>VZSV01000276.1:193459-217990 GCA_013398735.1 Nothocercus julius
CCTGACGGGAAGAGCTGCAGCATCCCACTACTGGGAGACTGATGGGAAGAGCTGCAGCATCCCGGTATTGGGAGACCTGCAGCGTCCTGGTACCAGGAGCCCAACACAGCCCGGGGAGACCAGCAGCATCCCGGCACTAGGAGCCTAATGGGGAGACCAGCAGCATCCCAGCACTAGGAGCCTGATGGGGAGACCAGCAGCATCCCGGTCCCGGGAGCCCAGCTCCTTGCAGTAAGGCGCAGGACTGAAGCAGTCGCGGGCGATCACTCCCTGCTCACGGGGCAAGGACACAGCTTGCAAAACCCCCTGCTTCACGCGCACGTTTGTGCTCTATAACATCCTCTTTATTTCCATAAAGCACCGACACAACGGCACAGGTAGTGCAGCGAAATCCACCTCGCAGACACATCCCTATTCCCGGGACAGCATAAGAAGGGGCTCCCCTCCAAGCAGCGGCTTCCTCTGCCTCGCGCCGAGGGCACGCAGAGCTGTGCAGGGCGGCAGGCGCCTTGGCGGGCAGCGGTGCCGCCGCTACGCGCTCGCCGTCTTGCGCGCGGCTGCCGCGCTCTCTCTCAGCTTCCGCTTCTCCGGAAGCCGCAACCTGGGGGCTGGGGGCTGCAAAGGAGAGGTGTGTGACACCAAAGGCTTTCGCAGGAGGCTCTTCGCCCATGCAGGCTGGGCCCTCACCCTCGGCACTGCTGCAGCGGGCTTGGCTGTGGCTTCATCCCCTGCCACAAAGCTGAGGGGCTGAAGCCGCAGCAGATAATGGCACCATCTCGCTCCCACGGCCCCTTCCTCGAGGCCCTTAATCCGATTTGTTACCCACCCGCTCCCCTTTGTAATCCCCACTAACACATCAGGCCAATCTGGCTCCAGATCCCGCTTCTCAAGGCACTCGGGCTCTAACACAAACACCGCACTCCTGCTCCAGGCCATTGGGCACGTCGGATACGGTTCGCCCATCGCTGCCCGTGCGGATCTGCAGACCGAGGAGGGCCCGCGGGGCCACGTTCTCGATATAAAGGCACGGGACAGAGCGCGCAATAGGAAACCAGGGGCCTCCGAACGAGAGAGGAGACGTCTCCGTGCAAATACTGGACACTTGCAAAGAAGGGCCCAGAGAGAAGGGTCCTACCTTCCCGACTTGGCCTTTTTGGGAATGGGCACATCCTGGAAGCTCCTTCTTGCTTCTCTTCTCCTTGTCCTCGACGAGGCTCTGAATGAAAACAGCAAGAACGTGACCCTCCCTGTCCCCATCACCTTGGCTGCTGCTCCCTCGCTCCTGCGGCCCTACCTGGCGCAGCTTTGCCGCCCGGTTCAGCCTTTTCTCCTGGTTCAGCTGGACCCGCGTCCTCTCCAGGGCTTCCCTCAGCAGCGCATTCTCCTCTGCTTCTCTACAGACTTCATCCTCCAATTTGGTCACCTCCTCCCGGCATGTGTGCAGGGACACTTGGTTCAGCCTGTGCCAAACAGAGCGTGGGGCTTTTACTCACATTGACGCTCCGGCCCCCAGCTCCTGGGAAGCGCTTCCAAGCAGGACTGCGCTGCGCTTGCATCCCTCCGAGGAGCCCTAACGCCGCTGAGCTGCACAAACGGCAACCAGGATATTGCAAAAAAACCCGGCCCGGTTCAGGGAACTTCTTCCCCACTCCAAATCTTTGCTCCCCTCTCCTCCCGCCTTCCTGCTGCCGTTCAGGACTCCCCATAACCAAACCCAAGGAGGGAACCACCCGCCCCGTGCTGGCCACAATTCCTCCTGCTCCGCTTCAGCACAGATCCCTGCAAACGTAGATGCCAGAGCGCAGCCTTCACAGCACGAGGCTGCAGGGGGATTCTGGATGTTTTGTAAGTGTTACTCGCTTTGGAATTGCTATAAAAACATGCGCCTATTTAGAACAGCGCGGTATTTTTAAACAGACCCAGAAATATCTTTCCAAAGCACTTTTTCCAGCACTGTGGGCAGGAATATTTGAGCATTCACGCAGTGAGCTGGGAGCTTCTCCAAGGGCATTTCCCTGTCTCTAACTCTTATTCAAGGCTGTAACCACATCAGGAGCCCTCCCTCGTACACGGGAACCCGCACTATTATTGACTTTAAGGTGCTACACTATTCCTTTCTCCAAGTCTTGGACAGTACTTGGGCTTTCCATACCTGAGCTGCTCAGCACTGGACTCATAATCTTTTAGCATTTCTTCTTTTCTTTCCAGCCGGCTCTTGAGCTTAGAGATCTTATCATAGAGCAGCTCTAGGTCCTTCTGTCTCTGCAGCCCTACGTTCTCCCTCTCCTCCGGAGGAAGATGTCTCACCGACTGCATTCCTGTCAGCTCTTTCATATTCATCAGTGCTCCCAGAGCACGGATTAAATCAAGGTACTGTAGGAAGAGTAGGGAATGAATTATTTACTAGGCCTGCCAAGTCTTCATTGAGACAAGATCACACAACTCAGCCATCTGCTTTCATTCTGCTTTAACATCAGAGACTAAAACGTCGTCAGTGAACGGCCGCGCGTGCTCCCCTTTGTTTAATTGCGATGTGCATTTCCTCTGTCCGAGCCTTTCCGAGCATCTCACACACTCAGCCAGATGGGGCTTCACTCATATCCTTGTGCAGATGAATCCAAGGTGTCCAGAGTGCACAGAAACCAGACTGACATCCCGCAGAGCTGCTCTAACAGAGGACATTTGTTTCGCAGATGTGGCTCAGGGATGTTTAAGGGGAAGAAACACAGGCCACTGCAAGCTCTGCGGTCCCCAGAATTCCAGGCAGACGCCTGGAGCTCTTTGTTTCCTCCTACCTGGAGTTCTTTGTTTCCTCCCACCTGGAGTTCATCCTTGAAGAACTTCCTGGCATTCCTAGGGCATCCCGATACTGACCGCTTACGGCTCAAATGCATCTGGGAAGGATCTCCCAGTGTTGAGCACAGTTTTGGCACGTCCACTGCCTACCTACCATCTTCTCACTGAGGTCTAGTGCATCAGACACTGCCACGTTTGCGGGCTCCTCAGCTGCTCTGGGCGAAGACTCGCTGGGAAAACGGCTGGGAAACTGGAGGGACAAAGAAAGACGAGCAGAGCAACCTTGCTGCTCACCGAGCTCCCTCTCGTCCTCCTTCCGCAGGCTAGGAAACCGCACTAGCAGAGCTGCGGTCCAAAACATCCCACCAAACTCCACACAGGAGCTTTCTGAGCAGCTCTGTGACAAAGATATTGGGCAAAATGCAGCCCCTTAAAGGAACAGGGATCCTCTCTGCAAGTAGTGCCTTATGTTAAACTTCACATTACCCACCAGCAGATTTTACACCGTCCCTTTTCCCCAGCTACCCTTTTTGTAGCATTTGAAGCTTTGACCTCCTTCCTCCCCTGAACGCATAGGCAAAATGAACCATGACTCCTCCCTTACCTTGCTGGAACTGCCTTGGGGCATCCGCAAGGGCAGATGCTCCTTTGCGAGTCCCGCTCTCTGCACCGTTTTCTCTGGCAAATCTCTCTGCAGAACCACAAGTGGCTCCAGCCCCTGGCTTGCAAAAGCTGAAGGAAAAGGAAAACCTGCACAGTGCAACGGCTGGAGGAGCAGGACCCCCACAGCGTGCAGCAGCTTCTTTGCACTTGGCCTTCCACGGCTGCAGACCCGCTCCTACAAACACTGATGTGCGGTGTGGTTACCGTAAAGATGTTTTCATTTCACTGACTGGGACCAGTGGCTTGTGCCAGGCGCCTGGACACCTCCTGCCTTTGCAGGAGAGACAGGTCATGCTGCACTCACTTACTTGCAGCCTGTGCCTTCTCCAGCAGCTTTATCCTTTCGCGGAGCTCGGCCATGCCTTCCTTCTGGCGCCGAATGGTCTCCTCATGCCTGAGGCCTCTGCATTTTGCACCCAGGTCAGCCAAATCCAAAGCCATGTCCTGAAATGCAAAGTCGGTCCTCGCTCAACCTCAATATTGCTCTGCCCTGTGGAAAGGGCGAGTGAACAGTGCAGAGCTGGGGAATGGGACCTGGCCTTCCCATGGGCACCATCAACGTGCAATCCCTCCAAGAGCAGCGGGTGTTTGGGATGTGCTGAGGGCAAAACTCCCACTCCACAAGTTTGGGCGTTGAGGAAAAGAGCAGCAGAGAGCTCTTTAGTGCTCTGCTGGCTGCCTCTGGCAGAGTAAATAAGCTTTCAACCCTGTATACGAGAGCTGGGAGAGGGACGGTGCGGAGCCGCACCGGGATGTTTCTCTATTACGTTGAGCTACCGTGGCGCCCACATTGCTTAGGAAGCACAAACACTGACTTACTTGGTGACCTGAATTTTACAACAGCCTTAGAAATACTCCTTTTGCAATACGTCTGTGCGCACACGGGCACGTTCCAGCATCCCCAGCGCGCTGCCTTGTGACTAATGTCACAGCTAGAGAGCTGGGCGAGCGCTTGGTTAAAACCTGCAGGGAGCTGACGAGAGATGGAAAACGTCACCTCGGGTCTCATAGTTTTTGCTCCTCTGCACGTCTGTCTGTGCATTGCTCTCCCAGCTCATCGCTCTGCAGCAAGGCCCGGGCGATACCTCCTGCTCGTCATCCAGGCATGAGTCACCACTTGGCCTTGATAAATCCAGTCTTTTTAGCTGGCAGTGTCTGCCACTGTTTTGGTACAGGATGTACAATTTCTGCAGTCCCTCCATCTGCTCCTGGAGGCACCTTTGATTTATTCCGATTTCTAAAAGAAGTGAATTCACAGGGTGCTCCAACACAGGAGAGCCCAGTGACCACTTCTGCCTTCACTTGGTGACAAAATAGCTCATCCTGCACATTAAATCCCAACTGCTTTTGTCTGACCAGGCCATGAAACATGGATGGCTGAGCAAGACTCACAAAAGGAGGGAAGAGTTACACTTTTTTTGTAAGCTGCTATCCACCCTAATTGGCAATTACAGCACCCGTTAACACGCACAACACCTCCTTTGCAAAGCTCTGCACAAACATCAGCCCACTGGCCAGCAGAAGTGCCTCCTTCTCACTACAGAACAAATTCTCTGTACAGAGAGCATTTGGAGGTTGCTTTCCAGAATCTCACAGAAAAGAGACTCAGAATTAAGACTTTTGAGGCTTTGACCTTCCAGATCTGCTGACAGCTGTACGACAAGGCAGCACCAGAAATGGGTGAAGATCACCCAAGCAACTTATTTTTAGCACAAAAACTGAGAGCGAGGATATGAGACATAGTCTGCATGTTGCTCCCACTCTTCAGTCATTGGATTTTGACAGGGTGATGTTGCTTCTCATATATTCTCAGCCCATGTGGTTGAAATGCATATGCAGCCATCTTGTCCTAGGTTTTGGTTTATAACAACTGCTTTTCCTTCTTTCTCTGTCTCTCTTCTGTTTTTCTCCTTTTCTTCTCATACCTCTGCATTTTTTCAGTGCGGACTTACCCTTTCAGATACTTCATCCGCTGCTGCAGTGCTGGCCTGCACTTGTGTTCGAGGAAGAGTGTCTTTTGCTGTTTCTTGTGAGGCATCCTTCAGTACTTTCAGGTTTTCTTGGACTTGCCTGTGCCAAGAGACAAAAATGCCACTAAACACACAGTGAAAAATGAAGGACAGCTTGCAGAGAATGGCAACCTGGTTAACTGTGGATGAATATAAAAATGTGGGTGGGAATAGATTAAAAAACAGTGATTTAGATATAAGTCCATTTGCGTGAGGGCTTCCAAAGCCCTGCTTCACTTCATATGACATTTCTATAAAGAAAACACTGCTTAAATTTTATGCTTTCAATGTGCCTTTGTTTGGAAGGAGAAATCTAAGCAAAGTCATCGACTGGGAATCTACGGAGCTTTTGCAAACCTTTATATCACAGCAACTTATACCTTAGCTCTTCAGCTGCTGCTTTCAGGTCTTTATCCTTCTTATCCACACGGTTTGACATCTCATAAAGCTTCTCTCTAAGGATGCTCAATTCGCTCTCTTGGCACTTCACGCGGCTCAGGTTCCACTCCAGCTCCACCTTCTGGTTCTCACTGAGCTCTCCTATTGATAGAGGGATCACAGATTACTGGCTTTCTCTACACTCAGACGCTGGAGAGCTGCAATTCTCCATCAAATCCGTGGAAGCAGGTAGACACAAGCACATGCACACATACAATCCCGCCTCAGGCAACTGATTTCCCTCTGGGCATCTGCTTACAGTCACCCCAAGTCACTACTATCCCTTTTATTCATCTTGGCCTTTTAATTCAGGACTGCATGGAGTTTACCTGGCCAAAGGCTATGGACATCCTGCTTTGCTCGGAGCTGGACTGCAGAATCACAGAATGGTTGAGGTTGGAAGGGACTTCTAGAGATCATATAATCCAACTCCCCTGCTCAAGCAGGGACATCTAGAGCACGTGGCACAGGGTGGCATCCTGGTGGGTTTGGAAGATCTCCAGAGGAGACTCCACGACCTCTCTGGGCAGCCTGTGCCAGGGCTTTGTCACCCTAACACTTCTTCCTCCTATGTCTGTCACCCTAACACAAGTTCTTCCTCATACAGAGATGAAACTTCCTGTGTTTCAATTTGTACCCATTACCCCTTGTTCTGTCACTGACCACCCCTGAGACAAGTTTGGCCCCATGACAACATTGCGTTGGGAAGGTGACATCAGTTTATCACTATCTGCACGTACTGTTCTCCTCCCGCTAATTCCTAGCCTTGTTATTGCTCAGAAGAGGGACGAGAAGGGTCACACGCCCACTGGAAGCTACTCCATACACGTCACGCACCTTTCATGTCCGACATTTGGGCTTTGGCTTCCGCAAGCTCTTTTGTGAGCCCAGCAATGACGGCCTCTTTGGACAGGATTGCCTTCTGCGCAGTGGCTAATTCTCTAAAACTCAAGAGAAAGATAACTGCAAAATCTGTCGTTCATCTGAAAGACTCTTTTTAGAGAGCCTGTGCATGCCTTCTGTAGCTGGATCTTATTATTAATACATGCACGCTATTTTCAAAGCACATTTTAGTCGCATGAGTGCAGGCCTGTGGCATTAGGATCTCTCATCTCTCCCTCTATCACCTCCAGCCATCATGACAAACATTAAGGATCATCAGCAGACAACTAGCAGCCTCCTCTCTGCCTTAACTCCTAGCACAAGGGTAAAAACAGGAGTCCCTGGCTCTTCCCCAGCTGCTGCTGCTGACAAAAGCCTCAGCCCACATCAGAGGGCTCGGTGGGCTACCAGCATGCAGGCAGCAATCACTGTCACGCCAGCATCTACAGCTTGGTGGTTGTTTATTCCTCAGGATCCTTGCATTGAAGTAAAGCCAAGGAAAAAATAAAAAGATAGCTGTCCTATCTCCCCAAATGCAGACGATTTCATTTGCAGATGTATTTCTGGACAAAGTCCTTAAACAATTTGAAAATATGTGTTCTTTAGATTGTCTCTGCCAATAAAGGGAGTTCTTTTAACCATCAGAGAGAGAAAAGAGCTCAGGGCAAGTTGCAGTTGGCTTTTTTTGTCTTCCTTAAGCCCTCCTATTGATAACTACCTTTCTCTAAGTCCCTCTAAATGGGATCACTATGGACAAGAGATCCTTAGCTGCTTACACAAGACAGCAGGGGGACTCCTCTGTATGAGAAGCTGCTAGAGAAGCACTTGACGAGGACCTGCAGGGATCACTCTGAAATCCTGCAGAAAACAATAATAAAAACAGATTATTTATTCATAACCCATAGGCATTTTCAGCTTAGTTGCTTCTGCAGTGGATTTTGCAGCCCGCACCAGGGTCTCAGTGCAAGCACCTCTAAGAACTAAACTGCGGGCGTTTCTACTTTCTACTGGGGTCTGTCTTTCTGGGGGCCAAAATGCTTTTCATAGTGACAAACAATGTGCTACGCTCTCTCTAAATAATCTCACATCAGTCAAGAAAGTTCCCAGTACAGAAACATCCTGTGCAACCCTCAACTACCTTCTATTTTTTCCAAGAGTGAGACATTTTCCTCTTCTAAAGTCTTCTGCTCCTGTTTGGCCTCCAGCAATCTGCCTTCTAGCTCAACAATTGTCCGGGAATGCTGCTTAATTTGTTCTTTATATTCCACTAATTCTTCCTGAAATTTCTGCTTCAGTAACTCCTTTTCATCCTGAGTGATCTTTAGCTGTTCCTCTTGCATGAGTAACTGCTGCTTTAACACCATCTAGAAAACAAGATGGGTAATTTTACTTGGGCACGTTGGGAGCTAAGACCTGCTCCTCCAGGATCCACCACGAGAGAGAGGTCAGCTCCCTTTGATAAAGCGTCCATAGGGTGGGCAGGCTGCAGCCCCCCTCATGAGAAGGGAGCGAGGAAATCTCTTTAAACAAAACTACATCTACGTCACACAACTAAAAAGCCTATTAAAGCTACCTCTCTCTTCCCAGTCTCCTCCAGGTTGTCCATAGCTTCTCGTAGTTTGACATTTACTACTTCCTGCTCTTTTGACTTCATTTCAATCACCTACATGAGGGAAACAGCGGTAACTAAAAAGACCAGCTTACAAGGAACCCCATTTCTCTCTGCAAATATTCAGACAACACTCGACCAGATGCGGCATCTTCAGAACAAGAGAATTCAAATGTGAACGGTCCTGCTTTCCCTCTTATGCATTTCACTAACCTCGGCCATACTTCTCAGGTGATATTCCAAGTCTTGGACCTTCTTCTTTTCTTCATCCACAGACTGCTTGAACTTCTCCTTCTCCTCGGCGACAGCACTCTCCAGAATCTGAGAATTAACAGACATTTTGATAAAATCATAAAATAAAGCAGGAGAACTTGACTCAGAAAGCAAACTAAAGAGTTACTGATCTGTGGCAGGGGCATGTGGTGGATGAAAAGCTTGGCTGGACACGAGACAACTCGATGAGGGAAGGGAAGAGAGTGCCGGGGGGAATGTACAGCAGGGACAAGGAGAAACCAGCCAGCCGTTTACTACCTGGATCATGTGAAAATCTGAGGCATGGAAAAGTCTGTGCCAGAAGGGACTGACAGATGAGCACACTGGAGACGGGTTTACAAGACAACTGCAATATGCTGCCCCATCGCAGCACGTTGCTACGATACAGGCAGAGCAAACCACTACCTCCGATCCGTAACGCAAATATGCCACCCTGCCCTACCTCTTTGCTTTCCTCCTCCTTTTCCAGGATAATCTGATTGATTTTTATCTGTAGGTCTTGCTCATGTTTTGCTTTCAGATCATTCGCATGCTCCTGTAGCAAAGCATCCTGGGACTTCTGGACTTTGTCTAATTGGGTCTGGAGGGAAATATTCGATAACACTGTATTAAAGGAAGCCTGTTAGCAGCAGAACAAGGAAAAGATTTGTGCATTCATTAACAAACATATCAGATGAGAGATGTACAGTTTGATCTTGTAGAAGTAGCAACACAGACAACAGAAATTCCCATATCACTTTGACGGTGGGACATTTTCCATTCTCTTGCACTTACTAGAGATCTGCAGCTCTCTACTACTCTATGTTTATGATTTGGTTTCTTCGCTGCCACCATTTTTAGCAGCACAAAGATCCCATCCTTATATAGAGATATTTTTCTTTACCTCCAGTAGTTGAATCCTTTGTGTGGCTTCATGATTATTTTCCAACAATGTCCTGATACAAGCTGACAATCCTGCGGAAGAAATGCTGCGTTACCACAGGAGCTTCTGGCACAGCCATTTTTACCTGCCTGGGGTTTCCTCAGTTCTGGCCAGTTACTTCTAGAAGTTGCGATACTGGAAAAGGCCTAAGCACATTACTATGTCTTGCTTTAAATAGTTGTCTGCAGCTCGGAAGAATCCTAAGGACCGCCCAAGGGCCTCCATAACAGTTGCTACAACCCAAGCCACACAGTATGTTTTCTCCTGTGGGAGACTAGACAGAATATTCGAAGTAACTGTTGACAGAACTGTCAATATTGCTAAGACTTCCTGAGGTGATGCTTTACATCAGTATGACAGTATTGTCCAACACTGTTACCTGCATTGTTATGTCTCTTGTTTTCCTCTAACCCCGACACCTGTTCAAGAGCAGAGGAAGGATCATCTCCCCCGTATTCCAGACGTTACTCTCGAGATGTTTCTGGTGCTAGAGTGACCGTGCTGCTAACCATAACAGCGTCACAACGGCCACCTCTTGCCACTTCCCTGCTGACTACAAGCCGTCCAGCCGCTCCGCTCCTCCCCAACACTGCACACCACTTTGCACTTCTAAACCGCCGTGCGCTTTTGACATGCGAGATACGTTTCCTCCTCCCACCCTACTGTCAGAGCAGTTCTTCATCTGCACTTATGTCCCATAATACGAGTCATACGATGCTTTGACACCGACCTACGCTTTCCAAGCTACTTCATTTTCCACACACTCCTCACATTAACTCATTTTCTGTAAATCCAACAGAGCAATTGCTCTGCTCCACAACAGCAGTTGCAAAGGCAAGGAAAGACAAAGCGCTTCGCTACCTCGAGACAAGAAGTTCAGACCTCAGACTGCAACAATCAGCAAAGCTGCAGCCACTGCCAAGAGCTCCTTCTAGTCTAACACGGAAAAGGTGATTTTGAATGAATAACCAAGATGTAAACAGATAAAGTCCATAACACACACAAGGTATTTGAAAGACAAATACCCAAATGTATGCTGGGTGGGACTGGCTACACAAGGTGACTGGTATCACAGTGGCTACTGTCAGAGCAGAATGACCTGGAAGGAAAGACCTGCCTCCAGCTCATGCTCTATTAGAGTTACAGGCTGAAAAAAAAATCCTGTAAAGGTAATAGCTCCTTGAGCGTTCTCACAACTTGCCAAGCCCAAGATGCAGAGAAGGATCCAGCCTAAAAACCAGGAAACACTTACACTGCTAGAGTATGTAACTTCTCTACCAGGCCCAGACACAGGAGCGACCACGAGCACTCGCCAGTCTATTTAGGTAACTCTGTTGCCGTATCCGCTACACTTAGAGGAAGAATGAGGCTGAAATGTGTGAGTTTCAGTTCCTGCTCTTTCACCGCATCCTCTTTTTGCTGTCTCCTCTCAGTTAGTTACCCAAATTGCTTTAGATGGTAGCAAATGTCAAATGTGGAGTCCTGAAATGCCCAAGTGAGCTCCCTGTGCGCTTCCCCCTCTCCCACTTGCTACGCAGGTCAGGGAAATGCGAGCAGACATGGTGGGATGAGAACCTTCATCAGAGGACGGCAGGTCCAGCCCTGCACTCTCCAGGAGCTGCTCCACTCCCTCCATCGAGGCCAGGAGACAGCGCACAGTTTCAGCCACAGCCTTGTGGACTTCCGAGACAGGAGGGCCCGCGCGCAGAGCCTCAAAGGCGCAGAGTTCCTGTCTCAGGCTAGTGCTGCCATGGGAGGTCCTCAGGAAAGCCTGAAAAAAATCCCTCAAAGTGCTTGCTTAGAGCATAATGCAATCACACTCGTCCACCAGAAGGTGGTTTGTATACTACAACGTTCAGTCACAGATGAAGTCTGTGCCCGAGGTTATAAAAAGCATATAAAGAGCTGACCTGGAGCCCATATAATGATTTCTTGAACACCTCAACATTTTCAGACAGTTCCTTTTCCTTAGCGAGCTGAGAAGTTATTTCCTTCTGGAGAAGCTTCTCTTTTTCAAGATGTTGCTGGTTTTCATCTGAGATCTGCCTGATCTTCTCAATTAACTGGCAGACGTATGGGGAAAAAGAGGAAAATAAAGCACAGTAAAGCACTATATTAACCCACACAGCTCTGCTCTGCAAGGCTGCAATGCAGGCTGGGTCTATAATCACTCATGGAGAAGAGGCTTGAGAAAACGAGGCTTTGATCAAGGTCTCGGGCAAACCACTGAGCCATATAAACCTAGGGCAGGAAAACTGCTGGAAAACACCAGCCATGTCAGCCTGGAGGATGTTCCCAAACTTCAGAGGAGAGAAAAGATGGCATTTCCTTCACATTATGGGATTGTGTCAGGTTCCTGGGATGCCTGAGGGATGTTTCAGGGTGTCAAAGAGGCTGGATGAGAGAGGTACGACCACGCAGAGCGCAGGCCCTTGACAGCACCGAGCTACTCCGGGCGCCGGCGTCTGTACTCACCTGCTTATCTGTTGGCGACTTCTCCGCAGCGCTGGTTGCTTGTGGAAAACAGACTCGCACCACTTGCTGTTTGAAAGACTCCAGCTACAGCAGAGGTTAGCACAGGGAAATAAAATCACCGCGAATCAATAAAAACTCTGCTTGTTAAGTCTACACAACCCTCCAAAAATCAATGAGAAGGGCACCTCTGGGTTACCATTATGTTGTTGTGATACCGTGGGCTAACCCTATGCTGGCTGGCAGGATCTGAGAGGAAGACAGAAGTAATTATGAATTAAATTGGGAGACTTCTATGCCTGTCATCACCGACACTGAGGCAGAGTACATACTCTTGTCATTGCCTCAGGACATTGCTTGGGCTCACACTCAATTTTCTGCAACAACAGTTCACCAAAAAAAAAAGGAAAAAAAAGAAAAATCCCTCCTTTTAATATGATGGCTTACTGGCAGCAAGGCATTGCCATTAATAAAGTTAGTTAGGTTGGTGGCGAGATGCAAGGCATAATTACCGCTAAGGCTCGCAGGGCAGGCTTTCAAATCCACTGTCAAGGTAAATGCGATTCCCAAATGTCTTCTGGAAAGCTGATACCTAATTCTGCCCCTATTACAGTCAACTGCAATCTGGTATATCAGTATCACCATAACTGGCTGTTGGTCCAACACTGCCTGGGATGGAGAAAGGTCAAGTGATTCGGGTGACTTGAGGGAGATTCATGTTTCCGCCTGACACCAGAATTACACCGGTTCCATTTCCTCGCTGCCGAGACCCCTCTAACGACATCCTGCTAATGCAGCTGCTTATCCTTCCTATTGCTTAATTCCATTCAAAGCCTTCTTTTTGCCTAGGCAGTAATTCAGACTGCAAAGGACAGACAGATTGCTGCGCAATTGCTGACTTCCATACTCAGACGGGGATTTTCAAAGGTTGACTCCGATTTCCTCCTGTGAAACAGGCAGGGACAGGCTGGGGACATGTGGAAGATGCCACCCACAGTGTCTTCTCAATAAAAGATGCACTTCCGCTGAGGATAGCTCAGTGCAGTTTGGTTTAATAGATGGTGCTATCTCCCCCTTGGCCACTGCCAAACAGCTATCTCTGTGCTAACCCACGATAACATGCAGCCCCGCAAGGCAGGAGGATATTATCTGCAAAAAGTGTGGGAGTTTCTGTTCAGCACTGTTAACTCTTCATCTATCGTTGAAAGCCTGAGGTTGCCCTTCAGCTTCGCAACTCACAAAAGCTGTGGTTAATTATCAAACATTTCATCAAACCATTCAAAGCATTTTCTGCCTCTCATTGACTGGGTTTTTTTTCTGCCAAACCATGCTGGCAAAACTGTGTGTTACGGGTTAACACAGGGCACAACCTCCTCCTGTGAAGCAAGCTGCGTCAGGGTGATCTGACATGACCATCTGATGCCAAGGCAAGGAAATCATCAGCTCCGAGGCTGAGTGCCGAAACTTAGTTGCAGTAAACTAGCAACAAGCACATTTAAAAGAGGTAGGGGCAGCTCTGCAAGGAAAGGCTTTCACTCAGCCATGGGAATGCTCCCAGCCTGTGCTGCTGCCCATGAGCTTGTCTTCAAATATGCCAGGTTATTTTGCAACGGGCTGCCTCTGTGCTGAGCAGCGTTGCACAGACCCAGCACAGGGTTCGTGTGGCTTCCAGCCAGCACGGCTAAGATTACAGCGATAATACTGCATTTCTGTATCATATTAAGCTCCCTGCAACTTGTGCGATGACTAAACAAATCCTGTTGTATAAGCCAAAGCTACAGCACGAGCACAAACTCAGTGCAGGGCCGCAAAGCTTTGTGCTCGGCAGTCAGTATTTCCTTTCAGGAACCCAAGCCCTGAATGCCTTTCACAGGTACGTTTTTTTTTTTCCCCCGGGAGAAATCGTACTCCTGGTACCTGCAGCCCAGACTGCAGGATGGTGGCATTTCTTTCTCCTCCCTACCTGATCTTTGATCCGATCCAAATCGGATTTCAGCAGGCGTTCCCGGCGCCCCATCTCCTGCACTTGCTGATTTTTCCTTTCGCATGCTTTTTTCAGCTCCTCTTCAGCCTGAAGCAATGAGAGCATTTGAGCAGCAAAGCAAAAACAGCAAAAGAAGCCACCAGCAGCTTTATCCCCATATCAACTGTTCATTACCAAACTCGAGATAGGGCTTTGAACAGAGTCACACATTAGTCCTTTTGCAGGACGGTGTGGTGAGGCGCTGGAGACCTAGCACCAGTTTTTCGCTTGATTCAGACCCTTGGAACATCATCCATCCTATACCATTCAACACACTGCTTGCACATTTAAGTCCCTGCTGCAGTAGTTCTTTTTTGGGGTATGCAGCAGACTTAAGCACAGCGCTGCATCCACCTGAGGGTCCAGATTCCTGGGGATTTTCTACCCTGTGGATCTCAGAGGTGCTTCCTCAGAGCTGTACCCTGCCATTGGCACCGGAGGCACCCGCAGAGCCCAGGATGGGGACAGGGCTGCCCTCTGCTGAACGTAACCAGCTCTGCTCGGCAGCCTGCTCGGCCAGAGCAGCGAATTCACGCGGCCGCAGCCCCGTGTGAAGGTATCTACTGTCACCTGCTGCGTGTGCCTGCAGGAAACGCCCCTGCACCGCTAAGTGCCCTAGGGCTCTTTTGTCACTGCTCCCGTTTTAGGACACCAGGGAAAAATACACACACGAAAAAAATAAAGGATTTGGAACCCACACTGGAAATACCGTGTCACCAAATAACCTGTTCTTTTGGACTCATTCAGAAGCTTGGAGCCACACACTTCACCTCCCAAGCTATACATTGCCCTTTGCAGAGCAGAGGGCAGCTGGTTGCAGCGCGGATAATTTACCTTTGCCTTCTTGGACAGCCTGTTTTTCATGGTTTCTTGTTCAGTGCAATACTTCTGTATTTCTCCTTGCAGTCCCTTCACATGAAGTTCAAGATCTCCAATGCGCTATGAGAGGCCCAGCAATGCGGAAAGTTTCATTAAAGCAGCACAGTATTTCCACTGTTGCTTATCTTTTCAACCGAATGAATTGGTTTCAACCAATTTTCAACCAAATTTCAACGAATAAGCAATACATTTGCTCCATCTATCACTAAGGACTCTATGCTGAATGGAAATGACTAGTAGGATGCTTATGGAGCAGATAGAAAGCTGCATGTCAGTACTAAGTAGGCCAGCTTCCTGCTTAATTTGCCCTGAGGTTTTGTTCTACTCTGTATTTACTGATGTTATAATGATTTTCAAGTGGAATTTAAAGCTCACTTCAGACAGAATTCTACTGCATCATAATGCAAAGCTATATTTTTTTTATGGATGTTTACATTCCTCCATTTCCTCATGCAAGGTAGAGTCCTTCTATTAGAAGGGCCTGACTCCAAATAACTTTCTTAAAATGTTTCATTAACTATTCTCTGGATGATGCATTCTTGCAATTGCTGCTTTCTTGTGGTAAAATCACACCAGACAACTAGAAACTCACATTTCGGTAAGCAATGACTTCTCTTTCTCCGAGTTCATGCTTCATCCCCTCTTTAATTCTGGAGTACTAGAATGAACAGCAACCAAGAGGAAAAAAAAAAAAAATCACCAAGCCAGCCAGTACTGCCATTCCTACAGTAAATGTCAACACCTACTTCAGTACTACAGCACAACTATGCACATGGACACTGAATGGCAATGTCCACCGAATCAAGGCATCGAAAGTACAAAAGCACCAGCTCCTCAAAAGGCCCTTTGAAATCACAGCCTGGCCACGGGAAGAAAAATCACCTGCAGTGAATAAACTGCACACATAAATTCTTCCAGCCTAAGCACAAGTGTAATGAGAAGGGGGCAGAAGGGCAAAATGAGATGACTGCTTTTGACAAAATAGCCACGGGATGCCGAACATTGCATTAACAAGTATTTTCAAGCTAATGTTGTGCTTTTCAAAGCTGCATTTTCAGGTAGCAGCGTTGCAGAGAATGAGTCCTATTCCGATTGTTGTGAGGGCACAGGCACCTTCCAGCAAGCGCAGCAGAGCAGCTCCTGTCTCGCTCCAAGCCCTTGCTGCAACCAGGGAGCACCCTCCATGCTTTTCCTCCCTAGGGAAAACCTTTCTCTGAACTTGCAAGACAGATTTTCCTGCGGCCATCTGGGATGCTGCTCAGTGAGGATGAGCAGCTGGAAAAAAAAAGTCAGCAGGTATATTCCTGTAGCCTACCCTGGATCCCAGGGGCCCCGGAGATCCTCCTGGTGCCTTCCATTACTCAGGAATTATCGTGAGTAACTGAAGTATCCTGGAAGAGTGCCCAGCCAGCCAGCCAAAACGGAGCAACCGTTTTACACTTATTATGCAGATTATGCAGCTCTGTAAGATTTGCCAGTTGAGCAGGGGGGGCTGCAAATGCACAGAGAAACAACCTGCTAGAAAAGCAGTTTTCTTTAAAGGAAAAGACAGGCTTGGCTGTCGGGAGCATCAAAAAGACCAGGTCTCCATGGCTGATAATGGCTCCTTGGAAGGATCTTGGCACAGGTGCCTTGACCATACAAACAGCTACAGTGCTCGCAGAAATCCAGGTCACAAAGTAGCTGCACTCGGAACAAGGAGAGGGATTCATCGGGGAAAGCGGACACCTCTCTGGGAGCGCTTTGCACCATTCCCATACAATCAGTGTCTCTGTGATACAGCTCATGCTTCTCGCAGCTTCGATTTGAATGCAGCGAGGACCCAGGAGGTACAAACGTCCCTCACAAATAGCTGCTAAAACAGCTGCTATGGTCCTTCGCAGACAGAAGCATGATCTGTTCAATCTTATTTCCCACATCCATCCATATGTGAGACAATAAATTACAGAAGCCCATCATTAGGCATGTTAACCTTGGCAGAAACAACTGCTAGCTGATTGTCCTTTTCTCTGTTGTCCTTCTTCATTTTTTCAACCTCCTGGTTGAGCTGCTGCATTTTCTGCTCCTTCACAGCAATCTCTCTTTGCAGGCTGGTCACTAGTCCTGTGAAAAACAATTTAGGTGAAAGGATACAAAAGCATTTCCCTATGAAACCCCTCTGGCCACTGACCAGCAATTCTGTGTTCTTTTTGCAGTAATCTGATTTGGAAAGGGGACTCAGCTCTTGGCAAGCCACCCTGGACGCTGTTCTGTGACAATACTATTAACAAGCTCCTCTGGGTTTTGGAGCATATGCTCCCTGGAGGAAGAGCCTCTCTCTTACAGCTCAGTTTCTCTTAGGTTTGTATGTTAGCTCTAAAACTCTGAGACCTCCTCCCTGCCAAGCACTGTTGTTATTGCATCTTTTTAGACCAAGGGAATGAAGCAGAACAGCTTTGTTCACCTGAATGCATTATGGAAGCCTGTTTGGGAAAAGAAAACATTTAACATTTTGTGTAAACACTATATTCCTCGCTGCTGATAAGTGCTGAGATAAAGGCAATCGGAAAAGGCTTGGATTCCATGTGCAGAACAGCAGGAATGAGGAACCTGACTGTTCTGTCACGTGAGGATCCCCTGGTGCCACTGCAGGGCTTGTTGCTTTGCTTCTGAACAAAACTCTCTGTCCCATCCCTCCCTGCCTTTGCCCTCGTGTTTTGACTCCCTCCCACTGCAGTCATTATGCCAGAGACTACCTGCAAGTCCCAGACATCTGCCAGAAATAGAAAATGAGGCAGAATTTTTATGCACCTCTACAAGTCATTGCTTGCCAGGGCAGTTTACAAATACTTAGTCATTTTGAAGTGCCACTCCTAAACAATTTAGTGCTTTAGACCAAGTTCCCCAAAATGCCAATGGAAAAATACCTGCAGTTAGAGCTTGATCCCTCTTTAGCTTCTCGCTTTCTTTTTTCAGGCTTACAATTTCCAGGTCTCTTTCAGAGAGTGAATAGCTGAAAATTTGGCTGGAGTCTTTCTGGAGGTTGCTGATCTACAAAACACAGGGGAATGTGTGCTCCTTTGGATCCAGCTCCAATAAATTTCTGTCCTAAGTGCAAAGTAAATGTTCTCTAAGCTTCAAAAAGAAGAACTGTTTTCTTATTTGCATTAACTTTTCAAGCCCTCACAAAAAGTCGCAGTTCTTACTGGATCAAAAGCTGACAGTATTTAGAAGAAACTCCTCTTGCTACAGGGATCAAATGCTCTTCTGCATCTGGATCTTTCTCAACTTAAACACTCGGAGAGCAAAGTTCACACATGTTTCTCACTGAATTGACAGCATTTCTACGGGTAACACAAAAGCTACCTGCCTCTTACGGCCCAGTTCAGAGAGGTAAATCCAGACCACCAAGGCCACTGTCTCATTGGGTCACTCTCTAGTTTTTGGCTAATTCTCAGAAAAAAAAATTAGTTCTGACAGGATCTTCTTAAAAGTCCTCTTGTCTGCTCACACAGAAAGCCTAATATAAAAAGCACAGTGGAGCAATGCATCATGCTGTCTGTGATCCTGAGAATATATAGGGCGGGCTGGCTGAAAATGCTAGCATGGTACCAGCCAGAAATGCCTGCAGATTTTTAGCCCTCAAAGTGCACCCTTACTTATTACACAGAAAAGAAGGTCTGGAGGGACTAATAACTCATGGTCACATTTCCACTGCAAACATGGTTTTTATGTTCCCTAATGGGGATCGGGAGCTGGGAAAAATCTGTATAATCCACTTCTGCATATCATTGCCACAAAGGCAACCAGCACAAACAGGTTTCCCACTGCTGAAATCATTGGTTTCAGGGACCTCTTGCAAAGCAGTTATTGGGAAGCTCAAGAGTGAGTGCCCTGGTGCAGAGTGTTTGGCTGGAGACGGGAAGGCTGTCTGGATGATGTGGAGAGCACATTGTCTCAGCAGTGTAGTAGGAGAGATGCTGGCAATACACTCAGAATTGGGTCACTTTTTCGCCACATGGAACTTGCCCATCAAAAGTTCCTCTTGCTGACACAGCCAAAAGCATTTCACAACCTCCTTCAGATCTAGTCTGCATAAAATATGTGCCAAAACCAGTCTCCTCATCACCATGCCAGGCAGGCTTGGCTTTGCCACCCCATCTGAACACGAGCACCAGATCTAAGGAAACCTGGCTGCCAAGGTATAAGCAGCTCTTATAGGACTGACAGCTTCAATTGACTCTTTTCCCACACTTTTTAGAAGGACGTGGTCCATCAGTCTGTCTCTCAAACACATTTTTTTTTTTGTTGTCCAGTAAGCATGGGTGCATGCTGCAACATATCCTTTGACAAGACAATTATAAGGCCTCTCTCTTCTTTCTGCACAGCCATCTATTTTCACCTCAATGCCAAAGATCTGAATCGCCCTTGGCAATAGTCCTCCTTCAAACACATCTGTTGAGTCAGTTCCTGGGGCAGAAGTGGCGAAGGGACAAGAAGGGGTCATGCAGCCTGATCCAGCAGGATCATGCATGCCTTTTGGCCACCACAACTTGGCTTAAACACAAGTTCCCCTTCCTACTGCTATATTACAGATTCTACCACATAAATGGGAAAACTTAATTACCAGCTTTTGTAAGGGAAACTCATACAAAGAACTATGAAATGTGTGACTTACATCACCTTGCAAAATGTACAGAACTGAAAAACAGGATGTTAAACTAAAAATCAGTGTACATTATAGAGATAGCTGCCTATTAGTGTCTATTTAAGTGTTCAGTACCTGTTCTTTTAAGGCTTTAATCTCTTCTGTTTTCGCTCCCATTTCTTGGTCAAAGGTTAGCAGCTTCTGAGTCAGCTCTACATTGTTTCTAGCAGCAGCCTGGGCCACAGTCTTTGCCATCATTGCAATTTCATCCTGAAGATTTGCTATCAGTGTATCTTTATGCTTCATTTCGGTTTCAAAACCCGAGAGGCGACTGATTTCCTTTTCCAGACTCAAAAGCTTTTCATCCTGCATGCAGATTACACATGAGGTCTCCAGCTACAGACACCAGAGTCTCCAGTAATAACCAAAATGACTTATTTTCATAAAACGCATGGACAATTTTAGACAAAGACTTCTATTATTAACAACACACTGCAGACACACCGTGACACTCCTACTTCTCAGATGCAACCAATACCTTTTACCTCCTCACCCTGAATTTCACTAGGGCTAAGTCACTCGATTCCTCGGTCTAGCAGGTAGCTCTCATCTGTGGGAGCAGTCTCATTCGAAGTGAGTCACCGCACACTGATGTGACTCCTGATCAGACACACTAACATTTTGCACAGTATTTCTGCTTCCTTTACCTCCCAGCCAGAGCAGTTGTCCACAGCACATACACCCGAGGACAGTTTCTGTTTCCCCATTGCTCATACATTCCTCAGCATCACCTTTTCCTGAAGAAGGAAATCCACGCCACAAATTCCTGGTGAAGGAGCTCCTGCCACACCACTCTGCCCATTTCCTGATACGTTTGTCAAGACTGAAGGAAAACAAGCAAAATTGAGGGGAAAAAAAAAAAAATCAATATGAGAAGGAGTTCCAATTAGGATTAATTCTTCTTTGGTCCCTCTCTCCCACTTGCCTAAAAACAAGGCAAATGCTGTTTTGCAGCCTAAGAACTCAGCCCACAAACAGAAGAATAGTCAAGTAGTTTGTACTAAAAAGACACTCACTAGTGCAAAGGATCTACACAACACAGAAGAATAAAACACATCTGGATTCTAAAAAAAGCCTCAGATACAGACAGAGACACCACAGATGAAGGCTCCTCTGAACTGGCAACTTTGCCCTACCCTGCACAAAGAAGCAGTAATTTCAAAATGTGTAGCATGTGAAGAGTTACATTAACTAGGATTAGCACATGCAGATTCTTTTGGCTCTGGTCCACGAGATCATAAGGGTATGTGCTAACGTGATGCATGTGCTCCACTCCCATTACCTTTAGTGGAATTTCAAGCTATGCACATGCACACGTACTGCTCTTTATGCTACGCTGCTGTGATTGCGTTGTAATGCCTTCGGGTCTGGAACACTGTGTATTTTGGTGGTTTACTAGTGACTTCATACTGTTTATCACTGTTAGCAAAAAAAAAAAAAAAAAAAAAGGCAGGAAAATAACCTCACCGTATATCATGTTATCTCACAGCAGAATTCTTGTTCTACAAATGTGCAATTCCACAGGTGCCTTGTACTGTATTACGAATGCAAAGAACACTCTCATTTGCTGATGTGTTGGTTTATATACCCAAGTCACTCTTGGTTAATAAATAGGTTTGCTTCTTCAGTTGTATTTGCACAGTTGTATCTGTTCTGCCATGACTGCTTACTTTACTTTCTAAAAATGATACAGTCTATCAGATATAGCTCTAATTTTAAATCCCTTTGCTGAAAGCAGCCAATAATTGCAGATCAAAAGAAGAAAAACACCAGTTCAAACAAGAGCCTGCAATAGGCGCATGAGTCATTGGTGAAGATAAAGTCAGTAATCACTGCACAAGGTCACGCACAAGGAAAAAGGAAGAGGAAACGTCACCCAGACTAACCAGGCAATGACACTGCTCATTGTTTGTCACAGCACAGTTCTTAACTTATCCAGCCTTACTCGACGAATAACACCCAACTGCCTATCCTGCTTGTCACTTGGCAGCACAAATCAAAACTGTCTCTGGTCACATCACTATAGGGTAACGCAGAAGTGGTCTGAGAGGACGTGAGGCTACGGACTGCTGGGCAAGCGTGGGTGGAAAAGGTCAGTGTGCGTAGCAGCAACAGCTCCCTCAATGCCATACCAAGAATCCTGGTCAGCACCCGGAAATACCTTGTGGCTCTGCAGGGGACTGACTGCAAGTGTCTGGAGAGAAAGAGGTCACGCTCCTAGTGCAGGCGCTCACGGGACGCTTCCTGAGCGGCGGATGGGGCGCGTGTCCCACTGTGCCCAGACCCCAAGCACCATGCGGGCTGGAGCACTGCTGAGCCTGAAGCACGGGGAGGTGGGGAGGAGTGGAAGGAGCCTGAAGTTTGGGCTCTGCAACCAGCTGGAGTTGCCCAGGCCACGCTGTGCGACGCTTCACTGGTGGATAGGACAGCTGGGGTGGAAAGAGGACACCACATTAGCATGAGTTTCAGACAGTCTCAAGCCTGCGCTGTGTGCAATATGTAGTACAAACCCCAGCCACATGTCTGAGCTGAAGTATAATAACACAGAATTAACCTGACATTCTTCTGACTTGCATGGATTTAAACCATGATGAACAAATGTTTGGCAAATGTGCAATCAGTCAGCTGCTCTTCTTCATTCATCAGACAACCACAACTATTTGGGACCTCTAACTAATTAAAAAGACACCCATTTCTTTGATAGGAGCACTGCTGCTATGTATCAGCATATACCTGGGACTCTTCTGGGAACCATGTAAAATGCACTGGCTTTGTGAATCTGTCATGTTGGCAGACTTCTATTTTGTGACAAAGCATGGAAAGCCACGCTAGGAGATTGAGTTGCTGGAAAAAGACAGTCAGGCCATGTTAACATTTCATGCATTGGCTTATATGTCCCAAAATTAAAAAAAAGAAAAAAAAAAAAAGTGTCCATTATCATACAATCTTACTGAAACAGCTCAAGAGACTTCAGCACGTATTCCCTCCATCTCTGGGACCTTGCCTTGTCCTTGCGGTGGGATTTAAATCCCACCACTTCCCCCATCTCTGGAGGCCAGCAGCCCTGCAGCAGAAGGACAACTCCACCACCAGCAAGCCAGCCCGCTGCACGCTGCATCCGCAGGGCGAGCCCCAGGGCTGCACTGTGTGCTGCACAGTCCATAAACTCTAGGATTCCCATTAATACGTCCCAGCTTCCCCTGAGAGCTGCAGATCTTTCCTGGCAGTCGTCCCCATTCCAGGCAAAGGTTAGTTATTGCTCCCCGGACTTGTGCTATTTCGCCCACTATCAAGCCTTAATACCATTCCTCTTAAGCACACTCCGCATGGCTGCAGCTCGCTGATTTTCTGTGAAAGGGAGAAAACTGCAGCGAGCCACTAGCTGTGACCAACCCGCTGCTGCAAGAACACAGTAAAGACTGGCCGGGGAGGACCCTCTTCCACAAACACCTCTGGTCCTATTGAAATGAGAACTGAGACTCCTTACACCAGATCTAAGAAAACACCATCAGGAATATTCAGAATGCCCACATTTGCAATTTAGAGGCATAACCTTAAGCTTTCTCTGAAAATACTGGTCTCTAGTAGATGCAGGAGACAAACCTGAAGCTCATGAGCTGGGATGCTGCTTCTATCAAGTGCTTTGCTCACTCACCTGTGCGGGTAAAGCCTGCAATACTTGGGACTTGGCAAGAGCAAGGAGGGGTTTCCAGTCTGCTTTAAATGTTGTTATACTTTGAGACCCTTCAATTTGTTTTTTCATAATGGAGTACTGTGCTATCTTGGTTGGGTGATGCTCTTCCTTGAAACGTATTTGTCCTTAATGCTACTAAAATGACAGAGCAAGCTGCCTATATTAAACATCGTAAACACTTCATGAACTGAAATGTAGAAGTGATTTGTTCTCTGCAGCCAGCTGTGTCAGCTCTCAAAGCTATTATATCAAAGAAGGATCACAGAGCCCAAAGAAACAAAGAGGAGCCAATGGTGTTTTCCTTGTGTCGCTGAACAGAACTGCCTTTTTTTGTGTGCATGGTACATATACGCTTTCTGAAATTAAAAAGTTCAGTACTCCAGTGGGGAAAAAAAGCTTTATGGAAAGAGCCTTGCCACTCCAACCACTCTGGCTTATAAAGTGCAGCAATGCACATTTTTTTTTCTCTTGGCCTAAAGATTCTGGGCAAATTTGGATGCACAAATTGAGCTTACTAAGCCAGGCTACTTCCTGAGACAGCCAAAGCCCATGTCTGGATGCACAGCCTTACTCAAGGGAAATTTTATTTGCACATTGACTGTGCAAAGAGCAGGCTCTGGGACTCCCAAAACACTGACAGTTTTCTAGGACTTTTTCTGGCTTCCTCAAGATCTCTAGCAATAAAAACAGTAATGGGTTTCAACCATCCTTTACATACAACAACCCAAAAGCTTGGTGAACTCAACTGTCATCCCGTGCCAGATCTTTTTTTCTGTAGCCAGGAGATTTCCATGATGTTTTATCAAATTCTTCCCATGTTTATAACGGCATTGGATTTATACAGCACTCAGAGGTCAGGCTGTGATAGCCTGGTCTCACTGGATAGCACAACACTGCATCCCCAGCTACGCTACGGCTGCCAAGTACCAATAATACGGGCAATAATAACGTAAACGCCTTTTCCTCTAATCTACTGAAATGCCAGAAGTTCTTCAGCAGAGGGAGCCCAAGCATTTTTATTATTATTATTATTATTATTATTTCCTCGCCTCCCAAGCTTCTCCCCCCGGGAGCTCGGGCGGCCGCGGACGGCTCCCCGGGGGAGCTGCCCGTTCCCGATGGCCGCGGCGGCGGCGCCGCCTTACCTGGGCCGCGGCGTCCTGCAGCAGCACGAGCTCGTAGCG
>VZSV01000276.1:239301-255265 GCA_013398735.1 Nothocercus julius
GGGCGGGCGCGGAGCCTTCGGAGAGGCTGTGCCGAGGGCTCCGAATCCGCGTGGCGGGAGCGACGCTGCGTCGCACGGCCGCGCGACGCCGAGGGACCGGGGTCCTGCAGCGCCCTGCGGATACGGAAAAACGGGGGCAGCGGAGCCCCGCGACCTCTCGGGCCCCCGCCGGCGGCTTTTAGAGAGCAAAGCGGGGCCCAAAAGGGCCAAATCCTTCCCCTCTGCAAGGCGGGAAGAGGCCGGGCCGCCCGCGACGCTCCTCCGCGACGGCGCTGCAAACGCACCGATTCCCACACACCAAGCAGTGTTTTTAAGTCCTTATATCTCCAGCACTGCCCCTATGGAATATTCCTTCCCAACCGCCGCAGGAAGGCAAGGACAAGGGTGAGAGACGGAGCAGCGTTCCACGAATATTGGATTTCTAAGGGGAAGACAAGCCGAGGACGGCCGTGTTTGAGCAAAGCTGGGCGGGATGAACGCCCCTTCCCGCATCCCGCGGCTTTTTCCCAGGATCCTGCTGCAGCTCTACCCTGTCTGGAAGGAAAGCCGGCTCCTTCCTTCAGCGTCTCGCTCAAACCCAACTTGGTGTCAAATTGACACATTTTTGTCAAACGCTTCTGACAAATTGGCAGCCGTGCAGAGCGACGCGCTCAGCTGGGGAATTGCCGAGATGCTCGAGGAAACAGCCGTTGGAAAAGCAGGCGGATTCAGCTCTGAGCGTGCGTGACAGTGCCCTGGCCCGCCGAAAATCCAAAGTTTCACAGTAATAATAGGAAAGGTCCCAACTAGCTTTGTGTTTTTTAAGTGCACTTCTATTGCCTGGAGGGCAGCTCTCCCGTTCTATGCAGGCCAAAGACCTGCTGCAAGAAGATGGGGGAAAATAAACATATTTTAAATGGAGTTCAGTCCACTTGTGCCAGCAAAATATGTGTTTGTGTTAGCTACATATTTCTTTTGTTCCCCAGGGAGTATCGAAATAAATAAAGCACTGGAGAGCCTGAGCAATCAAATCATACCAAACGAATCCGTCCTCGTGAAAAACAGGCGAGCAAAGCCGGACAGTGCTACCCACGCTCTGAGCTTGCAGAAGAACCCCCAGTTTCAGTAAAAGGTTTGCTCATGTTTTATCCAGCTTATCTAGCTGATGTCCCAGCTGATGGGGCGTGAACTGACCCAGATATACTTGAAAACATAAGGAATAATTTTATCAAGCAGTTTTGAGCTTCAGCTGCTTTCTGCTCAAGTATTGATATTGCTCTCGGTGCAATACGACTGCAACCTCCCGCTGCCTCCCGCAGGGATTTCATTTCGAGGGGGCAAAGACGGGCGCAGACACGGCTGTGCATTTACCCTGTGACTGCCAAACCACGGCGGCGAGGGAAGGAGATGCCCAGATCCGCACCGCTCGCTCAGTCCCAAGCTTCGTTTCCTACCCATCTCGCAGACAGTGACATCTGGTATTGCCCTGGGGCTCACCTGAAAGACTCAATATTTTCCTCTTAAAAAACACTGCGAGAGGAGTACATCCGGGAGAGATTCGGATTATTCTGAGTTTTGTGTAATTCACTGAACCTCACCCTGTGGCGTGCTGCAATGTATAATATTACCATATGCGACGGCACAGAAATCACACTGCTGCAAATGCCCGATAACGCAGCAGCCGCGGCTACTAACTGCACTGAGCTGGAAAATTCTAATGAGCAATGTGTAATTAAGCTCACACCCAGCATGACGGAGCAAGAGGATACCTAAATATTAAACGTATACACCAAAAACTGCCGCATTCTCATGGGAATGCAAACGCGCCCCAGAACGGCCTCAGCGACATGGAAGGGTTCGGGTTTCCTTAGGAAAGCATGGAAAGATGTATGTTTTAACGTTAGTAAAGTGGTTTTGTCTTCCCCTAGATGGATGGAGCGGGAGAGCAGAGGAAAAGGTGCTTGGTAATTGTAACACTAAATCTGCCTCTATTGGAGCCTGGCTCGGTGTTCCGGGGCTCCCGGATGATTTATGGCACTGCTTCGTGAGGACAAAGGAAAATAAAAACCAGGTAGGTTTTAGGATTTGGGATTCTCAGCCTCTGTCCTGCATAGGCTGGGATGGGTCCCACTGCCACAGGGGGCTTCAGCAGCCCTGGCTTGAGCTCGTGACAGCCAGCAGGACATCACTGGGTGCACATTCCGGCAACTCTTCCCATCTATCCGAAACATATCTCCAGCGCATTCCCAAACGATCCCATTGGACCCAATCTGGATATTTCCAGGACGCTTTTACAGAGCCAGGTGCATCTTAAAGCACGCCCATCCAAGCACCGACGCTTTCACCCAAAATCTTGACCATGCCCCAGGACAAAGCAAGTCTCAAACAAAAAGCCCACAAGAAAAAAATGCAACCGTCTGCCCTAGCAGTATTTCCTAATTCCGTAGGGAACGACTCAATATGATACAACATCCCCTGCCTGCGGAGGCGCGATTCGCCCTCGCCTCTCCCGGCTCACCAATGTTTGATACCATCTGAGAGCAAACAAAACCGTCCCGAAGTGACAACTGCGACGGAAACAATCTGGGCTGTCACTGACAAGTTCAGCCCTCAAAATCTGTCACTTAATTCCGCTTGCCGTTTCTGGCAACTTTGGGAAAGGGCCTGGATTTTGGAAATAACCAGACTCGCTAAGTAACAGTGAAGAGCCACAGTCTTGGGCACTTCTGCAAACACACAGAACACACTACTACTAAAACACATCCTTTTTTTAACACCTGTGGTCAAATATAGGCTTGATTTCATACCAATTAATCCGATAGCCAGAGATTTTCCTCCTCTGCTCTTCAGCCACTTGGGAAATCCTTCCAAAAGAGCGCTCGGGGTTGTGCGGGGATTAGATTGCTTAGCGAGGCAGTTATAATCCCGCCGATAAGAGGATCTGAGCCCCAACAGAGAAGCGGCGGCTCTACAGATATTTGCAAGCAAAAATTCAAGCGGCAATAGCGCCTTATCCCGAAAGATTGGGAAGAGGATGTTAACTTGAGCAGGGCATGGGTCTCCGTGGATAGGTGGAGGAGAAGTCGTAGGGCGCTACAACTACAGTTGGTGAGGGCCCTGTTCGGCCACCACCCGCAAACTGCCTTCTGCAGGGTCCGGAGCCTTCCCTCATGTGCTCAAGGGGCCCGCGGGTTTCTCGAGAGCTTTCCAAGGCTGAATAATTTATTCTCGCCTAATGGCAGCTTGGATACACACAGGTCTCTTTAATTTGCACGGCTCAATTTGAAACCCGAACCGCGTTTTACAAAACAAGGACGGGAGGCAGAGAATAAAGTATCTGCAAGGGGTTATGAAAAGCAAACGTACCTGGTCATTTCTCCTCCTTTCCCTTGGGACGTAGCCCCAAACCTGCCAGCAATGACACTGAAACTGAACCACGTCGTCCTTTAAGACGTGGGCAAGCAGAGCCCGCTGGGGTGCTAGAGATGCGAGCCTCAAATTCCTCCTCCTTGTCCAGTATCCGCCCCTTGCACTCATCTTTACTGGCCAAACACCAGCGATGCCCAATTTTAGTGCCGGCAGCCCTCGTGTCCGCACGTTGTGCCGGGCCTTTCCCACTCTTTTGCTCTTCCCGGTCGGTCCACGCCACCACTGGCTTTTGAGGCTGCCAATCAGTGTCGGAGTAGACGCTCTGAGGATGTTTCTAATAATTCACTTGGACAAATCGTCATCCTTCCTGTTTTCTTTAATGACGGGCCCACTAGCAAAATCAATAGGAGAAAGACGGAGCGGTGTTTTCAGCGCGGCTTCCGGAGGCAGCCGTGGTCACCGATGACAAGCTTCCCAGCGCTTGGCAGGATATCTGGGATATCCAGGAAAACAAGCCATGGCAAATCCCTGGGCCTCCTCCGTGTCCCAAGACCCTTCAGACTCGACTGTTCAGCCGCTGCTGAAATCACCCGCGCAAAGACTGAACTGCAAAACCGCCCTCACGTGTCGCCCGGGCAGACGGCGGCACAACGCCTTGCGCCACCCAAACGGGAGCCCGGCCCTTCGGAAATCAAGGTCAAGCCCCTACGCGCACATCCACCGGGGATACCAACTGTATGGTCCTGCGGCTCCGAAAAATCCATCGATGAAAAAAGACTTGAATTACTTAATCAAAAGAGAGGCTCGCAGCGAGAACAGGAGGGTGAGCATCCTCCAAAACGGGATATCGGGGCTGCGACGAGTGGGGCTCTTAGGGCACCTTTTTCCTAATAACAGCCCACAGAGCAGTTGCTTCCAGGGGAATGAGGAGGAGATAAAGGAATTCTTCCTCAGGCAGCAATAAATCAGAGGGCTCCGTTTCGCTGATGGGAATTGATTTTTCTCCCTTCCTTTGCACTTCGGGAAGGAAAAGCAGGACCACGGGAAGAGCCTCCCAGACCTTGCCCATTGGACCATCCCAGACACCCCCAGGCCTTCCCCACCTCCTCCTCCTCCTCCTCGCCGGCACCACTGCAGCACCAGCACAGGCCTTGCACAAAGCAGAGGAGGCAGAAAGGGAAATAAAGGAAAAATTTGCACAGATATTTTTCAGCGCACGTGGAAACCCCCCAGCCTGCAGCCTCAGCCTCCCCAAAGCCCCGGCCATGGTCTTTAACGACTCATTATGGCATTAGGAAGCGCGAGCGCGCCGGATTAGAGTATTTAGTGATATTACAGCGGATTTGAGCCGGCCGCAGAAAGCCTCGCACTTCCACCTGGCACAGGAGTCTCCGGACCCGGCCTCGGGCTTTGCACGAGCTAGCTGCATCGGCAATCTATATATACGTATATATATATGTGTGTGTGTGTGTGTGTTGAGTAAATATTATGTTATGTTTAGCAAGCACACATACATATATATGGATACAACACTGAAAGCTGGGAATTCCAGGCCACGGGATTCGCTCAGCCAAGCAATTATAAAATCCTGCAGCAGCAAAATAAACAGCTTAGAGCAACAGGCGTAGCGCGGCCGTACTTACACGTTAGGGCTCCGGCCGGGCATTGCCTAGGCGGCCGCCCCGGCCCTGTGCCCCTTGGCTCGCTCCTGTCCCACCGAGACGCCCTCAGTTTTCAGGATGGGCTCTAAGTGGTCCCAGATGTTACGCAGCCCTCTGAAACCCCCTGCTAAGGGGAAGATTGAATACTGGGTGGAAAAAATGAACAACTGGCTGCAGACCCAAAGCTGGTGAATGCACAAAACGAAAAATGTATTTTTTCCTCCGCCTCTTCTCAATTACAGCCACCATGGAGGTTTCATGCCAACGGAGTTAAAAAGAAAGAGGGTAGAAGCGCCCTTGTAAAATTCAGTGTTTTTAAAGAAGTGCACAACAGAGAAAAGTTGCATTTTATGCTTTTCCTCCAGCATTTTCCTACTAACCTCCTCTCAGTTAGAAATGTCCAGCTTCACAAGGGTTTGCTTTGGCTGAGGAGGATTTGGGTGGCTGCAGAACATCACGATTAATGGGAAATGCTAAGCAAAACGCAGGACTGATGCTGAGGGTGCCCAGGAGGAGGCTTCTTGTAACCCACTCCCATTTCTTGTGTTTCACACTCAGGAACTGATGACAGGAAACCTGCGAAGCTCCTTCCTAGCTGGAAATAAAATGCGGGACTGGGGGACCAGGAGCCAGTGACGGCCTCGAGTGTCACCTCGAAGCTCTCAGCCACTTCCCAAGCCCAGCATCACGACGACATGGGAATAACCCCTCCGAGAGCGACCTGGAGAAATCCGACAGCAACAAAACCCCAAGGCGGGACCCCAAAGGATGGGGAGAAGCCCATCCATGTGCCGGACACTGGGCTCCCGAGCCCCGTGGGCTTCTCGGCCTCTTTTGCTCTCGTTGGCGAGAAATATTTCAGGCTCCAACGAGGCTGTAGGATGCTGCGGGTGCCCCCCGCGCCTTGTTTACACACCGTGATGGGCTTCCCCTCTGCTTCGAGCCTCCTCCGGCAGCACAAGCTCCCAGCAAGAGCAGCGGGGGCCTCTTAATTGCTGCTATCGCAATCAATACAAAGCGCGCGGCGCAACGGCGGGCGCCGCGGGAAACCCGCGAGCCGCCACAGCGGGATGTCCGCGCCTGCCACCGGTCGCACTGCAAAATAAAGGACTTGCTCTCCTAAATCATGCTCAGGTGCGGGACCCACAAAGACATTCACCAAATGCATCAGAAGGAGGCGGACTCTACCCCGGACACGATGCTCCTCGGCAAGCAACGTGCACCAAGCTCCTGCCTCTTCCATCCATCCCTTGGAGGGATCCTGGTATCCACTGGGGTTCCACCAGACCAGCAAACTCATCAGCAGGATGGAGGAAATATTTCGAATTTGGCTGAGAGCCAACCAAGCTCCGCCGGAGCACCTGCGCCCGCTTTTGCACCTGAAATTCGGACTTCTAGGAAAAGCCATTTATTTTAATCCCACGCTAGCAGTTCTCCTTCCCCACGGACACTTCGTTGCTCTACGAGCCCTGGCTGCGCAGCTGATCGCTAGCGACAGCGCCGGGGGGTTCTCCGTGCCCCGGCCCCGCTCGCTCCTCAATAGTCTTTAAATATTCCGGGCGCCTCCGTGTCGGCCTCGCCGGCCCAGCTGCTCCCGCGCCGGCGGCCAGCTGCTCCGTGGCCGCTCCGTGGGTCCCTTGCGGAGACGCGGAAGGCGCCGTGCCCTGCGGCTCTGCTCCCGGCGCCCTTAATTATTCATTTCGTACGGATAGCGCCGGCGGGGAGCCCGGTGCCAGGGAGAAACGTAAGGGGAAGAAAGGGATTTCCGCAACGCCGGTGCAGCGCTCGGCTGGTCTGCACCGCAGCAAGCAAGGGCGATCAGGGAGAAATCCCAGCCTGCAGGCAGCTCCTTCTCCGCATCCCGGCGAGGAGCCCGGCAACACTGCCCAGAGCCACGGCCCAGGCTGCAGGTGGCTCCGCGAGGCTCTTTGGGAATGCCAGCCCGGAGAAACAACACAGGGACACGAGGAGAGCAAACAACGACAGAGCCTCATTTTGCTTCCTCTGTTTGCCGTGCAGAAATGGTCACCCCGGACTTCGTGCCCCTTCACACTCGTAAAATGACAGAATTTGCATCCATCGCCACGCGCCGGCAGGGAAACCGGCAGAGCCGAGCGGTCGCCCGGGCAGACCCTGCAAACGCCCAGGCCGCCTTCCCCTCTGTAGCTCTTCTTTCCAAGCCCCCAGCGTTGCAAAGGCAGCTCAGCAGGAGCTCCCAAGCTTTGCTTCTGCTCCCAAACCACCTTATTTGCCAAACGACTATGCCAAGTTGAAAGGAGTAATAATAAATCAGGATTAGGAATTAATAAGCTGGGATCAAAACACCTTCATAAATCAGTTTGTGCTCCCGAAACGTGGGTGGGCAAAACTATTAGAAAAGAATAATAAATAAATAAATAAATAAGACAGAAAGAGTGATAAAGCTCATTTAGGTCAATGCAAATGTCACCTGTGGGAGAAAAACGCCCGTGACGGATTATTAGCTAAAGGAAGAAATCAGGAGGTTTTCAGGTTTGCCATTCCACGGACAATGCAAACCTAAATATGCTGCATTTATGGGGAAGGTAGAACTGCTTTATTCAACAAGCAGCGTGTGTGCAAAATAAAGTGTCCCATGACATGGACAGGGCCCATCTGCAAAACCATTGAATCAGGGACGCGTTCCTTGCACATGGGGTACAGGAGAGGGGACGCCCCTACTCCAAAGCGGTGCAAGCAGCAAGGGACCTTCTTGCAGGCTCCTGGCTCAAAGGCGCTTCAGAGCTTACCACGGATTTTAATTCAGTGGCACCTGCTCTGGGAAAACAGGCATTTCAAAGGGCAGGGATGGAGCCGTGGCCAGGACGTGGATTTGGGAACACGGGTCTGCTTTCGGGGCAGCTGGGTAAACTGAAAACTCAGGCTAAAAGGGCTTAGCCGGCATGAGAATTAGGCCGTTACGGAGGGTGTTATTCTCCATCGCCGCATGCACGGCCAGGTGGAGCCGCCCAACCCAGCCGCACTAATGCCATCGTCCTTCATGCCAGTGTTGTCCCTCCTGTCACCCGTTTCGTGCACGATCCTGCATTTTTGAGCCCAGCCCCAGCACTCACGACAACTCTCATTGCTAAATTAACAGCCCAAACCTCTAAATATGAGATCGTCTAAATTGCAGAAACCGAGAGCCGATTCTGGTCCTCATGATGGTGTTGCTGGGCACCTAGGCTATTTTTCATAAAAGCAAAAGCCACCACCAACAAAATACTACCGAGACCTGCAGTAACCGAACAACGTTCTTGCTACATTTTATTCCTCTCATTCCTTCCTTAATCTAAACATATAGTCATAAGAGCAAGATATTTGCTATGAGGAAATGAGCTGTCAAGTGATTTACAGTCGCGCTCGGTCCCTGTCTCCACAGCTCCAAGTTTTCTACGCCACCTATTTTTAGCAAGCTGTAAATTAGCAGCAATAAGGAACAGGGTGGCAGCGAGGACTTAAGAAGTTTATAGAGCAATCTTATCTATTCCCCTGTTTTCCTAATACACCTCGGATTGCGCACCTAGGTACTGCATGCACAGTTACGGTCACCGCGAAACAGCAAACGGAAAGGACAGTGGTTGCCTCATCCCTATTTTATTCCAGCCAAAATTATTGCACCCCATAGAGTTGGGATCCTCCAACAAAAACTGCGGTCCTGCAGTGCAGGATTTTTTTATTTCCCCTGCCTTTTCTCCAAGCAATTGCAGTAATGATTCTAACTCCCATATAACATTTTCTATAGCATTTTCTGTACAAGAGCTTTAAGAGCTGGGACAATGGGAAGTCATTACAAAAGCACATTATTGCCAGCATCCTTATTTGCAAGAACGAGGCCCAGAAAGATCAAATGAATCACTGAAGATCGTGCAGCAACTCGCCGGCAAAGTCGGGAAGGGAACTGTAATCTCCTTGACCTTCCATCCGGTGCTTCCTTGGACAGAGAAATAAGATCCTTGAGGCACACGTGAAAAGGAATAGGCTTATTTTTAATGGTGCTGAAAAATGAGCTTTTTTTTTTCATTGCTATAGTGGGGAACTGGCTATAACAAGAACGAATGCAGCTTTCGGTCTCTATTTGCATTCAGCAAAGCAGGTAGGTCCCCTCATAACCATGAGGGCTTCCTTACCCTGGGCCGTGCAGGACATCACGGTTTATGTTTATACCTCCTGCCTCTCTTATCTTTGCTTCTTTGGCTCCCGATCTATGAAAATAGAAGTGCCCAAAACCAACAGAGAGTTTCAAACGTTCTGGCCGGCGTAATTTGCTCAGAAGTACCGACCGCGTGCCAGGACGCCCCGAAGCTCTGCCCTCGTCGAGGTATAAGACAATTTATTTAGGAGAGAGAACAGACCTTAATCAGCAGAAGGGCCATGAAGAAACAGAATATTTATACAGAGCTGTGTCCTGTTACCAAACAAGATGAAATCCTCCAAGGAGGCTATTAAGGAGATTGCCCATCGGAAAGGAAATTCAGCAAACCAGATTATCTGTAACAGGCTTATCCACTGGAAAAAAAACCATCAGAGCAACGAAGAGAGAGTTCTGAAAGACAATTAATGAGTGGTAGGGGAGAGGGGAAGTTGTAACAGAGAACTAATAGAGTGAGAATCCATAAAAAAAAGATCGTCACGACTGATCAGACATAGGGACATTACATGACCCATCATGTTGCTGCAGGAGGTTGCAAAGCCGCTCACAGCACCTCATGCCTGTGACCGCCGAGCAGCTTTTAGCCTTTTTTTTAATATTGGAAGAAGAACAATTCCCATGGTGGTTTGGCCGAGAGCTGTTAGGTTTAAATTTTAAATGAACTGGATCGAGAGGCAGCTTTTGCCGGCAGCTACGGCCCTGTCCTTGCAGCACAGCCCTGCTGCTGTTATCCACAGCCGCGGCTACGTGCGGGCGCAGAAGGAGCATCCTCTTCAGTGGCAAACCTCCAATCTCCTACCAGCTGCAGGAATAAAGCTGGGAATCAAGTGGGACACGTTTCCCACTGCTGCCCGTCCTGGCGGTCGTTCTGTGTCCTCCATAGCCACCTGCTTGGTGCCACCCCACCACATTCCTTGGCTTCAGCGTTGGTTGCAGACTGGACAAGTGGAGACATAGAGGGATTAAGGGATTTGCCTGAGCTAACGACATAGATACCCTTCCACCGGCTTCCCTAGGCTTTGTACCAAATTCCCGCACAAAGGGCCATGCTCAAGAGCGATCAAGAAGGTTAATTCATTAGCACTTTTTCAGTTCTTTCAGATCCTCGAACGAAAGAGGCCATCAAAGACCAAAGCCGCTTCATTAATGATAACCACGCAAAAAGTGCAAGTGGAATCCTTCAGTCTCAAGCCTTACGGCACAAACGGGTTTGTAATACAGAGACACCAGCATATTCCTAAGCGGTCTGAAAACTTTCAACGACCTCTGCTAGATACCAATGTTTTAAGATTCCCTCTACCTCGGTGCCTGGAAGTTTCATGTTTCCACGGAGCAGGGCGGACCCGAACCCACCCTGGGAAAGCGAGTTGCCGTCATGGAAAGGCTCCCGCTGGCCTTTCTTCCCTCCCGCAGAACACGCTGGGTCTCTACGAGCACTGGCGGCAGGCGCCGGAAGACGCTCCGTGTGCTCCTCAATCCTGTCGCTGGTGGAATAGGCTTCATCCTGTTTCCTTTGGCCCGCGATCAAGCAGGCTCCTCGCAGGAATTTTCCGTTATCCGGTGGCAAAGCCACCAGGGCAATCCAGTCGTTTAACTGACTGACACTCTGACCCCTCTTCAGCGGTGGTGAGGGCCGGCATAAAGCACCGGCTATTTCTCGTAAAACACCCCGATTCCAAGAAACCCCACGGTCCCGGGGGAAAGAGACGGCTCCAAATCACAAGCCGCCCCTCCAGCCTGCGGATTGGACTGGATTGGACCTCCACCGCCGCCGTCCTGACACGAGCCCACAACTTACCCATAGCTTCTTCCGTGCCACGTGGCTTTGCTTGGGAATATCCTCCCCGTCCCCTCCGGGCCTCTCGCCGCCCTCCCGGGGCCGCTCCCACCCTCGCCAAGGCCAGCGGGACACGGATCCCTGCTCGTCCCTGGGACCATCTGCTAAGCCAGGGAGCGAAAACAAAACGGAGCCACGGCGGGGGACGGCAGCGTGTCTGCTAGGAACGGCCAAGTGACAAGAAAATTCGTCTTCCTTCCTCTTTCCAGAGATTTGGTCCTGAATAATGCCATGGCTCCGCTCCAGCTCAGTAATCTCTTCTAGCGGTATCTCAGAGAAGACGGGAGACTGCGGCTCCAAACACGCGGGCTTAATTAAGTTGCAGGAGAGAATCTTCAAGCAGCTTTGGTATCGCAGCTTAGACATTTAGTTTAAAGCAGCATTGTCTGATTGATATAAACATGAATTAAAAAAGAAAAGAAGAGGCGGTCCCCAGGAATTCGGAACTTTCTCTTTTTGCTCCTCTCATGCCCAAGATATGATGTCTGGGAGCCAAGTTAAATATCCTGGACACAGCTTAGATTTGCTGGTGGTTTGCTGACAGTGGGGAGCAGAATTAATCAGTACTCCCCAGAGCTGGCAAAATAATTCAGTGAATTACCAGGACATCACCACTTCAGGAATAAAATAAAGAACATGTAGCTTCTCCGCAAAGCGGGGAGAATCCGAGCCGCTCTGTCTTCCCTTCCTGCTTCCTCACTTAGGATTCGAGTCCTTCCGAGCGCCCAACTTCCCACTGTCTCAGGGGAGCTCTGGGCTCGCCAGGTCTTGGATGCTCATGCAAGTGATGCTGGGTCCACGCAGCAAGAAAAGGAAAAAAGAGCCACAACAGACGGCAAAATGATGTTGACATAAATAAAAGCAATGCCAAGCCCCTCGCGCCGTGGAGGTGGCCTAATAGGAACTGAGGGGCAGCCATTGATCTTTGAAATAACATCCTCCTCCTGACTACGAGGAGCCATGAGGAGCTAGGACAGAAATCCTTCACTGCACAACAACCTCCTAACAGGGCGTGCGCGGCTGCCACGGAGCGGGGCCGCAGGGACACGCTGACCCACCCGCGTTCACGCTGTCCTTGAACACCGGCGCGGGGCTAAATCCCACTGCGGACAAAGAATACCAGTTTTTTAGTAAAAGCAGCACGGCACCGGCCGCGATGGGCATCGCCCACAGCTGGTTCTGCTACGTTTTCCTCCACAGGGATGAGGCACAGGGCGCTTTTATTAAAATAAGGCACGCGGGTTTCCTCGCTGACCACGCTGTGGCTTTGCAGCCGATGGCCACGGCGCTGCTCCGCAGTCGCTCCGCGCCAGCTGGGAGTTGTTACGGGAGCCACAACCAGCCTCACAGGACGGACCTGGAGGACCAGTCCCCCAGCGGGGCCGGGCGGCATCTCCCTCTGCAACTCGCCCTCCGGAGGCACCTCTCCCTCCCTGCGCAACCGGTCCGGACACGAGCGAGAGCGGCCGCAGGGCCGAGCCGTGACGCAGCCGGCACGGGAAGCTCGCAGGGCTCGAGCGCTTCGCAATCGCCTCCCGCCGCCGCCCACAGGGCTTGTTTCGCCTCCAAAGATACCAGGGTTTATCAGCAGCCCGGCACCGATAAGGCCCTCGCCGCCCTTTATCGGCGGGCGGGAGCATCCTTGCAGCTCCCTGTGGCCGGCGGCGTTTCCGTGCGGGAACGGCCCGGGTGGCTGCGCGACAGGTCGCAACGAGGTCTGCGACCTCGAGGTTTGCAACGGGGGCAAACGGCCCTCGAGGAAACGCCAAAGGCCAGATTAAAGTCCAGGAGAGAGAGGATATTTTGAAGTACCATCTATCTGTGCTGCCTTTTTTGATCATAAAAATAATTTAAAAACAGATTTTTTTTTTCATTAGTTCATTAAAAGTAGCTCCCCTTCCCTGCTCTCCATCATTTATAAGAGGTGAAATAACTCACAGAGCAAGTTTGTGCTTGCCGGGACGATCGGGCAGGAAGGAAATCATCTGCCACAAGCAGATTCCGACACGCCGGAGCAACGCGATGAAGCGGAGCGAGAAGCTGCCCCGGCGCCCGGGGAAGAACCCGGTGGGCTGCGCTTCCTCTCACCTTCCCGGCGCAACCCGTGGCCGAAACGCGGGAGCGTTGGATGCCCGGAAAATTTCACAGCATTGCAACTCCCCTATTTCTGGTTACAAACCCAAACACAACCCACACGTTTCTGTGGTTTTATCCTCCCTTTGGATAGTTTATGTAAAGTTCTCTCTGCGATGTTTTATTTTCCTTCCCATTTTTACGCCTTTTTAAAGCAACCAACGCTGGCAGTTTTTTGGCAACATTATTCGCCATTTTAATGCCACTCTCCTAATGCCACGCACTGATTTACGACGAGATCAGAGCCACTCGGTTAATCAGGGATAAACCCAGCGTCCTATTGAGGGTTATAGTTTTTATTAGTCTTTCTTGTTGGTCTAATTAATGGTATTACCCTCTGAACTATGTACACACACTTAAAGAAATTCAAGATATGCAGAAAACATGCCCCAAGGGAGCCAGAGAAGGTTTAATAATTTCCTACCCGTTATCTCAGGCACCACCTCCAATTCATGCCATCCATTTGCATCCAGCTACATCGAAGCCTTCTTCATCCAGCTACTCTGACAAACGGACATTAAGAAGAAAGAGGAATAAAATTGAGTGCGTTGTTCCTGATTTTCCACTCGTGCTCCTTGCTGGAGCGGCCCAAAGCTATGGATGCACATCGGCTGGTCCAAGGCCAGGAGAAACGGAATGTCACGTTCCTGCAATGTGAGCGCTTCCCAGCACCTCCAATAACGAGAAGCAAATTAGTGGAGGAACCACACAAAAGCGTGGCTAAGAAAATATCCCCCGTTCGGAGTCTGTACGGATGGTTGCAAGTCGGAAGAAGCTGCAGGAATCACAGTAAATCCTCGAGGCTCTGGGATGATTTTCCGTCTCCAAGAGAAGCTGGAAGTGCAGCTGCCTCCAAGCAGGAAGATGCTGGAAAGACATCAACCTCCTGGGAAACATCTGGGAGGAGGGGGGTCCATGGGAAACATCTGGAGGGGGGGGTCCAGCACTGCTTTCCCACAGTGGATGTTGCGGAAAAGCCACCCAAAGTCCCCTCCAGCTTTGGCCAGAGGTTGCACCTTTGGCCACCACCTCTAAGGCTGCAGCCCCCGAAACCTCTGCTCCGGCAGAACGTCTCCATCGAGGACGGATGTTTCCCAGCGAGAACGGGTTTAAACGCACAGGCTTCACGGGGCGGTGCTGCTGGTGCTGCCAACCTCGGCAAGGCCCCGTGCCGCGATCGGCCTCCCTTGTCTGCCGGCCAGAGACGAGGAGCTCCGCACCGCAAGGAGCCCAAGGGCTGCCGCGCATCCCGCCGGAGCAGGAATTAACGCACCGCGACCCTGCGACACAAAGCAGGGGACCAAGCGCAGCACTGAGCCCAAGTGCTGGGGACTCTCCTAGTGCAAAAGAGACACCAGCAAGTCACCAGCACTCAGAAAACACATTGGAGGAGGGATTAAAAAAGAAAATACCCAAACTTTCGAAGTATACCTAGCAACATTACTGTGTATTTAGCCATGACTCCACCTACCCACCCTGCTGGGCAATGCAGCTGGTCAGGCCTTAAAGGAAAGATCATCTGAACATTATTCTAGAGGTTGCATATAGGTTGCATTATAGAGCCTGAGACGATTCCCCGCAGAACAGCGGCGGCGTGGAGGTCCCCGGCTGCCTCCGCGGTGGATGTCAACCTCTCCCCGTGACAACGGTGCAACTGCACGGAGATCAGAGAGGGAAAATCTCTGCTTTTGGCTGTCACCAGCAGAAAGGTCCTGCTGGCCACCGTGCAACCGCTGCGCCGCAGGGATGATGCGATCGCGCAAGCCACAAGCTCTGTTAATCACCCTCAGGTATCGACAGTGCTTTGCACCTTCCAGCACTCTGCAAACGCTAATTAATTAAGAGGGTTCCCATTTTGCCCTAGGACTGGGCTGGAGGAAAAGCCTGCTTGGCCCCACCATGCGCGGCCAGCCCCGGTGCTCCGTGCTTGCATTTCCCAGGGATTTTGCCTTTCTGCTAAGCAGGTTCTGTGGTCAGCGCGATTTTCGTCCACGTTTTGCACAGGGGATCAATGCAACTCTCATAAATCTGACTACGGGCTGACACCCGGCTGCCTGCAGCCCGCCGGCCGCCACCAAGGACTGCTGGTAATCGCTGCGCTAAGAGCCGGAGCTGACAGCGATCGATCCCAACAGGACCCGCGGTCCAAACCGAGCGCGAGCGAAGAGAGAGAAGACACCTTCCAGTTGCAATCACGTTCAAATAAAGGTATATACCTACGGGCTCGGCGCATCCCTGCATGCGACTTTGCTCCCCAGCATCGGGGCCTGCGTCACCCGCACCCGAAACGGTGGAAAATAGTGATGCTGTGCAAGGAGCAGCGGGGGCCGAGAGGGAAACGCAGCGAGTAACCGTCACGGCGAGAGAGACGCGTGGCAAGCAAGGACTAAGGGAATCGGGTCTCTCGGCATTTTGCCTCGCGGAGGTGCAAATGTTGCTCAATTGCAGCTCTCCCAGGAAGGGGGAGGCTTCCGCGGGGCTTTATTTGACATAAACGCTGTTCCAGGGCGAATTCCCTGACAAGCCTGTAATTATCTGTTAAATATATATACCCGTATTTAAACATTGCTCGACTAGCAGTGACGGAATTGCCGTTTGCTCGGCGGCGACGCGCTGCAGCCGGGCGGGAATGCGGCGGCGCCCCGGAGCCGAGCCCAACTCCGGGATGCTCCGTGCGGCAGCACCGGCTGCCCCCCGCACCCCATCCCGCTGCCAGCGCGGCCGTCCCCGTTATAACATGGCTGCTCCACGTTATTTGTTCTGGGCGTGAATGCGGGATGGAATTTGGCTGGGAAACGGGCAGATTTGGTAGGG
>VZSV01000276.1:256635-291384 GCA_013398735.1 Nothocercus julius
TTTTCCCCCCTCTCCTCCCCGCGGAAGCCGCCCCGAGGCCCGGCCGAGCCGCGCGACATCCCCGCGCGCGCGGCTAGAGGGAGCCCCGGACCCGCGGCGCCCCCCGAACACCCCCCCGTGCGGAAAGGACCTCGCAGGAAGGGGCTCCCGCAGCCCGAGGGGCTGGAAGTCACGGGGGACACCTGCGCGCGTGGGGACGAGCCCAGCCGCATCCCCACGGAAGCCCCATAGAGCATCGCGTGCCACGGCAGCGCTTTAGGGGAGATGGGAGTTCGGAGCCCCTTGGGATGAGGGGCCTGGGAGCAAGCTACGCTCCGAGTCCCGGCGGGCACAAAGCACCGAGAGCTCCCTAACCGCACCAAGTCGCGTTTCGCAAGGGGCCTTTGCAAGGAAAAGTTGCTTTTTTGCTCGAGAGCTGTTGCAGCTCGCGCCAGGGCACTCGGCAGGCAGAAGAAGCAGAAGCGCAGCCGGTTCTTTCCCTGACGAATCCCCCAAGGGTGGCCAGGAACAACCTGTCTGCAGGAGGGATGTGAGGTTTGAAATGCTCTCGCCGGCATCTGCAGCTCCCCGCGAAGGAGGTGAAGTTATTTAAGTGCGTATGGAAGCCGAATTGTAATCAAGATAAATGCCCGGTTTCATGCCTAATTTGCATGAGTATTTGCTGCAAACTGTGCTTGCAAAGGAGAGAATTATGTAGGCAGCTAGATAACGTGAATGTGCAAGCACAGCAGCAATACAGGTGAGATCTCCGTCATTGCACCTGAATAAAATGTAAGCTTCACTGGAAAGAAATTCAGCTTCAAGGTGCAGGCACGTTGTTTTTATCATATGAATCAGGTTAAAACTGATTTGAGCCTTCCGAGAACACACTCAGCTATTGAAGCAACGTCCAAATTACGCTTCTTACTCAACCTAACCTTAATAACAGGCTGGTTGAGTTACTATAGCACTGCAATCTTATTAAATTAGAAATGTAAGAGAATTTCCGCTTTAGTGCATGCTATTTAAAAAAATATGTTTCTTAAACTTGGCTGCAGCCTCATCCATAAATTAATAGCCTGGCTTTAAAAATCTCCCTGATTACCTTAAATCCTTTTGAGATTCCCCTAAAGATATCTGGAAAGATTTCTACCCTTCTCTCTGCTGGGAACAGCTGGGTCCATTTAAATAGATTTTGATGTCTCCGGGTAGGGTTTGACACCTGAGGAGTGGCACTATAGTGGAAACGAAGTAGTTAAATGTGAGGCAGTGAGATATTACTGTGGTTGCTCACAGGACACCGCCTGAGCGTTATTTGGGGTCATCTTGGTTCCTACTCTGAATGCCAAGTCCTCAAAACAGGGATGAAACAGAGAAATGAACAGGGCTGCCTTCCCTTTGTTGTGCTAGCTTCGAATTAAGAACAACAAAAATCAATTAAAAACTAATTAACTAGTTCAAATTGGAAACAGGCTGTTTCCCCAAACTGCTTTGCTTTTTGATTCCAGCTTTTACCCAGTGCTTGACAACTGTGCAGCAACTGCACATCCCTAAGGAATGGGATCCCACCAGTGGGGAAGGGAAGGTGGCATCAGTGTGGGAACAGGGCATAGGGGGCATCCTGCTTTGCGCACAGAGGAACCCATTGGGGCTGAATAGGAAATGCCTGTGTGGTAGGAATGACCATCAGCTAATACCGCCCTTTGGCTTGCTTCAATTAAATCCTTTCTTTTTCTCCAGTTAAATAAGCCACTAGAGTTGAGTCAAAACGAATTTCAGTGTGTCGCCTTGCAGCACGGTGACCTCCGAGGCAGGGAAGACTTATGGAAATTCTGCTGATGGCCTTTTTATCTGCTCCTCTGTCATTTCCACGAAAAAAAAAAAAAAAAAAAAAAAAAGAGAAAAATCACTGTCTGCTGCGGTATTTACATTATTTTTTCATCCGCTCAATATTTCTGTTTCCAGTGATCCCTCGTGACTCAGAGGGCTGCGTGTAGCACGAGCTCCTCTCCTGTCCTCCACCGAAAGGGACCTTCAGTGATGCAGGAACGCGCAGCAGCCGGGCTCTCCGAGGCCTCTCCGCTGGGTTACGGTACCCAGCAAACTGCAACAACTCGCCCTGCTCCAAACAGCGCGGGAAGTGCCCAAAAAAGAGAGAAATGCGCCCAGAGATGAGCAACGTTTGACAGCGATCGGCAGCAAAAGGCCAGCAGGCCTGGAGCGACGCAGGTCTCCTGCAGCACGTCCCCACTGAGCAATTGCCATGTTACAACAGCTGCCAATACCTACAGAATATTTTTCTCTACAGAGGTCACATTTTGATTTTTATGACTGCATTTGACCCCCCCTTTTCTTAAAATTGCAGTGCTGAAGGGCTCTCCCCTCTGCGGGTGGGTGTGCAGGGTGTTCATCCTGCTGGACTGCAGTGGTGCTGGGTTAGTTAGTTACAAAACCTGATTTTGGAGCGGTATTAAACAGGGCAAAAGCCAGGGAGGGTAGTTGTTCAGGCAGTGTTGTAAGGATCAGGTAGAAACTTGGATGAATGAAACACTCGGACTATGAAACACTCAGATAGCAGGATAATAGATGCTATAAAAATCCTGCAATCAATCAGCAGGCAAATATGTACTTAAATGAGGCGTCAGTGCGACAGATGCAAAAAAAGGTGATTACGGGTTGCCTCGGTTCTCTTTGAGAAGGCGACGGCGTGCGGGGCAGGACGGCAGACCCTGTCATTAGCTCCACATCAGCATCCGCAGCTCCCTTGCCCTGCACAGCCGCATCCGACCCAGTTCTGATATTAGCGAGAGGCCTAGAGAAACTGAGGCACTTTGAATTTTTGTGACCCTCTAAAATGCCTAACGCCTTTTGCCTGGGGGATTTGGAGCAAGGCTGACAGCAACAGAACTCCGTGGCTGAGGTCCAGAGTCTGGAGCTGAAAATCCAGGGAATGCAAAGTTTTAACGGCGTGGGCATGGCTGCTTCTTCCAGCCTGACTCAGGCCCACTTGCTCAGCATTATTCTCTACTTTACTGCAGTGCTCAGAAAATAAAATACTTTAGGCATTGCACTTTTTTTGTTGTTGTTTTTACCCCAGCTAAACAGGAGTTTATAACAAAATCTGCGGGAAATTGATTTGCCCAAACACAACAGGCAGCAATGGAAGGGAAGCGAGTGTGCTTCGTCTAGAAAAGCCATTTTGGCCTTTGACATGAGATATATTTCCTAAAAATAATAACCAAAAAAAAGTGCTAAAGTATCTTAATATAAAGCGAGTAGCGAGCCGATGAGCAGCCTCGCAAGACCGGTGTTTCTCCTCTAAGTCGGTTATGGCAGGGAGCAAACGGAGGGGCTGCCAGCTCACTTGGGCATTTCACTTCTGACCTATAGTTAAAACCCATGTGAAGTCGTTCCCGTTCCTGCCTTCCCTCTCCCTTTGCCCATGGGACCCCGGCAGTTGTCTCAGGAGCTCTGCAGGCTCCTGTCTCACCTTCTGCCCGGTTCTTTGCAGTCCCCGAAGCCGGCTGCCTTCGGAGCAATACCCGTCCACAGAATGGGTCTCTTCCAGGGATTATTTTTCTGTGTTTCCTCATTTAGGGCACTGGTTTAGGCCTGGGAAAGTGAATTCCCTTCCCTGCACACGGTGCCAGTGCAAGATCTGCACTGAGCATATCCTGAAATACAAGATCATGAGACTCGATCCTTCACTATTTCTCTCCTTTCTTTCTCTCCCCATCTGCTGGCTCTGGCAGTGCTCAAGGAAGCACTTTATTCTGCCAAAACCTCCAGAGCTGTCAAGACTTTCTTATCAGTTCCTCCAATGTTGGGAAAAACTCAAGATAAGTCAGCCTAGGTGCAGATGCCTCAGCCTGATTCCCCAGCAGTGAATAATCTGCTGGCCTAAATCAACGGCCTTGGTCATCTGCTAGGGCATCAAGAAAAGCTCGGTCCTCTATTCAAAAAAAAGAAGGACTGAGCTTTTATTTAGCCCTTCAGCTGCCTTGGGTGAAAGGTGTTGGCAAGCTGGCTAGGAAACAAGAAGATGAAGGAAGTCTGAGTGGTCACACTGAAGGGCAGTCCGTGAAAGTCAGTGATATTGTTAAAAGCTTTGCACAACCCCCGTGTTTTCTGCACACCTGGGGTGTTGCAGCCGAGGACGAACGCCTTCAAATGAAGGCTTCCCGGAACAAGCGGGATCCGAAGGGAAGCGGATATCGCTGCGCCATGGATATCTGGCGGAGGGGGAATGCTCCCGGGGCTCCCCAAGGTGGCCATGCAGCTCCAGCACGTTCCAGAGCTCCTGGATACCAATGTGACCATCACTCCAAAGATCCCCCGGCCAGGCCCAGGTGGCTGAGCTGGAAGGAGCAGCCAGAGGGGTTTTAAGGAAACACATAAAATCCCTCGGTGTCAACGAAACGTGGCAGGACAACAGCCACGGTCCCACATTTCCTTACTCTCCGTAGCTTTTATAGATGCATACCTAACAAAATCATACATATATACCTAGCAAAGCTGTTGGAGGATGTTGAATATTTCGAGCAGTCCTGTGGCTTGTGCAAGGCTCCCGTGTTCGTTCGATGACATCGGTGACTTGGTGACCCAGTGCTCAGAGCTTCAGGGCACTTTGGCTAGTTTTAGTGTTCCTCCAGTGCTCACAGTGAGAGAAAACCCTCGAAAGTTGAGATGTCCACAATTAAGGAACAGTTTTTCACTCTCGCTGAGGCTGGGATAATTAAAAGAAGTTTTAAATAATAAAGTCTTTATGTTCCCTGACTAAATTTTAGGCCAGATTTAGGCCTAGACCTCCCTTGAGCATAACAGGGTGTTCTGCCCCTTTCACTGATACTATCCAAAAAGGTCAGGAAAAGCGCTAGAAATGGTACATGATTTGGGGCCATTTGGATAATTTTCTTGCTTTGTGATGACAGTCCATTAAGACTAATGGTTAATAGCCTGCAACAGTCCAACTTGCCTCAAGATTAAGATCTGCCTCATTTGCAGTTACATAATTAGCAATTACCCTAATTTCACTTATATTAAATTACACTTTTTTTTTAAATAAACATTACTTCTTCCAAGGAAAAAAAAAAAAAAGGAGCGTGAGTCTAGTTCAGCGTATTTTATAGAGAGCTGCAGCATCATTATCTTATTCTTTGATATAATGTCTAGATACTTTTAATGAAAATACACATTATTGCTGATTTGCATCTCTTTTAATTCTAGAACAGAAAGCAAATGAAGATGTCAAAACAGTGTCAGAAAAGAAAAAGGAGACACAGTGACCCCCAAATCCTCCCAAACGTCAGCCTCGATATGTGTAAAGAAAATGCACCTGAGCTCTCTGTTGTTCTCATAATTAAGGACAACGTTGGATGAGAGATGAGCATGGAAAATGAGAGGAAAGTCAGAGATTGTTAAAATACGGGTGCCAAATCCCTGGCTTTAGCTGTGTTTAGCTGGTGACGGCGCTGAAGCAGAGCAGGTTGGAGCTTTCCATGGGCAGCAAGATGGACTTTCTGCTCCAGAAAACATGCTGGGAGAAGCGTCAAGGACAGGAATGGAGGGATGCGAAAGCTGCGCTTGGAGCGGAAATAAATAATATGTGCTGTGCTCCAAGAATAGGGCAAGCAGGGAGTCGGAGGTGGCACGCTGGTGGGAGCAAAATCAAGTGGGATTTTGTCACTGATTCGTCGTGGGGCAGGAGTTCCCCTTCTGCAGTGGAAATTGGGGTTTTTAAAGGAACTGAAGGAAAAAAGCTGCCCCTGCTCCCCAAATTCAAGTCGGAGATGAGCTCTGAAGTCCCTTCAGCTTAGTCTGAAAAACCCCAGCCTTAAACTGCAAGATGTGTTGAAATACAAGTGTTAATCAGGAAGATGACTTGTTTTGGTGCAGTGGGGACTCCTATGTGTTCTAAATGCATTTCCTCACTTGCTAGTAACAACACTTCCCCCTAGTCCATGAAATATTTTTATACCTCCGAAATGCACACTTCACTGCGCTCGCAGAGTGAAGCTAAAATAATCTTTTTATAGCGAATATGGGTGAACACTTAAAAATAATAAGAACTCAGAATATTCATTTGAACTCTTAAGCAAATTTGCCCTTGTCGTATTTGCATCTCTCTTGTGTTCCCTCTCCGCGCAATGGAGTTATTAGCATGAACATGCACAGAAACGGGTTTTGAAGCTCCAATACCCACGGGAAATGAATTTTAATTTCACTTGTGATGTGCAGTCACCCAAGAAACTTTATCATAATTGTTTATTATACTTAAATATTTATATTGCAGGAGCACTTTTTCGATAAAGCTGGGATGCTTCGGTACTGGGTGTTGTGCACACACTGTTCCAGGCTCACCGAAGCTACCTGAACCAGGTTCACATCCACTAAGTGTCCTTTTGGGAAAGCAGGGGCCTCCAGGCACTTGGTTGAACAAGTTGTGGATGTAGGAGAGCTTTTGGGCTCATTTTTGCGCTTTTGGGTGAGGACAGACAGTGCTTTCTGCAGTACGGGACCTATTTTGGCCCTCTATCATGTAGCTTCATCTCCATCCCAGAGACTTCTCACAGCACGGACTGCTGTGGGTTAAAGCACTAACTGCACCCTAGAATTGGAAGAGATATTACATATATAATGTTTCTGCAAAATCTATTTTGTATTCAGCATTGCTATTAACTTCCCATTAAGAAGGGATGAATTCCACCCTATTCACCTCAAACCTTTCCATGTGCGTGCAAGGGCCGGGGCCCTCTCCCGCCTGCCATCCACCTTCCGCAGCAGGATTGGCGGCTTGGAAACCAGCTGCCCCGCTCACGCCAGCATTCCCGAAACGCGGCCCCGCCGTTGCCCTGACAACTGCCATAGCCGGGCACTGGAGCCGAGCGCGGAGCTGGGAACGCTGCGGCACGGAGCACACAGGCGTCTTTCCTGGGGGAAGGGGTGGATGGTTGAGCGCAGGTTTTTAGACCAGTCCTTGTCTCCCCCTCCTTAGGAGGATGGAAAAATAGCTGGGAATTCACAGCCCTGATAGGGTTCTTCCATATAAGTACATTTTATTGGCAACAGAACTGCACACTATGAATAATTACCAATAATTTAAATTAACCCAAAGATGCTTCCAACCAAACTGGACGTGGTATTTCATGGTATTTCCATAGACCGCAGGCCACAGAGCCTTGTTCCTCCAGAGACAGCTGGGTCCAGAGCAAGCCAAAGGCAACTTGTATGGTTCAAAGCAGTTATCTATACAGCTTCTTTAAGGGAGCAAATTAACGACACTGAACTTCACAACTCCGTCGGAAAAAAATGAAGGCACCCAAAGAATGTCCTCTTAATTGTAGCAACCTGCTACATTAAAGCCACAATAGGAAAATTCATTTACAATTCAGCTATTAAATTGCAAACCATTACCGCTGCTTTTATGGCTTTATATTCCTCTAACAAATTTATTATGTAATTACTCCGCCTAACAGCATCGTTTTCAGGAAGTGAAGTTGAAATAAGGCACCTATTTCAAAATCCCAACAAATCCACATTGTTTTCCAGATGCAATTTATATAGAAGAGGAAAACCCATCATGGTGCAGCTTTCTTCCCGGGACACCCTGATATTTAAGCATGGATTCTGGAGTTTGGGTTGTTATTTCATGCATGTACTATTCACAGAAGTCATGTATTTGTGTTCCATGGGAGAAAGGCTAAATTATTTACTTAATTGTCTGTAACCTTGATGCATGGCCAGAGCAGACACCTCTGCAGGTCAGGCTATGGGCGCGTGGTCTGATTCTTGCACAAAAATAGCACATCTATGTGCAATTGTGCATGGGCCAGGGCTACAGAGAGAACAGCATTTTCTGCCTCTTCTTCTTAAACGCTGCAAAATAAATATGTCAGCAAATAAATACTTGGGCTTAGCACAGAAACACCAAAGAAAAGGGCATTAAGCAGGACACACATTTCCTGGGCAGAATAACTGGATTATTGTTAGGAGATGCAAATAAATTCACATCATGCGCCCTTTCTTTTGGTGCCACGCTCATCAAAAGGAGCAAGACACCGTCAGTCTCCAGCACGAGCTGAAGCCTTAGGAGTCTCTGGAGCAGATTAAAGAGCCAATTATGCTGGATTCGGAGACGCCACCACTGTCCAGCCCCAACCCTTCATCCTTTAGGAAAGCAGGTTAGACGCTCGCTATGAGCGCCAAGTGGCCCACGAGCCACCAGCACCTGTGTGGCCACGTCACAACCACATGAGCCGGCTTTTGGGAGTGATTGCACTGTCGTCCAGCGTTTCCCTTCGGTCCTCATCACTGGCTTTTCTTCATCCCGTGTTACCTCCGTACCCTGCAGCATCCCGAAGGCTTATGATCCTTGGGGACGCGCCAAAACAAGCACTCCAGGACCGCCCCGGGGTCCCAGGGGAATGCAAAAGTGAAGGCTGTAAATGAGGATGGAAATGCATATTCTCACTATTAAGCTTTCCCCCACCACCACCTTCTTTCTTCTATTTTTTAAGGCAGCCCCGCTTTGGAGAGCCCTAGGAGCAGACGCTGGCACCCAGCTCCAGCCTCAAGGCAGCTCTCGGCAGCCCCCTGCATCCTAATGGCCCCGCAGACACAGTTATTTATGCAGGAGGCATCGCCCGCCGCGATGAATCGCAGCGCTCAGGGGCTCAATGGCCCCGGTCTCCCCCTCTCCCCGTGCAGCCGCTCGCCCGCGGCTGCCCCGGCTCTGCCGCGCTAATTAATATTTATTCTCCGGCTTGGCTGCGGGGAGACCGACAGAATCGCAGAGGCCAAAACTCAGGCAGCCACAGAAGCACCGAATTCTGCTTTCCTCACCAAAATAAGTGAATAAAATCTCCGCAAAGAGGCAGAGGGGAATGAAACACCAAACAGGGGTGATTTTTGCTACGTCCGCCAAGGGAGATGCACTGGGAGAAACCCCCTTGGTGTCTGCAGAGAGCAGGAGATGCCTATGGTAAATAAACAAGATATCAAATCTCAGCAACTTCATAGGAACTTGCTCTCCTGAAAGCTGCTTTAGTCTCCTTCTCAGGGCAGTGGTGACGTGGCACGAGGAGCAATTGCTGCTGTTTTTCCCAGGTGTGAAGGTTGGCTTGGTCACTCACACAACACTATTTTCTGATGCAGAAAGTGGGCGGGTGGGTTTTCTTAACCCCAAAGCCCTTAATCACATGGATTTTGCCAGAAGCTCTCGGTTGCTTCTGGAGAGAGACACATGCAATGCAGACAAGACTCTTGAGGGCAGAGATGTCCAGGAGAGGATGGGGATGCATAAAGCACATTATCAGTAGTAACTCCCTCGAGCACCTCGTTTAATGGAGTCCAGCAAGGTTGTGGTCACTATGGCAACGTGCAGGGGAGATTTTCCTTAAAATCCTGAAAAAAAAAAGGGCACAGAAGGCCCAAGAAGCCAAAGGAGCAACCACTCCTTGGTGGGGAGGCTCCAGGGTCACATATAGGTGCTGGGGTGGCACCCAAGGTACCAAGATGCCCAGCGAGCTCTTCCATGGGGATAAACTCACATTTGCACCTTGCTGCCTATTTCTGTGTCCTGGCCAGGGTCACTCATGGTGTCTTTGCTGGCCTGGCTTTGGGGCCTGCAAGATGCCAGGCTTAGTCCCGCAGTTGCATTTATTGCTCCTCCTTCAGCAGGAAGGGCGCTTTAATTGCCACCCATGCGGCAGGCAGGGAGCCTTCCTCCCCTGCAGACATACACCTTATGCATGAACAACTTGCAAGGCAGCAGCCCCGGGGCAAAGTCCTCCCACCACTCAGACCCTGGCCCAGCACGTGGGGCAAGGAAGTGCCTTCCTCCTTCATGCTGCTCCTCCTCACGGGCTGCAGCACGGTGGAATTTGCAGCAAATATGCCACACCGGGTCAGTAGCCGATACGTGGCTGGATGCAAGGACTTCTCAGCAGGTCTTGGCATCCAGGCCAAGGAAAGCCACCAGTTGCTCACGGGCTGCAGATGGTCCCAGCAAAACAGCCCCCAAAGGAAGCACCACTTCCTAAGGCAGCACCCAAATTTAGCCACGGCCTCTGATATTTAAGTGGCACTTTGTCCCTCCCAAGCCTGCAGAGGACTACTCTAAGGGAGCAGCCCTTGTGATTTTAAGGAGGGGTTTCTGCTGCCCTAGACCTCATAGGCGCCGCTTGGTGATGCTCTGCGTGCAATGCTCTCCGAGCAGCTTACAGAAGGATTCGAATGGAGTGGCTGGCAAAATCCCAGGCGAATGTTTGGTTAGGGTAAAAAACATATAGGAACAGAGCTCTGAAGGCATCTCGCAGCAACTTTGGTTTCCATGGTGACTAATGTTTATGTTTATATCTAGTCAGAGTGTTTCTATCAGATTTTGCTTTGTGAAACAGCTGTTGCAAGTCACTTCACCAAGACGGATGACCCTGATAAGGAACAAAGTTTCCATTTGAGACAAATGCACATTTATTTAATAAAGCCCAAATAACTCAAACCTGGGGATCTTTCCCCCTTGGAATCTACTCGCAGGGTTGTGCATGAAGGGGACCTGCCGGGGGACGTCCTGCGGCTGCAGCGGGTGCTCCGGGTGCCTCCTTCCCTCCCGGGGCTGCCGGCGCCACAGGCTGCAGTGGGTCTGGGGGTTAAGCGAGCAAAGGGAGCACTTGAGAGCCACAGCTCCTGGCACTGCTGTCCTGGGGACCCCGCAGTCCTGGTGCTCCTCTAGTACCATCTAGAAAAGCACGGCTGGGTGCTGGTTATGCCGGATGGACAACACTCCCATGGGGCAGGGCTTGGACCTGCTTCCCCAGGCCCTACAAGTAGTTTCTCCAAGTTCTCATAGACCAAAACCCACACCGTAACAGAAGCCAGAGCTCCTCTGCCCAAAGCAAGTCACCTAAACCCGCAGCATTTGCAACAAAGTGCATGGGGAATAGCAAGAAGCAGGGAGCTGTTTACTGTTTTAATCACTCAGTCTCATCTCAGGTATTGCAAAAGTGGAAACCTCATGCCATTTTATTCATTGCCACCTCCTCCTCAATTTGAAAGATCCTTGCGAGTAATTCAAATTCCTGCTCCACAAAAGCAAGCGTCTTATCTACTGCTTTGGTTAGTCAAATTAAGAAAGACCAGACTTGACTCTAGTTTAGATTTGCTAAATAATTCTCCCTGCTTTTAGAAACATTTATAAGATTTTTGAACTGCGCAGCCTCCTGCCGCCTGCAGGAACACACTGAATTATTGTGCTGCTTTCGGATTAACATAAGACACCTGCCATCAGGGCCTGCAAGCATTGTGGTTGCAGCGGTGCCATTAAGCATCTTCATTTCCCAGGTTGGGCCTTAGCTCTTTGGTGCTGCACCAGGTTCACATGTGGCCCCTCGTTTCCTCCTCTGCAGCTTTGCTCCTGCCACCTCGGTGCCGGAGCACCATTCAAGTCCACCTTTATTCCCAGGTCGGGGAGAGCACAGGGTAAAGGGAAATGCAAAGCACTTCCCAAGCCTTCTCTGCCATCTCCAGCCTGTTCAGGGGAAATCCAAGGGCTACAGGATGGCTCTTTGTTAGGACAACACTTGCTTTATTTGCTTTTCCTCTTGGAAAACAGAGCTAGCAGGATTAGGCAGGCACATATATAATGTCCCCTCCTAGGTACCCATCCTGTGCAGCTGGGGCTGTGCACGGCACTGCACACACAAACTACACAGGTTCTGCTCACTTGCAAGGCTGGAGACAAGGCAGGGAGACTCCAGACAACTTTCCTTGTCAGATATGCAGCAAGACTATTTGCTTTTTCCCCCACCCTCTCATACCGGCAAATATAGGAACATATGCAAGGAGGGGGAGGGCAGGCACAGTGCTCGTAACGCTTAATTTACTAGAAATGTACGTGGCAACAGATCTCCCAGCTGATTTTGTCTTCATTCAGAGAAAGCAGCATTTCCTTGGACGTGCCAGAGGAGAGCGAGTCACCCCATGGATGCTCAAGACGGGCCACTGGCATGGGAGAGCCTTCCCAAGAGCCTCAACTCACCTCCTGCGCTCTAGGGAGGCTAGGCAGGGCCAACATGCAATGAAAACATCAGTTCCCTGCTCCTTTTCACACCTATTGCTCACAAGCAGGGCGTTTTGCATATGCCCATGGGATCTACGGAGCGACTTAGGGCCCGGGTGTGGGACATGCCATGCAAGTGCCCTCAAGTCCCTAAACTCTTGCGATTAAAAGCCAATGAAATAAGGAAGCTCAGAACATGTATAAAGCAAGAGCAAGAGCAGCATCAGGCCCTGTGTTTCAAAATGGCATTTAATTTACAGTCTCTCAGCAGGTGGAATATTAAGAAAGAAAAATACCTATTGCTTCCCAAATGTCACCATATTCCCCTGACTTTCTCGAGTCTTTGAATGGATTTACTGGTGCCAGGGGCAATCTCATTTTCTAGAAAACCTGTTTTACTGCCTAATATTCCCACCAAGTCTATGGCGGATCACTTAAATAGACTTTTACCAGGCAACTCAGACTGTACATCTCATTTCCTTCAGATACCCTGCAGCAGCCTGTATGTGCGTGGGTAGGGAGAGAGGAAAAAGTCATAGCTATAGAAGAATAATCATTTTCTGTCAAATTAGAATTGTGATTTCCAAGTTAGTGCTATTTGCTAAGATTTTTAAGTGTCCCGCCCAAATTGCTAATTCTAATAACCTGAGCATGCTTCAATTTTGATGGAAAGTATGATACTTCTGTGCTACCCATCCTCATCTGCGGTGTCCTCACATGGAGGCACCCAGGGCTGGGGAGAAGTAGAAGGGCCAAGCCATTTTACAGGATGAAATATTTGAAGCTGCTAAAGACCTGCTAATGGAAAGCAGTCCTGGGCATTTCAGTGCCTAATCAATAGTTTGCAGTGTTTACTGATGAAGGAATGATAAAACCTTTGATTTATCCCTGCAGCCTGGTAATACCTTTAACATCACTATAGGAATTGTATACTTGGATTTATTGCCACGCACCTCATCTGTATGCCCGTGCAATGGAAAAGGTCCAGCCTCCAGTATTTATACAGTACATCGATTCCTTTAATTTGCCATGTGTTAACCCACCCAGATTATCAGCACACACATTTGGCCCTGATATGATTCTGCCAGCAAGGAACAAATAAGATCGAGGCCTGATACTGTCAATATTACTCAAGTGTCATCCACCAAGAGCGAGTTCGATCCGCTCCGTTCAGCCTAGGAAGGCCGACAAGAGATGGGAATACCATTTATAAGAGCTTTCACATGGAATAAGCTTGGAGCACCAAAGGGCTTTTTGGCCAGCAAAAAAAGGCACATCCCAAACCAACAGCTAGATGTCAAAACCATCCAGCTCTAAGGCCCAAACTCACTCCTGGGTGTCTCCAAGCACACGTGCAATAAAAGCAAATGTGAAAAAGTCTACAAAAAAGCCTTCATTCAATGCACACGGACGGGTACGGCCATGGCAGAGCTTCCTCCCAGGGCAGTACTGATGAGACCATGGCACAGGTCCCCTTTTTTTCCCCCCAGACAGGTCATCTTCAATATTGTTTATTCACATTCACAACCATCCCAGCAGCAAAGTGGCTCATTACCAAATAGCAGATACAGCTTTGTTAAGGGCTTGACATCCTGAGAGCTAGCAGCTTGAAGTCAGCAAAAGCAGGGTGGTTATTTTGGCTATTAAGTGGCTTTGCACGCGGCCAGCCGGCTACAAGACAGCAATCCAGGGGAGCGCTGCACTCCTGAAGCCTATTTAATTGAATCAAGGTTCACCTTAGATTTTGTCAATCCTTAGATATGACACTTACTAAATTATCTCTTATTAACACAGGGAAGAAAGCTGTGCAGCACTAAAAGATGAAAGTTAGCCTCCAAAGTGAGGAGAAATTGCAAGCTTACAGGAGGGCAAGGGGATGGCCATGAATAAAGATCAGCAGCTGTCACCATGCCCAGGGGTAGGGAAACCCTGGGAAGGGTAAAAAATAAGGCTGCAGGTGGCTGTGGGCCAGTGCCCAGGATATAGCGTAGGGGCAAGGGGTTCCCAGAGGGAATGGCAAACTAAGATCATTTTCTGATGGGAAAACATCAAAAAAATGCATAACCTACAAGCACATAGCACAGTGCTTGCTGCTCCCCTTCTGCTTTCTGCTCCTACCCCAGTTTAGGAGGTCCTAAAAAGAAGTTGGGAACTGCTATGCATCTTGCTTTGCCCCAGGATGTTGCTCCACAAAGCCCAAGTCAAGCAGCAACCAGGAGCAACGTGAGCAGCGCTCGAGAGGAAGCCCCATCCGCCTCCGGCATCGCTTCACCTTGCTCCTGCTACCTTTTCGCGTTAATTAAGCTGATTATTGCTCTGCGTCCCCTGAGGGGTTGGTACAGAGCAAGGGCAAGCAAAGAATTAGAGAGAACACACAATGCACTCAGTGAGCATATGATTAAAACCTATTTGGATATGTTCTCCATGCCCACCTCTCCCAAGCGTCCTCCCCGTCATCTTCACCAGGACATTTCAATTAGAGAGTGAATGGGAGTTTAAAAGGAGGTGGGGATTGAGGACTCCAAACTACTTTCCACCCAAGCTGTATATCCATTTTGTGCATTTTGCTCACAGGTCCTGCACAAAAACCTCAAACTTTTGGCTTAAGCCATTTGTGCTCATTCATATCTATGGAAAAAAAAGAAAAAAAAAAAAAAAAGGCAATGGGAGCTCTGCTAGTGGAGACCCAAGGCCAGAGAGGAGATCTTGGCCCAGCATGAGCCAATCTCAAGCAACAGCAGATTGGCTCTTCTGCTGAAGTCTCACATTCTAATGAGGACACCCAGGCCAGCTTTTCTGCTATGAATTGTGGCAACTTTCCCAGTAAACTCTGCTTGGTCAATCTACAGTCTTCTGCAGCATGTCTATGAGATATATGAGCTACATCAGGAAGCTACCAGTAAATGTACCAGATGTTGTGCTTGCTTGTCCAGAATATCTTATTTTAATGCTAAGCAGAGATGTATGAATTCCTCTGCCCCGTTTTACTTCTTCATTTTGTTCCTATGCATTGCTCTTTATGTGCTTCCTGCATTTTGAATCCAGATGAGCATGTGAATCCATATTGGCCCCTGCGGCTTTCTTTTTCCATGCAGCTTGTCTCAATTACCAGTGATGAATTTCCCTCCACTCCGTTTTACATCATGTACATTACCCAATGAAGGTGAATAACAGCAAGATCTTTTACGGCTTCCTTCCTCACCCTCTTTAAATTCTGCCCACGCTTGCAGCCAAAGGAAAGAGTCCATCTTCTGCTTACCAGTCTCCTAAGTCAAGTATCAAATTAAAGAAAGTGACTGATTAGAGGGATCAACTGCTGCGAAAGGCAGAGCTCAGCTTTTGGACAAGCACTAGTGGACTGCAGCGGTCCATCTTCAGCATTACGTTGCCACGTGGCCTCTTGCCTGCTAAGAGCATGATGTTGTTTGGGCCAGAGAAGAACCGAGCTCAGTGCTGAGCTCTTGCACGCCACGGCTCCTCTCGCGTCAACGAGGGCGCCCAGGACAGCGCTTTGCAAATCACTGTAGCGTCACAGCCGCGTATTAGAAAAGAGATGTAACTGGCCTGGCAGAAAATTAGGTGTTCAGAGAAAAATAGTACTTCGTCAGGATTCTCCTAAAACATTTTCTCTCCTTGGTGCAGCAGCACAGGAGGGAACCCTGAGGATGGGAGCTTGTCCAGCTCCTCCCCAGGAGCTCATCACCCCCAGTTCAGGCGAGGGAACTTAAGGGCTTTTTCTGCACAAGCTTTTTTGGTTGCACCAAAAGCCTTGCTTTTGCTCTTTTTGCAGAGCTGCCTGTCTGCATATGACCAGAAGGAAAGCAGACACTTCATCTTGCATACCCATCTTCATCAAAAGAAAGTTAATGAAATGTGCAGCTTGCCATGCAACGCCTGCACTACAGCCAGAACCCCAGTTCTGATTAAATCCATATCCCTAACAATCCTCCGATCTCTGAAGAATCAATACTTAATATCCAAAGAGTCATAGTCTCTCTAAATTTAGAGTTGATAGTGTAAGTTTCTTTTGGAGCATCATAACTCAGTAGATGTTACTTCTCCTGCAGTGAGCACCTCTGACAAACATTAACGGCTCCCAGGAGAGTACTAATCATTTTCTACATGCCCTTATCTGCTTAATCCCATTATGAAGATTTGTTGCATGAAAGCCAACTGTTCATAATTCCAAAATTGGAGAGCTGGAATAACAGACAACGGACTTCTGGGAGGAAAAAAAAGAGGGGCATTTTGTTTGTAGTGCCCAGACTCCTGCTACTGCCTTCCCAGAAGGGACACAGATGCGGGAATATAACCGAGTTATGTTCAGTCATTGACACTCATTTGTTGCCAGCACAACCAGAGCAACAGGTATCACCCAGGAAACCACCCAGAAAGGCTTTGGTTACACATTGCATGCAATACACTGGCTGTAATACAGCTTCATGCACTATATTACATTACCAGGCTCAATTGTACCATCTTTATGCACAGAAAGACATTTATTCTCAATATTCCTGTTATTTCACCCCATAAAGCACTCTGATGATCTCAGGATAATTTCCAAGTGCCACCTGAGCACCAGAAGGGAGCCAAGATGTGCAGGTGCTGCTACACCTATTTTGCAGGTGCAGAGAGGAGATGTTACACTGCTGCCTAGTGACACCGCGAGAGACCAAATTCAAGGCTCCCAACTTCCAGGGTTCCCCTCTAACTATCTGAATTGACTCAAAAGGTGCTCTGCTAACAGTTTATTCAATGGAAATCTCATTATGAAGAGCTCTGCCAAGAATTTATTCAGAAGAAAGCCCTCGCAAGGATCCTTGCCAGTAGTGCACTGAAAGGGAATCCGCTACGGGTTCAGATAATATTTCATCCCAGTGGAAATCTAGCAAAGATGATATTTGCCAGTAATACAGGAAAATGTCCCCTGGTCATTGCTGTCTTGAGGAAATGAGAGCACTACACCAGCATAAGCTAAGAAAGGCCTTGAAAGCTGTCTGATTTAGGTACTAGTCTACACTCACCTCATGAAATTAGCATTTGCATACCCTTGCAAGGCAGTTAAATAACTCAAAATAAGTTCTAAATACACATGAGAGCCTAAAGCAAAGGCTTGCAAACCTTTCTTGATTTGCAGACCTCCACAATTTTCCATCAGCACCCGTCTATGGGGTGCTCCCTATGAGCCTGGAAGTTCAGTTGTGCTAATCCTCAGCCCCAACGGCTACAGTCACCAAGAGCAGTTGTACTTCTCACTGCTCTTGGTTTTCAGATGAGACTGGATCTTTCAATTCACCCCTTAAACATGTTTCATTGCAGAAAGCTAAGAAACAATACGGAGAAATGATGGTATCTGACAGAAAATAAAACGTTTCATAAATAACTTACCGGCAACTGCAGAAACTTGTCAATGGGATGCTCCAGGGGACTTGCGTTAAGCTTTTGCCTCTGTAATTGCCTTACTTCTCTCTTTTTGGCAGTGCTGGTCTCCACTGAAACCATGCGACTCTAGCCTTTAATTGCTCTTACGCTATGGTTCCTACCTGATAACGGAGTGAAACAGGCAGGAGGCCCAGGACAAGGCCAGACATTAGGAAGAGGTCTAAGAGAAGTTTGTTTTTTAAAAGCCTGGATTACTTGAGCTTAAGCTGAATAAAAGCAAGAGTGACAAGACCAGGGCAGAACTCCAGAGAAAGTTTGGGTTTTGCATTACTGCTAATAAATAAGATGGTTCTGATTTTGATGCGGGGACATTAGCCCTGATGAATACTCACCGAATCTCTGCTCTCAAGGACCAAGCGCAAGAGATGCCTCTGTATGCAGCAGATACCTGTGCCCCACAGTGATCCCACTTTCCCCTAAAAAGTCACCAAGATGCATCTTTTGACAAAGAACACCAGATAACTACTTTCCATGCAACAATCCCTTTGCTCTCCCCAGTTTTTTCTGCTAGTAACCACATTGCATGGCTGAGTCGTATTGTTACTGCAATCCAGGACAAACCACAACTATTTTTATTACATGCTTCTGCCAAGCTAACTAATCCCCGTTCTGTAGATTTAGTATTTTTATTCCTAAGAGAAGGGCTTTGCTGGCCTTTCACCTTGCACAGACCAGCAGGACGATTAACCAAGATCAACTCAAGCTGCAGCCCTCCCTGCCAGGGCACTTCCCACCTCTGCCATCACGGATCATTCACAAGCGCTGTAACTACGTCACCTCTTACATCATCCAAGCCATTAATGAAAATAAATGGTGAAGAGAAAGAGAAACCTGAAGAGATCTATTCAAAACCTAGACAGAGTGTGAGCAATGGTAACCTGCCTGTATTTCTAGTAACAACCTCTCCTGTGACTACCATGGTCTCTAACACACTGCCAGACAGCCCAGGATTGCAGAAACAGGATTTTACTTTACATTTTACTACAAGAAAATAGGCTGTTCAAACAAATGAGAAAACAGCAGGTATTTCACTTAACACAGCAACCCCAACCTGAAAAATCAAGGTAGAACCCCAGAAAAATCAGCATTTTCCAACTACCCTTGCAGTACAAGGATGAACCAAGCAGCTTAACCAACACTACCTCACTTGGACCTTCCACAGGTGTTGCCTGGATTGCACTGATATCCTAGGGATGTGCTGCCCCCACGTTTTTATGGAGAACCTTTCCTGGGAGCAGCTGCAGTCCCAGCTGAACACGTAGTTCACCTGCTGCCAGGAAGGGCTGCCCCATCCGATAGGAAAATCCCAGTAAGTTTGACTGAAATCACTCAATAGCCTGACCATGACCTGCAAGGGTGAGATGCTGCGTTATCAGCTGTAACTTCAGCAAAGTCGGTGACACCAGGGTTTTCCACAACAGGATCAGAAGAGGCCTCTAAAAATGAAAGGGGGGCTATAGGAAAGGGACTGATGTGACATTTGTGACACATTTTCCTACCCTCTGTGCTCTCAGGCCATTGAGCTGGGCCAGGGGACTCCAGAACACCTTCAAAATGAATAAACTCTTCTCCTTCCCCCTTGCCACCTCCTCATGTGAAAATCCCTTGTTGCCCAAGGCTGGCGAGGTGACATCTGTGAGAGGTCAACAAATATTCAGAACTCAAGGTTTTAACTTGAGGGAAAACTGGGCTGACTTTCAATGTCAAGGCCAGAGAGCTGATCTAAAATTCAGATCAAAACAGGAGGTACGACTCTGCATGAGGAAAGAGCAGGGGCTCCAAGCAGCCCGGTGGGACACACCAGCAAACACCGCGGCTTCAGGTGTGTTCCCGGGTCTGCGCCGCATCCTTCTGCTCGCTGCGCATCGGAGGGATTCTCCAACGAAAAGCCAGCAGCCCCCCTTCCTTTTGCACCACGTGAAAAACGAGCAGGTCTCGGAGGAGCTGGGGGGAGAAGGAAACACAACGATTCCCAGGAAAAGCCCTTGGGTGACACCAGCTGATTGCACTTTTCAGGGTGCTGAGCACTATTAACTTATGATCTTATAAGGACACATTGACACTTTGCTGTTGAAATATATGTGTATCAGGAGATGGAAAGCAATCTAATCCCAAACACATCCTTGCTGTGAGCGTGCGTGCGATAGGGCTGGTCAAAACAATCTTTTTTCTGGCTCTCACCTCTAGTCCCTGTAGCAAGGTGACCAACTTCATGATGAATCTGGAGGGTGTTGAAATTAGAGGAGAAAAAGTGTCATAGAATCCTTAAGGTTGGAAGGGACCTCTAGAGATCATCTAGTCCAACTCCCCCTGCTCACGCAGGGTCACCTAGAGCAGGTGGCTCAGGACGGTGTCCAAGGGGGTTTGGAAGATCTCCAGAGGAGACTCCACAACCTCCCTAGGCAGCCTGTGCCAGGGCTCTGTCCCCTGTTGTCCTGCTATTGCCCGCATGGAGAGAACCTCACGTCCAAAGGACACTGCAGCTTCGCAGCCACAGGTGACAACCTCACAACTCAGGTGTCATCGGGCCGCCACGCGGCAGAGGGAGGCAGATGACAAGGACTAGAGTGAAACGCTTCACTGAAACTACAGTGCAGCTTTGGGACTCACAATGAAGTCTTTAAATAGTCTATTAAAAATACCTGCAATTATATCAAAATTACTAGCAGGCAAATTGGCTCCTGCCTCTTCCAAAACCCGTCTCCCGGCGGCACGAGGAGGTCGGGAAGCGCCTCCCACCTCCTCGCTGTCTGCAACCCAACGAGCTTCACGACGGCCAAGAATTGTCAAGAGTTCTCTATTAGCAGCTCGACAACACCTGTGACAGCAAGAGAGCCTAAAAATAGGATTTTATTCCGGGTTGGATGAAAACATTCACGGGAGAATAAGAAGATGAACAAAGTAGTTGAATTGTCATAAACCAAAGACCTATCAATGCTGCCAGAAATCCTTGCGGAAGCCCAGATATCAGAGGGTGGTGGATGCTGAGCTGCTCTTGCATGTGACACCAGTATGTTCATACCCCACTCAGGGTCTGCGAGCAAAGGGAAGATTTTCCGGGTTTGATCTATAATGACGAAAGCGGGGGAAAAAATAGATTACTTAGCATCATAATAGAGTCACACAGGCCAAAAATATCTTACTCTGCAAAAAGGCAGTATTAAAAATTCTCCTCACAACTCACAACTCCTGTGAAGTGTCTCTCAGCAATTTCTGATGCTACTGCAAATGGATTAGGAAATGCTCTGTACAGTCTTTTTTTTTTTTTTTTTTTTTTCAAAGTAATATCACATGCAATGTACAGCAAAGGGCTAAGAGCTTAGATTTTGCATGGAGGATGCACTGTGGTTGTAAGGGTAGACCTTATCCCGTCTGGTTTTATCTCTTGACTCCCCCCAAGCCGTGGGTTGACCCAAGTTGGCCAAGCCATTCCTCATTTTCTATCTGCTGGAAAGGAGAATAACTCCATTCTCCTGATTAGCTACCTGCAGAAGCCTTAAAAGTGGTGTAATTATTGCTGTTATCCACATAGCCAAGCATGAAAACGGAAGACCAAAATGATTAAAAAGGAAGAGAAAAGCCATGCAATTTGCCTTAGAAAACAGGTTAACTTGGGAACAGGGCAGCTGAAAAGAGGGGCAGGTTTGTTGGGAACACAGAGCATCTCATCCTGGTGCCATAGCCACGTTGCAGGGCTGGAGGGAACCGCCCGAGTACGAGCAGGCTGGGTTACTCTCCCAGGGGACCTCCTGCAGCAGTTCCTGTGATGGTGGGAAAACACATTTTTCCTTCCTGAGGATGAATTCAGGGCTCGGTGGTGGCCTGTCTGCAACCGCAGAGTAAGGGCACTGGGGTATCTCCTGACCTTCAACCTGCCAAGTGTTTCTTTATCCGCCGACGATCCAACTTACCCATCCATAGCCATTTTTGCGCATCCGTACGAGAACACATCTGCACCTGCTATCACTGCACACTAGTATTACTGTACATTACCTTACTCGCTTTCCTCTTTATTATTTTTTTGTTTTCCTTTTCTTTTCTGTCCAACAGAAACAGGGGATGCCAGCAGCACACGTCCAAAAATAGCTGGGGGCTGTCGCCGTGCTCTTCCTGCCTGTCCGTTGCTCCGCGGGGCATCCACCTCCGATCAGCACCGCTCTCCTTACAAGGAGAGCTTCGTCTTGGGGGCCACAAGATATTTATGTTCCTCAGCACAAATCCTGCCTGGGCTGATGCAGAGCACAGCCACTTTATTTATTGGCATCCTTTGCTAAAGGGCTCCTCTCTTAAGTTTCCCCTTGGCAAGTTAAGCGGAGCGCAGGTATGACAGGAAGAGCCTGAATGAGGGAATGGAAAGAGGATGGAGAGAGACAAAAAAAAAGGAAATGAAGATCAGAAAGAAAAAGCAAAAGAAAAAAACCACCTCTCTAAAGCTCAGGAAATGAGTTGGCTCCTCAGCGATATGAATACAAGAGCTGAGACAGATACGGATGACTGAGGAAATCACCAAGCCCATCAGTGCAAGCAAGAAGGTTTCTGACATTTGAGGCAACCTGAGACGTGAATTGCACCCGAAAGGGTAGCGAAAGCAGGTCGGCCCTCAGGCGGAGGGCGCGATTTTCCAGTTTATGGATGCAAAACACTGGCACAGAGACTGTGGCCAGGCACTTTAGTCCACTGAGCTTCACTCCCGACGCTGCTGCAGACAGGGCATAGGATTAGACCTGGGTTTTCCCTTGCTGCTGCCAGTGGCTCCAGGCTTCCCGCTCTTCCCGCATCCCAACACCTCAAGGCTCTGAGGACCAGACATCCTGAGGGCACCTGGCTCTCCCGGATATATGTTGCTGAAGGCATTATTTGCAAAACAGAACGAAATCATGCTTTTCGACCTGTTTTTCCCATGGAAATTTGGGGGGCTGCGGGCACATCTGCCACTCACCAGGCTCCAGCAGCTCCCAGGGGCGTCCCCGCCAGCGGCAGGCGGCATTTCAGGGACGCTGCTGTGGCACTCCATATAAAGTACCGTGCTCACGGCGCACCGGGAACGCGCCCTGCAATCACACGGGCACCTCATCGCGGCGCGGGCGCCCGGCTGAAGGGTGCAAAGGGCGCAGTGCTCAGCAACCCTCCTATCCATTCCAAAGGGATGGATAAGATATATAATCATTTAATGCGTGGGCTGCACTGCATACCTTTTCAAATTCACTATTAAATCCCTCTTCGGGGAGATTGGACTTTTATTGGATGCTGTATCAAGAAGTAGCTCTCCAGCGACAGGCCTGATATCACAGCGGAATCCGTCACAGCCCAAGCGGCCTGGCGAGCGTGCCGAGCATGCGAATGCAAACAAATTCCACTGCAATGGGATGCCAGGAAGGATAAATCACGAGCAAAGGACAATTGTGACGCTATAACTTGACCAGAGGAACCCACAAAGGCATTCGGGAGACCCCAGCTTTAGATCCACTGTTCTTCTGCCAGGCAGAGGGTGACAGGAATGACTATTTTCCATATCGTCAGAGGAGCCCTACAAAAGGCTGTGTTCAGTGGTCATGATTTTGCTAAAAGAGCCAGTTGAGCAAGTAGAGATGCAATTCGGGGCACATTTGTGCAAAACTGTGCTATCCTGCCATGCAGGTTTTCTGCATTTGGCATCATTTTCAAAACCAGAATTGCAGAAATTGTCCCTGAAGTACTTCTGCTCCTTATCCTGAACTCCCGCTGCAGCTGGTACTGCGATGGGCTTGCAGTGGTGTTACAGGACAGGTGCGATTTCACATACAGAGCAGATTAAACCAGTGGGAAACACCCAGCTGGGACCTTTGCACCCATTCGGATAAAATTCGTGTGATTTACCTTAAAGTGGGGGGCCAAAACCGGCTCTCCATCCCCGCGGTGCAAAAGCCAGAGCAATTCCTGTGCTGCCGGCAGTGTCACTAATGAAGTGACAGATGGGAGGGAATAACATGACTCCTGGCTTAGCCAACTTACACACCATTTTTTAATCAGTAGAGGCTACTTAAAAGTTACACAGCAAACTCAGTTAAGCTACGCAAAGGGATGGAACACCTGCTTTGAAAAGAACACCAAAAATGCCATAATTTCCTCTGGTTTTATCAGCATGCCCAAAAGTTCCTGCTCCAACTGCAGTAAAAGAAATCACGTAGTTCATTTGGTCTAGACATCCAAGAGCTTCTACTGGGGTGATGCCGTTCGTACAAGGGAAATAGAAATAGCTAGACAGACATTCCTATAAACGTATGTAATTCCTGGTTTAGATGCTTCGTAACTCATACTCTTTATCCCTTGGGCATCCTACCAACTTCTATTATCAGATTCTTATTCTAATAGGTGCAATCTCCATACAGCAAATCCCCCATTTTCCCTAGCTTTCAATCACAAGTAAAGATGAAAAAAAATCTGCATTTCAAATCCGTGTTTGTTGTTATGACAACATTGCCGAGCCGGCTCCTTGCTGCAGATCTGTCAGACTCCGGCTCCAGAGCAGTTGGGATGTTTTGGGAACAGCATTTGCAAGACATGCAGACCACCAAGCCCCAAGAGTGGCCTTAGGGTGATGGGAAACATTAGGAGAACCCCAGGGAAAATGATCCCGGCAGGCTCAGCAGCAACTTTTCCTTCTTGGAGACTTCTCAACTACCACCATCTAGTTCCCACCAAGAATAAAAGGTTTGGGCTGGGTTGATCAAAAGGAAAGCAGACAGTGATGGCCTTTCCTTCCACCACAGGAGTTTGTGGCACGTGGGATTATTCAGCACAAGCCATAAAGGATGTGGATCTACATCGTCGTCTCCCGCCTGCCGTGACGACCCTCACTGTCCTGCACTGCCACAATAACTCTTATCAAATAGTTTCATATGGACAAAGCAGGGATGTTACTTGGCTAAAGTCCTATTTTGTGCAGGCACTTTTGGACATATGTTATTAATCCTGTTATGGAATTGTTTTAGACTATTAAACTTAGGAGGCTTAGAAATCCGATTTACCCTTGTTAATCACCGAACCTCCATCTTTGAGGCAACGAGACGACTGTATCCAGCCCAGTCCCCAGCCAGGCACCGCGGGCCGACCAGCACAGCATTGCAACAGCGCTGCTGGAAAACCACCCGAAAATACACCCGTCCAAATAACGGTTGCTATTTATTAGAAGCACAATAATCACTCTGCGTTTACTGCATGCGATTCTATCTTAACCTTATGCTACCCTGAGAAGGCAGGAACCTACAGACAACAATTTTATTTAAATATAAGCGTGCACCCTCGCTGCGAGGCTGGAGGGGGCCAAGCACGCGAGGAGGCAGCTCGTGTCATCCGGGGAAAGACGGCACAAGGGAGACACTCGCTCTCCCCAAATACCGGTTTGTTGACAACACAATACTCAGGACAGTGTCTCAAGTAAGCGGTGTTTAGGTCCTACACCGCCGATTTTATGTTAAGGCACCTCGAATAACGTTGAAATGGAGAAGCGATCCATACTGCAATTAATAATTAACTAAAACCGCTCACATTAGTGAAAGCAGATACACCTCAAATTCAGATGCTTAGAGGGGCTGCCTTTCCAGCACCACAGGAAATAATCGTCCAAGACATCTTTCCTCACCTCTCCGTAACAAAACATTTCACCTCGATTACTACCTATGTATCCCCCAAAGACAGAGTCGCTTGTTCTGCGAATGCTCAGCTCATATTTGCCGCATTTTGTGCAGCGGCGGCGGAGGCACCACCGGCGAGGAGCGAAGGAGGACGATCTGCACGGCCGGGTGGTGACGAAGGTCCCTGAAGGGGAGCTGTCCCTGTCCCTGGGGTGACCGCGCTGCCATCCAACCCAAGCAAGAACTGGGAAGAGATCCGTAATGCTCTTACTGCACCAAAACAACACTTGAATTAGACTACTGCCATCTGTCTTTATTTTGCCGACTTGCCGAGTGTGTAGCCACACATTGATGGCAGTTTATAAATAGATTGAGAGGCTTATTAAAGGTTAGGAAAATCCTGATTCCTTCTCTCTTGCATTGAAATGAGTAACTGCCACTCACACTTTGGGGAAGGATTTTTCACTATTTTCTGTTCCTCTATACCCACCCGCATGACGTCCCTTTGGCAATGCCACCAACCCAGGTCTGCTGCACGTGAAGGACCCGTCTTCGTGCAACATCTTAGTGCAAGATCTCAGTGAAACACCCACATCAGTTCCCCCGAAGCAGTGTAACTTCTGAATTAGGCAAGAAAAGTCATTTTGGAAAACCCACGTAATATTTCCTTTGTTTCTTCTAAAGCAGCAGGTTCCCAATCCCAATCTCTGCAGCCACTGAGCACGAGGGAGGCCAGTCCAGGCATTAAGTGCCTACGAGTGGGAAGTATCACAGGCGGAGCATCCGCACACTCAGCCGGGTGCTCAAATTCTCCTGCTGTAAGATACATAAAATGTCAAGCAAAAGCAAATTATAAGATTTTACAAATATCAACCAAGTACAATTTATTTGAGAGTTCATCAAAAGAAGGAAAAGGCATTCCAATTTCACAGCAAGCTAAATGTATATATATTTAGAACGCATATTTTTAGAAGAAAGCCTTCACAATGATATTTCAATCAGCCTAAGAAAGGGATTATATCAGAAACAGCCACATGCTGAGTTTTCATTAGCATGTAGCATGAGAAAGATTTCATCACCTTAATAATTTTTCAAGCTTCCCTAATATTCATGATTGCCCATTAGTTCCTGTGACTCAAAGTGACCCTTTATGTTTTTGTTATTAACCAAAAAGACAGAAAACAAAATGAGATGCAACCTGGAAAATATGAGCTAATGACATCTGGGGGAAATTAATTGGAAACAGAGATTCAAGGGGAAAAAGATGCCTTGGAGCCACAGTAAAAGTGACTTAATTTAAATGGTGGACAATAAATAAGACATGAGTTTGCAGCATGAGGTATGTGCACAAACTGCCAGTGGGTTTTCAAGCTGCATAATAACAGGTTCCTACTGCAAATCGTGGGGGACGTCATCTTTTTCTTAAATGACCTTAGAATAAGCTCACCTTCACCTCATGGCAGAGAAAAGCAGCCCAAAACATCCTGTTACTGGAACACGGAATGCCAAGAAAACTCAAAAAATATTTACAACACATAGAGCACTGACAAACACAGAAGGATGCAAGGCCAGGTGTATGGAAAACGTGCCATACCCAGTATGCAGAGGAACTGCATGTTTGGAGAACGGGGATACAACTAGAAATAAAGGGACGAAATACAGCAAGCTGCAATTCAGGCTGTGGCGATGCAACTATATTCTCAAAGTGCTACACACACAAATATATATAATCATATGCGTATATCTATATGTATATGTGAGCTCCTAGAAGAAAAAAGTCCAGAAGAGAGTAAAAACTACGTGACTTGCATCAGTTAGGGACGCTAAACATGCACTGCTCATTCCAGCTCTGCCAGAAGAGCCTCCTTCGCCTCCCAAACCATTCTGAATCTTCCTAAGCACACGCCTGCCTATGGTATCGTATTCCCTTACTAAATTCTTGTTTGTAAATTAAACATAATCTACATAGTAATTAAATAAGAGGCAGTGAAATCCAGCCCGCGTGGAAAGCTCCATGCAGGAATATTGAGGTTGGGAAGTTCAAAATGACATGAGGGACAGGGATAACTCGCAGCAGGCTCATGTTGCCTCCAGGTCCTCCAGTGCTCCTGCATTAGGAGGAGCTGGAGGGGCAATTTCACCCCCTGCAGTCAAATGCACTTCCCTGGCCGGCCTTGGTGACCGGCACGGCTACCACCTATGGGATTTTTTCCAGAGAAAGGAGTGCCGTGATGCAAAACGTGTGCGCATGTGATTCTCTGCCAGCCGAAGGATGGATGCGAAGGGGTAGAAAGGGCAATTCCACGGAACCTTCTGCAGGTGGCAAATGTCATTTGAAATCAGGATGGAATTAAAGAATGAGTTAGCAACGCCAGACTTGGGAAGTTGTGGCTGTTAAAAACAAACAAATAAATAAATAAATGCATTTTTTTTGTCCTCATATTCCTGTCCTGGGTTTATGGGCCTGAGATAACAACTGATAACAACTGCTGCTACGCACTGAGCATCTCAGTTAGTTTTCATGGAGCTTGGAGGAATACTGGGGCTAGCAGAGCAAGAAGAGCCGCTGCCACCACTCACCCTTGCACTGGCAGCTGCAGAGCCGGCGTTTCGGCAGCCCGCCTGCTGTGCCCCCTCCTTGTAATTGCTGCGTGTAGCATTGCAATTAGTCTGTAATTAGAACCAGATGACCGAGGAACCAGTCATTAGACAGGACAAAAGGGCAGCTGGCCATGCAGGAACCTCCTTGTATCTACAGGGAATCTTCTTGCTGGGCCATGGGGTTGAGAAGCTGCAGCTTCTGCAGGGACAAACTCCTGGCAAACTGCACGGAGCTCCTGGGTCTAGAATCCTGGTAAACGGCACGGAACACCCTGCTCTGCACAGAACACCAAGAGCATCTTTCCCCTTTTTCACTAGTGTAAAACTTCGAAGGCGTTCACAACGGAAAACTTAGCATCCTTACTTTTTGTCTTAGTTTTTCTTTAAGGTTCTGTCTTTTTCCAAGTGTTTTTCAGAATCTCAAAGGACATAAGTTTTTATTTTTAACTGAATAATTCAATTCTAATGTGATCAATTGACAGTCAAAGCTGCAATGCCATAAAAAAGAAAAAATAAAACCACACTAAATACCAAGAGAGTTGGATATATTCACAAAAGTCAGCAAGACTTTAAATAGGAATGGATGAAATCTGACACTTCTTTGAGTTTGCCCTAGATACCACATGCAAATCAAAGTCAAATGGGCTCTAAAATTTGAAGCATACAGTTCCCCACTGATTTTATCTGGAGTTGTGGGTCCTCAAAAATCTCACGCAAGATATATAGCTATTCAGTCAAAAGGAGAGCTCAAGGATCCGCTATCAAGCAGAAGTCTGGTACAATGAATCCCCGAGCTCTGAAAGCATCTGCACAGCCAAAGGGGAGCAAAGAATCAAATCAGGAGATCACCTGAAATCAAATTTATGAGCAAAACTGGCCAAGCGGCACATAAATGGACCAGCACCCTGTAGACATCCCAATGGGCAAAATGATTTGCTAGTAGGAAAGGCAATTAGAAGGGCTGCTAATGCAAAATAAAAGTTGATCTGGATGTTTTTATAGCTCATTAGTGCTAAGCAGGAGTGTCCGAGACCATTTTTTGGCGTATGGACGCTAGGGAGAATAGTGGGACCCCTGAACGGATGCTCCGCCGGCACAGCGGGAAGTAGGCACGGAGCACATGTGCTGGCATGGCACGGGGTTCCCAGGCACGGAGCTGGGTTGTCTGAGGAGTGGGAAGAGCAGCTTCCCAGCACGCTCCCGCATAACGAGCCCTGGTGTCCAGCAGCACCCAGAGACGAAGACTCAGTTTCCTAGTGCGGAAAGCGCTCCAAACATCCAAAGCAAATTTTCATAAATAACCCCCTTTGCTTCTATTTTTTTCTATCACCATGAGGAACCTGCGGTGTTACAGGAATATCCCAATAATCCGGTCGAGTGGGAACATCTGAGAGCCCCGCGTGGGGTGGCCTCTGCAATTAGCCATTCATTTCCCGGGAATCGTGAGCGGCTCGCGGGTTGTCCAGCCTGTCTGCCGGGCTGAGCACAAAGGCCTGCGGATACAGCAGAGGCTCCTGCCCCCAGGCACGCACGTTAAGATAACGGCCATGTCCCAATTATACTTAATGGCATTCATATTTATAAAAGCAAACTTTCTATTGTGGCCATTAGCTGTCTTTGGCCTAATTTAAGGAAATGAATGATACGAAATGAACCCTGCAGCATCTCCATTACCTAGAAAATAACCAGCAAGAGCTGATAATGAAATGCAAAGTACAGAGAAGCTGGAGCCTTTCCTTGTGTTTTTCTTGGGAGCCCCCACGGCACCGCTCGGAGCTGCTCGGCGTTTCCCGATCGCCACCTGCAAATGCCACTGCTGCCCACCGAGACGATGCTCCTAACCAGATTTTTACTGGGCCCTGCATAAACACCCCCAAAACACACTGTCCAAATCCATTTTATTTGGCCTCCTTCACCTTATCTCTACGCCCTCGGTGCAGTAAAATGTGCTGCAAGCCAGGACACAGCCCTGCACGTGCCGCTAGGTAAATCAATCCCCTGGCGTTTTCCCGTGCGGTGACATTATCCCATCCCCATGTTTTGTCACCAGAAAGCCCTCCCAGTGCTCTACAGCCGTCCTACAGCTGGGACCCACGAAGCCCCATCCTCACCAAGCCACCAGTTTCCCCCGCCAGATTCCCAGTCCCCTTTTATTTAGGTTTTCTGGATGGAACTGTCTTCTCATGAATTTCCCTGTTTCCCTTGCCGGGGTGGGAAGAAGGCGGCCAGTGCTCCGCAGAGGTCTGTGCGGGCTCATCACATGGAACGTGCCCAGCGGCAGGAGGAAACTCTCCTGCCTTCGAGGTCCTTTGAAAAAGATACGGGAGGCGCTCTGCAAAAACGGAGACGGCAAAAGCCGCTGATGACTGCAACAAGGCAGCTACGCTCCGAATGCCAGGAATTGCACCACCAGCCTTAATTAGCTCTTGCAGCCCGGCTGTGAAAATTGGGGCCTTTAATTTGTGACTGGTGGGGGCTTGCTAGTGTTTATTAACCTAGCACGTTCAAATTCTAGGTTTCGTCGTGCCGTATATCATCATCCGGATGCCTACTGGAGAGCTTTGCAGGAGCAGCAGTTTCTGAGAATTCCTGCATCTCCGGGAGAGATCGGAAACAGCTAATGATACCTGTCTGTTGAAAATACGGGTTGTCAGCGGGTCTCAGGATCATCTGACATATAATCAGTGGCAGTGGGGGTCCTGGTACGTGCACTGCAACGCACGCACATCTCCCTTTCTGCAAGGGGACCGGAGCTACCGCACTGCTTTCAAAGCCCCACGGCTTTTATTTGGATTTATATTTTGTGTTATAATCCCTGGGACTGGCTGTACTAACCCAGCATCAGCCAAGCAGCAGAGGAGGGGAAGGCTGGTGGGCAAGCAGAAAGCAGCCTTGCTCCAGATTCCCAAAAAAAGGCAGTTGGCGAAGGTCGTTTCTTCAATTTTAGCCCTTGCTGCTTCTCTTTTTAATTATCAAAGAGCTTTCTGTACACAAAACCTGAAAGTGCAGTAATTGCATTAAATGCTAAAGCTGGAGGGAATTCCAGCTCCTGGATCGCTCTCACCCTGCTCAGACAGCGCGGTGGCTCTCGCTGCCCAGTGACCAGGTGGCAGGGACCATCTCTGGTGCGTTTGCAACTCTGCGCCGGGATGAGAAGAACCAGTGCAAGAGGCATCACCCCATGGATATAGAAAGAAAAAAGTGGAAAAGCTTCTGGGTTCACCGTCCCTTCATCAAAGCCCACGGAGATGAGGAGTTAAACACACGCTTGAGAGACTGGCTGAATCAGGGCCCTGCATCAGTTCAAGGCCATTGCGCTTCAATTTCTCCCTTTTTTTTTTGGATTTGCTCCCTTCTCCAGGTGCTGAGTGTGCTAAAAAAGGATGAAGAACCCTACTGGATGCAATATGTAGTTATCTGGAAGAGCGTTTCCCCTTTAAACCATAAAGAACCAATTTCCTCTGAATACAGCCGGCTGATTACTACCGCAAGGCTTCAGCCTCATGGTGAATTGAAAGCCTGGGCGGCGGAAATCAAATACGTTGGCTTACATTAGTTAAACATAATTGTGTTCAGCTAAAGTAAGTACATCATTTAATAATTCATTGTTGCATATTGAAACATATTATTGATTTGGTGGTCACTCCAAACCTACCTGCTGCGGATTTTACTCTTGCTTTTTTCCCCATGTACAACATGATCGCTGCTTCTGATTCAGCACCTGGGGTATGGCAGCTATTAGGAAAGTGTAAAGCAAAGCACGCTCAAAACGTAAAGCAAAGCACACATGTGAAACTGTTTCTACCGTGAGCTGAGCCTTGGACATTCAGAAAGCTGCCTGGATTTGTGTTCCCCTTGGAAAATTTCTTGCTTTGTTTCTAAATCCAGATTCAGTTTTGCAGCTTAGGCTCATCGCCAGTGACAATGTACTGCTATCAAATCAGAGCAAATGAAGTTAAGCTAATACATTTTCCAGCCCCCATTAAAGGCTTAGTTTGCCCAATTATCTTGTCTAATTGCATTATGCATTGACAGATGAATACACAACCCCCTGACATTTCAGTTTGCCACCTATAAATCTGCAAGAGAGCCCCCATTCTTGTTTAGTTCATTCGATTTGGGTTTTCTCTGAGTTTCTCCAGTGAATAACTTCCTTTAAAATTAACTGTTAATGTGCTAAACCCAATTCATTTCCTTTATGCCAACAGGGAAAGAGATAGGAAAGGTCACTACCCAGATGCGCCGAAGGTGACAGAGCAAGATAAGATAACAGCTCCTTGAGCAATAAAATGATGCAAGAGAAGGAAAAGGGCTACAGAGCCTGAAATCAATAGGAGCTGCAGAGCAGAAACTTTAGTCGATTCTGCTGAGAGTTCACACGGGAAGTGCCCCGTGCTCAGCCCTGCAAAGGTCTTCACCCTCCCCTCACGTCCCTTCTCGTGCCGGTGTCAAGCAGTGGCCTCCGTGTAGCTATTCCTGTGTGCAGCAAGAGCAGGGAAAGACCTGGTCCCTCCGCCTCAGGTTATTTCTGCATCGCCACGTCCCTGCTGGAAGGAGGCAGTGACCGTCTCACTCAAGCGAGGGGACGTGGGACACCACGGCATCCTCCAGCATTTATTTCCTCTCCCCAGGCTGAAGCCTTCAGGCCAGCAAGGGGCAGCCCATATAAGCAAACATCTCTGCTCCTGGAAATATTGGCAGAGGTTTCACAGATCGGTGGAGACAGAGAGCTCTGCAGGGAAGAAATCATTTTCATTTGGCTAAAGAAGATTAATGTTGCCACTTGCTGCATTTTATCCTGTCAAATCAGGCCATCTACAGTGCTTATCAGGCAGAGCAATATACCTGCGAGATGAAGAGCAAACTTCCCAAGCGCGCTAAGAACCGGGTAACGTTAGGTACCACTTCACCCGCCCTCCACCCCCTTCTTCTGCAAGGAAATTTTGGCACCGAAAAACAAAGCTGATTTTCAGCTGTGATGGAAATGTCATCATTCCTTCATGCATTTCACCCAGGACTTTCAAGGCGCAACCAAGTTGCTCAGTGAGATTTAGCCTGAGCTCTAAAGCTATTTAAGTCGTTACTTTCTGCTGCATTGTTTTAAAGCAATTAAAGACAGATTAGAGCAGCACATCGCCAGCAATGAGTTTTCCTGCTGAGGACCGGGCAGCCTCAGTCCCAGTGGGAACTTGGACTGCAAAACCCACTGCGCAAGTCTTAAAACACCCCGATTACAGCAACAAGAAATATATATTTGCAGACACATATACGCAGACATATCTCTATTAGACAAACACGGTTTGGAGTTTGCGAACAGTAAGATGTTCGGGCTGATGCTGCTTCTAAACTAATAGGATTTGTAGCTCTCCCAGGTCAGGAAAGAGGTAACTGCTGTGATGAAGAGAAAGAAGAAGCCACATTAGCCAATGCACTGCAGGGAATCCTCTATTTGAGCATTAGAATAAATATAATGCCCTAGCAAATGCTGTTTTGCAGTGGATAGGATGGCGTGGTTTCCTGGCGTATCTCTCGTTCAAAGCTGAAGTCTGTAGCATTACTTATTCAAAAAACAGTGAGACACATTTTGTTAGTTAGAGCAAAGAGAACTAAAAGCCAGCTCAATGTCATTATGCTGTGAGGACACCACTGGGTGTTGGTGCAAGTGCAGTCAGCCTGCAGGGATGTTTCCCTTGAATTTGGGAATTATTATTCTGAGTTTTATCAAATATGGGAAATATAACGCTCCCACACCTTGCCACTTCAGACAGACTCCTGCTCTCTTCCCCCTCATGCGCCGCTCCCCCTGTTATTTTAGGGGAACTCTCACCCAAAGTCACCTCCGTTTCTGCCTCGGGCCGTTTTTTCCAACAGTATTTTGGATTCTCTCTAAAACTCTCTTTTGGATCTCTGTCCACTTCCACAAGTTTCATTCTGGTGCTGACAGTTCCTTTGCTTGTCAAATTATAATTGGTTTGTCAGAAGGTAATTAAGGCTCTCTCACAGTACCAGCTGCTTCATTTCTGGGTTCAGTTTCTTACCAAGGACTCAGAAACACTCCCAAAACTTCCAGCTCGCTCCTCAGCCTGGGATCACTCACAAATACCTCCAGCTGTTTCCTTATTGGGGGTCTTGTTTAAAAACGCATGACTCGGTTCCCTCATTTTTGCAAGGAATGCAACACTCGCATTTCTATCCCAGGATTCGCAGTTAACCTCCTTTGCCCGAGGCAACGGGAAGCTTGTAGAGCACCAAGTGCTGCTCATGTCAGAAATCAGGCTGCCTTCTGGCTGCCCTCTTTCCTTGACACCGACAGAGCAAAGCATTGCTTAAAGCCTTCGCTCTTGTCCTGGGTATATCCAGGAGGTTTCCTTCTAATGCACCTTTTTACTTGTCTTTTCTTCTGCTCAGGGACTTCTGCTATTTACTCCGGTTAGTGACGGCGTTCAGCAAGTGCGGAGAGCCACGGCAGGACGGGGTTTTACTCAGCACTGAGCTGTTCACCATGTGCAAGTTGAGCCATCTTGTGAAAATAATCAGTTTTCAGCTGGCTTAGCGAAAGGTCCAGCCGTACGGCAGAGCGGACCGTGTGCTAGCCAAGGGTCCCAAATACTCCCACTGCCTCTTGCAACTGCTGTAGAGAATTGTCCAAAGCCTGGGAGATCCGTCCGTGCCCTCGGGAGCTCTGCTCCCTTCCCTGCTTTCACTACAAGTTTGTGCTTGCAGCAAACCCCAACCTTATTAATTGCTTGTGTCAACCTTCAATGTCTGCAAATGCAAGGGGGACTCGGGTCTTTAACATTGCTATATTGATGTGTAAACGCTCTTGTGAAAAAAATGTTTCTATAAAAATATCATCTACGTGCTGCAAACGTCCAAGGGAAACGTGGCTCCTTACGGGAAGGGAAGAGGGAAGGGAAGGGAAGGGAAGGGAAGGGAAGGGAAGGCAAGGCAAGGGAAGGCAAGGCAAGGCAAGGCAAGGGAAGGCAAGGGAAGGCAAGGGAAGGCAAGGGAAGGCAAGGGAAGGCAAGGCAAGGCAAGGCAAGGCAAGGGAAGGGAAGG
>VZSV01000276.1:292209-361829 GCA_013398735.1 Nothocercus julius
CAAGGCAAGGCAAGGGAAGGCAAGGGAAGGCAAGGGAGCTACCACTGCTCTGCGTTGTTCCCTGCGGGCTGCTTCCCTGCGTCCATCCCGATAGCGAATCTGCTCCTCCTCCGTCTTCATGCCTGCTGTGGTCTGGGCTCCGTCCCGCCGAAGGGATGTGCGGGGTCCTGGAGGACTGTTCTCTGCTACCGCCAGCGTTGCTGTGGATCGAGAAGCCATTAATTATCCGGCACCGGTCGTCCCAGCGCGGCGCTGCCTCCGAGCAGGTGATATATTATCTTACTAGGCTGCCACGAGAGATCGCTTGGAAAAATACTCTAATTCATGAGCTGACAGAGGTGTACGCTATTCATATTATAACTCACAGCTTTCATAAAATTGGATTAGTCCCCAGCATTTGGGAGCTGGTCTTTGGTTTTGCTTTCCATGGGTGTTTGCATTCCTTGGGAGCACTTGTGTTACTGCAGAAAACACCCACAGCAAAGCAAAAAATACACGCCTGGATTCTGCTGAAGGGTCAAACACTTCCCAGAGGCTGCCAGGCAAAAAAGTGTAGACTAACTACATGTGTCCATGAGACAGGAATAAGACGGAAGCGAAAATAAACCTCCTTGATTCCCAAATGTTTCATTTTAAATAAAGTCCTCCTTGTCGGGATGCTGCATGGAAGAGTATGGGTGGCACATCGGAAATTAAACATTACAGCACAAAGGACAAGGAAAGACACTTGCTGAAGCAGAAATGACATTATGTGCAAGATAGAAATCTCAATTATGCACAAGAGATAAAATTCTCCAAAGTTTCAGCGACTTTTAGCTTCTCAAAGTTATTCAGAAAATGCGGTTTGGCACTTCCCGACTCATATCGGTTTCCAATTTTGAATATCTTATCCAGATCTTCCTTTTGCTCTGCCACCAGGAGCATACGATTTTTTTTTCAGTACAGCAGTCCTTGCTGCTAGCAACAGCCAGGAAAGAAGCCCTGCAAGCACACACAGGAGCACCAGAATCTGCGAATCTGCTGCAGCCGTGAGCCTTACTTTTGGAAAAATACATTTCTGGAAATAACCAGCATTTTACAAAACCTATTTACACACCAAAAATGAGCTTCCTGTTAAAGCCAAGCCATTAAACACGCTGAGCTGTTTATCATTTCTTTTCCATGACCTTCATCTAACTTCGGCTTTCATACACAGAGTGGGAACGAGTTATTTTGATTAATGATGATTGCTTCCTTGTCAGACCAGTAAATCAACTAAAATAAGAACCTCATACCTTGAAAGATATTGCAGGAGTTGCTGCCAGCTACTTTTACATGGTCTTTATTCCCTCTCCATTGTGTGCTCTGCTCTCAAATGTGCCACAATAAAACTCTTTGCACTATCAATTCCCCTTCCCCCTTTTGCAAATGCTGCATTTTCCTGCAATGTCGCCAGCGGAGCAGATACATTAATAAAGCTGTTGGACTGGTTTGTATCCGTGTTTGTGCAGCGTCATTGCTGATGATATGAGTAATGCAAGGGCAGTGGTGAGAATCAGGTTAGCCAGTAATTTGGGATGTGATAGGGAGGGTTACATTAACAGGATCAGTGGGGAGTGCATTGCTATTCCGCGCAGCTTTTCATTGTACAACACATTAGAATAATCTTATTTTATAGATATATACCTTCTTTTAGAAGGAATAATACAGGTATGTATTTCCCAGTGCGGCAGCTTTTTGGGGCTGTGCTGTCTATTTGTACCTTTTCGTTGCGTGGGAAATTCAGTGTTTTCGCTTTGCCCCAGACTGCTGATGTGTTCACAGCTCATCTCTTTTACAACTCCAGTTGCTTCTACCTGCAACCCAGCTGCCACAGTTTTTGAAACATTTCCCTGTCCTAGAGCAAACATCATTTTTAAGCCGCTGCAGGAAAGAATGGAGATTGGAAAGGTATTTCAAAAAGAAAATGTTATTTCTCTGGCCTTTGCATTGCACAGGTATTCTCTTCCCTTAAAGCCATGTCTAGGTGGCTCCTATGGAGCAGAAAGAAGCAGCAAGTACTAAGTGACAGTCACAGCCCCTCGCCACATTATTTTACGGTGCTTGATGGTTTCTCCTGTGACAGCTCCCGGACACTTGCAAGGGGCTTCCGCAGACCTGGAGGACTTGGCAGGTGCTTGCAAGAGCCCCCTGGAAAAGTGAACTACAGAACTACTTTTTTGGGGGAGAATTGAAAGGAATTGGGCTCCAAGGTGCACAGGATCGGAGCGATCCAGCTCTTCTTCAACATCTCCCCCGTGTGGCACCGTCAAGGTTCACAGCGCTCCTCCGGCAAAGGGGAAGAGGGTTCCCAGAGCACCCACGAAGAGGGAAAACTGGCGCCTTGCTGGGTACCAGCTTCACTAAGCACTAATTCCCAGCGTCCTAATCCGCACGGTCTTTTCCCTTCTTTCCACCCTCTGCGGTGTCCATGGGCTCAGCACTTTAGCCTTGCCCGTTCCAGCAAAGGGCCACCAAAATCTTGGAAAGAGCAGGTAGTTTCCATAAGTGATTTCCTTCCTTACGTGGGAAACACATCCAGAAACGTATTTGGGACTGCTGAGCAGTGACCCGACACACGCGTCCGGGGCTTTGCTCCGATGCTGCTCCAGGAAAATCCATGGAGGTCTTGCCTGAGACTCCCGCGACAGGCAGATCAAGGCTATAAAAACTGACACTTTGTTATACCTTAATTGCTCCCAATCCCATTTATGTTCCAGTCCCACTCAAGGCCTTTTAATTTCTGGAAGAGTTGGGCAGAAGCGCTAATTATCGCTAAGGAGCACCAAGGTGCGTTGCTTAGTGTTTATTAACAGCATCTTCTAAAGTACTTTTCACGCTGAGAATCTCCAAGCATTTAACAAATATTAATTAATGGAGAGTTTCACGTGATCCCTGTGAAGAAAGCAATGAATCCCAACTCATGGATAAATAAGTAGAGGAAGACAGGAATTAAATGACTTGCCCGAATTTACACAATTCAACATGTGGATGGGATCTGCTGCACAGGTTTCCTTGCATGCCTCTTTCGAATATCTTTTTTTCAGCATCAGTTGCAGATCAGTGTTTGCTTTGAAAGAGCAGCTGGATTAGCTGCCTGCCCAGCATCCGAAGCGCAAATTCTGCAAAATATCTGCATTTTCCTAAAGAACTGCAAAAGCAACCCTGATACATGGGGAAAGGACCCAGAGCCCAAGGGTGCAGGGCAGGTTTGCTGCTCTGAGTCGCAGCCCCAGGTTCTGCCACTTCTGCATTGGACGGGCTCTCATGGGGCCACGAACACCTCGGGAAAGACAAGCGTGACAACGTCTTATCGCCACCGTGTTCTTATCTTCGTGTTGGTAGAGACTTTTCATAGCAAAGAATAAAACACGCTTTCCTGAGGTTTCATTTTCATTGCAGAAAATGCTTCCCGAATACAGAGTGGCAGGCAGGATCCTACGCAGAATCTTCTACCTATAACTTGCTGCACAATCGCTGTTTTCCCTTCCTATTAGCAGAAAATCTGCATTGCTGGTAAACTGCTGGGGCAGCATATACACTCTGGTCCCCCCTAATTACTCCTTGCACATTTATGAGGATACTTCGCATTTATCTCTTGTGAACTCTAATTAAAGCTTGCAGAGGTTTCACATACACACAGCCCATCACTCATGAATAAACATCATTTTTTAAGTTGCTGAAGAAGTGACAGAAAATTGTCATCTTCTTTTCGTCAGTATTTACCAGGACTCCCCACTTGCAAAGCCTTGGACCACATGTTCAGAGGCAGGAAACCTCTGTGTGACCAAATGGGCAGGGGAAAACTGGAGTTGGGAAATTATCTGGGTACAAGCTTGAATTGCCACATCTGCTGGCTGAAGAGATTTTGACTTCTTCAGGAATTTTCTCCTTGAATCAGTCTTGGCTCCCCTCTGCCTTAAAGACAAGTGCCTAGATTGTTTGCTCAACTGCTAAACTCCTTTATATACACTCATATACCTTCCTTTTTCTCTCTCCGCTTGAGTCACAGTCCTGGACTGGTACGCAAAGTCCAGTAATGAAGATATTAAACATCTATATTAATTTATTAGCAATGAAATGAACAACAGAAGGGATTTTTTTTGAGACTTCTGCTGTTGCAGGGTTGCATGCAGAAGAAGAGCAGATGAGATAAAGAGACCAAAATCCAAACCAACCCGATGTCACTGAGCGGGGATGGCAGATATAAGGTCCTTGCTTGCTGCAGTTACCTAGTGATACAAATATTTCGTCACAGTGATGGAAGGCAAGGGAAGCCGTCCTTTGCATGGCAATAGCACTCAGCAGGTAAGAAGGAAATGAGAGTCAAGTCCCTCTTCTTTATGGTCCCAAGTGGGATACTCAGTGAAAACTCATCCAAAATCAAAAGGAAAGAAAAAAATGGAGCCTGTTTCATAAGGGCAAGAAAATCAATGCAAGAAAAACAGAGAAGAGAGAAGTGGGGCCAGGTCACTCCTGACTGCTCTTCGCTTCTAGTATCCTTTGTAGGATTTTCACTCCTGTTTTTCACTCACAGTGTTTCCTCCCTGCTCCTAAATCCCCAGTTCCTGGCACAGGTCGGATACCCCGGTCCCCTCCCTGGCCCCGTCCCAGGTGCTTCCCCTCCGTCTGCGGCACCCCGGGCGATGCCGAAGGACGGGTCTCCTCCCGGCCTGGGAAATCGCTGCTTTGCGCTGCTCCCAGGGCAGCTGGGCAAGAAGCCGCATTGGAACCTGCAGCACGTACCGTATCACCCAGGCAAGAGACAAATTGAGACGCAACGCCGTGACAGCGGGACGGCAGGAGCCTTAGTAACAACAAGCATCCCCGGATCACCAACCAGCTGCATTTAGATTCCCTGCGAGATGCCGACAGCCATGCTCTGTGCGGATAAGGATTTAGCAAATTCCGAATGTCTTTTTCTCACCTGTCCCCAGGGAGGAGCAGCATGGAGACCTTCCCACGGGCTGTACGTGGGGCAGCGGCAGCTTGCTGACACCGCAGCCACCCCAGGTGACAACACTGCCAAGCAGGGACAGTGGAAAACGCAGCATGACAACTGCTCTTACTTGGCGCTGCATGGGGCTGATCAGACGGATTGGTGTCAGCAGGAATAAAACATGGGGTGAACTTGTTGTCCGCACTAGGCGAGCGACAGGAGCTGCTCTGGGGTGACGGGGCCCATCCGGCGCGGATGGGGACCAAGCGCAGGAGCTGGCAGGACAAACGGACTGATGGAGATGCCGGTCCAACAGCACAGCACGGTTCTCTTTTCCTTCACAAACGGCAACGGAGATAGACAGGTCTGAGGTGTGCAGGGCTTCCAGCCTCCTCAATCATGTACGAAGAGTTGTGCAAACTCTGGTTTTCCCTCCACGCGGACACGGCAAAGAAACCTCGCTCATTTAACTCCACACTAAATGGCAGCACACATCTAATGAAGCCCCTACCTTAGGCTAAAAATGAAGGGCAGAGAGTATCAGCTGCAAAAAACCCCAAATGAATCAATACGTTATGGGTAGCTAAAAGCAGGTGATGAATAACAAGTGATCCCACGTGCAGCGTTCAAAGGGACCGATGGCGCGTAGGGGAGCGGGGGCATCCGCGGTGCAGCCCAGCCGGCTCTTTTCGGGGCAGCTTTGATCGCTGTTCATTACAGCACACGCTGGTCTCCAAATAAATTGCACTAATAGAGGCAGACCACATTATCAATTTTCCCTCTTTTCCATGGGAAGCGGCGTCAGGATGCTCGCAAGGAAAGGCTCTGGGAAGCAAGGTCGTGCAAGCCCTGCTAATGAGGTCGTTAGGCACAGCACGGCCCTCGAGGAAACGCGCTGGGTGCTGGGTTTGATCGGCCTCTTCAACAGGAACAAGCGGCTTTTGTGCTCCCTTCCCCACCAGGCCTGGCAGGGATCATTAGAATATGAACCGCCAGCTTGAAAGCACCCAGGAATATTTCTTCATATGGAAATGGGATGACAAGATTAATGAAAATAGGCAACATGTATGGAGCAGCAAGTTTGTTTGCACTAAGCATCTTCTAATCATATCTGGTGTCGTTTTTCAAGACCAACAAAGCTCCAAAATGTGAGCACCAGTTAAAAATGGTATTTTGGTAATATTTCAGAATTGATGTTGTATCTGCTCCTGTGTCCTTTGAAACACATTAGAGAGGCGAGGAGGCTTCCAGAACTCAAACAACGGCCACTTATTGACACAAAGAGCAAGTGCTCCCTTCGCTTTGCCTCCTGTTGATACCCACATGACCCGCTCGCAGGGAAATAAAGGTCCTGGTGTTTTGTTCCCAAAGCTCTGCTTGCTCCAGGCCCGAGGAGCAGGTGGTCATACGTATTAAACTCTCGAGCAGATTATTGCAACAACGTGGTTGGTTTTAATCAACAATCTTCTCTAGAAAATAAGAATTCTTTTTAAAGGTCAGTTGATGAAATAGGACTACTCTGCTCCTAGTTCTGCAGCTACGGTGAGGGAAAGAAGCCTTTTATTTTACGCCTGTTCTTTTATAAACGAGAGAATATTAACCTACTTCGATGCTGATGCTGTGAGCCCAAATGCACCTTTGCAATTCATTAGACAAGTTGCTCTGGCAAAATGCTGGATTAGATCTGCTGCGTATGACGGAGCCTTTGGATGTTTGGAACCTTCTGTCCCGTGCCAGCCTCCCACAGTAGCAATTAGGAACTGAGAGAAGTTAGGTAAAAAGCAAAATAAATAAATAGATAAACAAGAATAGTTTAGGCAAAGCTGGAGGGAGATTGAAAGTTTGAAAGTTTAATGGATTCAAGTCACGTGCGTCTCAGAAGCAATAAATCCTGCTCAGGGAAACGTCAGAGCAAGAAGAAAAAAACCACTGCCATATAACTCACAATATGCACAGAGCAAACGCCCCTTCCAAGCACAACGGGACTGTCAGAAATGATTGGCAACAATGACCATCTATCATACAATCCATAGCCACGGGACAGCGTCTTGCATAGGGCTGTCTAGCAGATATGAAATTGTTTATTCATTCTCGTATTATCTGGAGGATGGAATGTGTCACACAGAAAAAAAAAATGCACCTTTGCTCTTGAGCGGCTTTCATGTTTTTATCTAAGAACAGCTTTTAGGTTCATGTAACACTATTTAAATTTCGTCATGGCTGGATAGCACCAGGGTCAGGAGAGCTGAGATCAAGAGATGCCCAACGGCCTGAAGATCGGAAAGACTTTCCCTAAATCACTGGCTTCCAATCATGGATTGCTTTTCATGATTCATCTAAAGCCAAAAAAAAGCCACTCAAGATCAAGGTTCGAACTGGAGGAGCTCAACCCTTCACTTCAGCTGTGTCTCCAGCCTGCTGGTATCCCAGGCACAGGTACTAAAATTTGTAAAAATTCTCTCCATACCAGAAACTCAGCAGCCTTTAGATGGCCTCTGCAACAGACTGTCTTTATAAAGCAGCTTTAAAAGCAGATAATAGCATCAGGGAAGTGAGAAATGCCGCATGTCCACCCCCATGGAATTAAAAAGCTCAGTCATTCTGGCAGGTGAACAGTCTCGCTAATTATACCCCAAAATGAAGGCTAAATAGTCTCTCTTCAAGCTCCTGCCATCCCAAATCAGGCCCATGGCTGAGAAAGAACAGGAGGAGAAAGGACCAGACACAAGATTTTGGTTTATCTTTGCACAGAGCCTAGCACAATCTTTTTTGCATAGACATGAAGGGCTCCATCATCCCATAAAAAAACACTCGTTGGAAAGGAATGAGATCAGATAAAAGAAAAGGAAATTATTGCATTAGTGATATTTTCCCCTCCTGTGTAATTAGAGCCACAGGGCACTCTGAAACCGCAGTGAGTACATACTTTGTATGCACACATCAGTGGCAATATTCCTGTTTAGGTAGCTTGCCACCAACCTCGTGTTTCTTTCATTCCTCAGAGGATTTATTTGATTTCTTTCTTTTATTTTTTTTTGTACTTGATGTTGTCACCTGCTCAGTTCCAGCCTTTTACTCCTCACTACCATTTCCCACCTTGTCATCCTTCCAGCTCAAATAAATCCCGGCAAGAGGTGGCCTGCGCTGCCTGGGAAGAGCTCCGGATGCATCAGGAGGACACAGAGGCACTTGACATTTCCCCATTGTTAACGGCATCCCCGTAATCAGTCACAATATCACTGGCAGCACTTAATATGTATTCAGGACAACTGATAAGTAGTAAAGCAATTCCCAGGTGCTAAAAAAAGACTTCCTGCGTAAGTGGATTATCAATGGGTACTTTTTGCACCCATGTTTATTTTATCTGCAATGCGCAGCTGCCTCTGGAGCATCTGCCTATTCCCAGCCCTCCATGCCTGGCTCGCCTGGAGGTATTTCCACCTGCAGCACAAGCTCTATATGCAAATCCAAAAGCACAGTTTAACCCTTTATGTTGCTCATTTCTTCCTCAAGCCTCAAGCTTTGATCTAAGTGATTTGGCGGAAGATGTACAAAGGCACCTGAACACTGCACCCATAGGGACAGAATCCTGCGTGGAGGCGTCGCGTTGGTCCTCTGTGCCTTCCCTGCAGGAATATCTCCTACTGTGAAGATTTTGCTTCCTCCTGAAGCTAAATTCGTCTCTGATAAATCCTTCACAGTTTTGCAACCCTGCCATGAGCAACCATAGCTGCACTACGGATCATTCTGTGCCAAATGAGATGTGTGAGGTTTCAGGCTGATTATGGCTAATCCACACGTCCTCAAGGACTGGCAGAGGGTCAAGGCTCATTCAAAGGCTGTGGGCAAGTTTTAGCAACTGGCTGAAGACTTCTGCTGGATTCTGTCCTCCAGCCTTGACTCCAAGCACTGAGCATCCCAAAACTTTGCACATGGCTAAATACAGTTGCCTTGCTCAACGTGCAAAAATACATGCCATTAAAATACAGCTGTCACTACCACCAGCCATTCCCAGCTCACTCCTCGCATGTGACCAAAGCTCTATTAGCCAACCTAATTAGGACCAAAGGGCTTTGAAACTGAGAGGTAGAAGCAAGTTTGCTCAGATAACCAGCAGGCCCCACATGAAAGTATGTAGGAATAAAACATGAAAATGCGTAGCTTTCTCTACTTTCCAAACAAGCCTCCAATGCAAGGTGCTGCTTTCCATCTAAGCTTTACAAATAAAGGCTAAAAAGGAATCTAGAAAGGTGGGGGGTTGTTTGTTTGTTTGTTTACAGGCTGGAGAAATTGCACTGTAGCACCGTAAACCTACAGAGAGATTTTATGTAAAAGCAGCCAAGGCACAAAGAAATATCTGCACATGAATTCATGACTTTTAACTGACATTTTGGAGCATGGTTAAACCAAACAGTTCTGTGATGTGTCTGGCACTCTTAAAACTGCCACTCAGCACAAATGCTTAGTTGCAAAAGGGGCTTTTTTGTTGTCTTTTTGGTTTTTTTTTGCTAGAACTGATGCTACATTCCCATCAATTCCTTTTTCCTCTGCACTTCAAAGCAATTTCAACTCTAAGTCTAACACACAGGTCTATCAAAATTCTGTGTGCCAGCACGTCCCTTCCACAGCCGCGAATTTCAGAAGCCAAAGTCAGTTTTAAACAAGTGTTGGGGCCTAGAGCTTTTTCCTGGCTAAAACCAACTGTAAAAATGAAGCGCTGCCTCTGGATCTGTGCAAGGAGTAGTCGGCACATCCCAATGGAGGTGGGATTAGGGATTTCGTACCTGTGCGTCCCGTAGCAGGTGCCTCATCAGCATCATGTTGCTTCTCAGCGATTCCTTCTCACTGGGCAAAAAAGCCTCTTCATCTTCATCCAACGTTTTCGACTTGTTCACGATAAAATGAGCGATCTGGTCGTTTAGGGAGTGCAACGACTCTACGGCTGGAGAGACAAAGAAAGGAGACAAAAACGGAAAGGAAACCATGCTGGAGGAATTGCTGCTGGTGTTTTCCCAGTGTTGCCCTGGAACTGGGCTTCAGGAAATATATTAATATATAAGTATATATGTACAGGTGTGTATATATATGTATATTAGAGAGAAATAAGTAAAAGGTGATTCATCTAAGGTTATCTTTAAGGTTAGATCATAACAGCTAGGGCAATATATGGACTGGAATAAGATCTGCTTAAGCTGTTTGACACAGAAGAGTTAATAATACTGCTTTTTAAAGCTTTTTCCGGTATCAGCATTTATAGAGTCCCAATTGCCCAAGGTCAAATAACAGGTCGTTGCTGGAATAAAAATTGCAATGTGCTGCCCTGCCACCCTGTCCAGGGCCTGGCCCTCCGCGATGCGCCAGGACCCTGCGCCTCGGGCAAACAGGAGGGGCACAAAGACAAGAAATTGGCTTTTTAGGAGCCAGAGCAGGGCAGAGGGAGCAAGACCAACAGCGGAAACAGCGCTCGTTTCCTTTCTTCACAACGTCGGTACTGGAAACGGAGATGGTCTTTTATGTTCTCCTGCCTTGGGTCAAAGTTAAACAAGGATTTCTGCCCCCGCTCATGAAGACAACAGCAGAAACTACCACATTTGGGGCCTGCAGAGGTGCATCTTTATGCACCTCATGCTGCTGCCATTTATATGGAGCACAACGACACAAGCTAATGATCAAATTTGTTCCTACACAATAAAAACCCTTGTGTTCCTATGGACTTCAATCCATGCTGCAGTTGTTCTTTAAGCTTTGCGCTTTCGTTTTTACCGTAGGCTCATTGAAAAAATGAGGCTCCAGTAAAGCTGCAGTGTTATTTTTCGTTGCTGCTTCTGCAGTAAAAGCCTTTGATAAGCTCCCGGCTCGTAGTAACACATCACTGCCACACTCCAAACCGCGCTTCGCTGGTACATACGGCAAACCCTGATCTGCTTAGCTTGGTTATGAATAAGGCGATGTGTTATTTAGGAGCCTCTGACAAGCGGATTTTAAGAGCACCATGCAATCGAAATACACTCGACCTGGTTCTGTCCAAATACGATCTTACCACCAGATTCAAAGTAGCAAAGATGAGCCCCAAACTGGACTCATTAAGAAGCAAATTTTTGCCAGCTCTATAAAGAATCATAACAAGGAACAGGGATTTTTTCCAAAATGCCAGAGTAAAGGAAGGGAATCTTCCTTTCCAATAGCGCTTATTTTGTATGAAAACTCTGTGCCTTAGAAAACCTTGAATGGCGTCAGTCCAAGGGGATTAGGAGAATTATGTGGTTTGGGAGGTATTCGTGTACAGAACCGCTCATGGAAAAAGTATTTGAGACTCACTGTGATGGATGGGCCCATTTTAATCTGTAATATAAATCACACACAAGCGGAGGACTTTGGAATAACTAATTGAATAGATCCCATTTTTCACAAGTGTGCAATGTCATGGGCCAGGGGATTTTCACCAGCCTGGGAAAGTCATGGCATTTGCACCGCGCTCAGCAGCTTCCAGGCCCAGATAACAGTGCAGAAACCCATGGGGAATGCAGGGGAGAGGACGAGTCTGAAGCTAAAGACGAAGCTTGCTCAAACCTCCGCTGCAGTTTTGGGGGCTGCTTTTGTACAGACTCACTTGTTCCTCATTAAAGCACCCGAGCGCAGGGTCCTTGGCACTTCCAAGGCCAAGAGAAGCAGCACAGCTTCTATTCTAAAAAATATTTTTGCTGCAGTTGTTCATTGGGGCAGATGAAATATTAAGCTGGTCCTGCAATGGGCGAGCAACTCCTCTTGCGATGTGGTCTTAGATAATACAGGACTGTTAACACACAAGGGCCCTTTTGCAGCATTGCAGCTTTTCAGCACAGTTTGAGGGGTCTGATGGGCAGTTTGGGCCCTGGCAGCTGCCAGGGTGAAGACTTCGATGCATTCGATGCCGGAAACTAGATGCTCATGGTCCTCAAAGCTGAGCTGCTGCTCGGCAAGAAACAGCATAAAAATACAGAGGGGATGAAAAGCCTTTCTCAAAATTGGCTTAAAATGGATTTAGCAGAAGCCTCATTTCTCAGTTTCCTGGAAATTTAATGGCTGAAGTTAAGCCAAAAAAAAAAAAAGAAGAAAAAAGTTTCTATCATACAAAAAGACATTGAAATTTGCTTGTTAGAAATCGGGACAAAGAACTGAACTATGATAAGAAGCAAAACAAAGCAAAAAGCATTCATTTTGAAGTAGTTCTTTTAGGCATTTTAAATATTGAAGTACTTAAGCACGCATCCGGTGGCCTTCTCAGTGCTATGGAGAAACGACTGACCCAGTGCCTAATCGCTGTGTTTTTCTTCCTATTATCCCAAGCGCTCCCCTTCCCACCCAGCTTATAAGGAGATTTCTTTTTGCTTTGCTGAACTAGGTAAGACCTGGCTAGAAAAAGAGGTATACAGAGGCGTTATGGGCAATTCTGTAAGATCGGCTGCTACACGGGATGTTTTTCTTTTATGCATTATGTCCATACCTCAGTTACAGCTGGGCTCAAGGAGAAGACGAAGAACCCTCGGGAAACGCTGCCCTGAGCCAAAACATTTCAGTGCTTCCCTCCAGAGCATTATTTAAAGGTGATGCTTAGCACCTATATGCAGTTACAGGCACATGTGCTTTTCTACCCAAGCCTTAAAGGCCGACGACGGGAGCAGACCGTGTCGAAAGAAGGGCGTTTGGGGCTGTGGTCTTATATCATTAACAAACGCATAAAAACGCAGTAGTGCTTTGCAGGTTTTTCAAATGAGTTTTATGCATTTAGGCCCGTCGTCGCGGCCTTTCTGGTCAGCTGTGTGTATAAGCACCACGATTTGCCTGTCAGGGCTGGGCTCCGGCATCCCCGAAGCGGCTCCTTCGCACAACGCACGTGTTTTGCACCAAACCCGTTACCGCATCTGCAGTTTCCTTCCCACAGCGCCCGGGAGCTGCTCTCGCTGCCTTCCTGTGCTCAGCCACCCCGGGCTTTAAGCCTTCGCGCTCTTCCAAGGCCCGTTAGCACGGCTTTGTTTGCACCACGATAAATTAGGCTCCGTCTGTTATAAATCTCTGCACGTCAGGCAGAAGGGTTTGTTGCAGCACAGACCACGGTGCTGAAGTGATTTTTTTTTGTTTGTTTGATGAAACTGGAAATGAGAAGACAAAATCACCCGGAGCTTTTGCAGTCCTTAGGAAGTTAGCTCACTTCTTAAAGCAAACCAGGGCGTAGCCTCCCTCTGCTCCCGTGCAACCAAGACTTCTTTCCTATCAGATACGGCAGCCTCAGAGCCGTCTTCCCACCTCAGGGCTCCATCCCATGCCCTCTGACCCGTGAAGAACAGAGGATGGATAATTTGGAAGCTGTTCGTGCTCAGAAGGTTGGCTTGTCCCCATGAGACCGTGTTCTACAGCCCGGACCAAACTCATGCCGATGGGTACAAAGCTGAGCGGGCATCGTGCTGGAGCTTGGCTTTGCAAAGCACATCGCAGATATAGGCACATTCAGCTCAGACTGAGGGACCCTTTTTAATCCCTAAAGTAAAAAAAAAAACCAACAAGGACAGTTTTGTCCTTTGCACTCTTGTTCCTGAGCAAATGTGGCATGTGGCCACCGACAGAATGGGGAGAAGCAAAGAGAGTCATCCTTTTCTGCAGGGCGCTCGCTGGGTGAATCCCCGGGGGCAGCGAGGAGAGGGGAAACAAGGAAATTGCTTTCGGTTGGAGAGGAAAAGAAAAACGCGCTCACGCCAGGGCCGGCTGCAGCGGAGAGGCCGGAGCAATCAGGTTGTTCTGAGAGAGCCCCTTCCATCGTCCTCAGCCACTGCCCGGATGAAGACGAAATAAAGCAAACTGCAGCTAGCAATATATCCTGGGATCTGCCAACAAAAGCCAGCCGCCCCTAAAATTAATTTTAACTAGCAGGGCTGACTAACTGAAGGAGGTCGTAGAGGATAAGAATTTCAGCAAGGGATGTGGGACTGGAATCCCTGGGTTCACTGCCCGATTCTGCTGCAAAAAATTAGAGGAGACGTTGAAGTTAGACCTTCCTGAAAGCAGCCAGCACAGGCCCCCGAGACCGGAGATCGCTGCCTTCGGGGGAGCTTTCCCCCATTTTTCCATTGGAAAACCCAGAGTTTTCTTCCCTAGCTGAAGAGCCTCTGCAGCTTCTCCTCTCCTTTGCAAACTTTAACTGGTTCCAAAGGAGACGTTCAATGAGTCCCTTTGCTGGAATAATTTGCCACATCACTAAATGAGGAAAAAATACTCTGCAATATGCATTAGGGGCTCAATCACCTTTCAGGGAAGAATTCATTACAGCAATTACCAACGAGCTGGCCTCTCCAGGCTGTAAACATTTTGCACGTTAATGGGCAAAGTGGCATTCCCAAATGCAAAGGAAACCCACTGGACCAACAAACGGCAGCGGTGCTCCCGAGAAAAACATGCTCGGAAACGGAGCCAGTCTTTGCTTTCCACCTGACCTTTCGGAAAATGAGGAATGACATTAAGAAGTGGCGCTTTGTGGAACTGTGACAGGTCTTTAATAATCAAAGTTTTTCACTGAAACCTCTTTTTCTCTTAGATGCTGCGCCAGCTCCTGTCAAAGTCGGATCTTTTAACTATTTCCATTAGAATGTCAGTTATAGCCTGTTCGGAAAACATGGACACCTTTAGTATTCCAGCAACCTGGAAACAAATTCTGTGGTTCCGCTTGATGTTTCCTCTCCATCCAAAACCCTACACCTGAGTAGAAAGCCTAAGAAGGCCGGGGCTTTCAGAAGCACGGCACAAGGCCAGATGTCCCTGTCTTCCTTGGGGAAAGAAGGCCAGATGTACACTGCATTCCAGCAGGCTTTGCTGTTCTGAATATAGTTGTTTACAGAAATATTTTAGATGCTTAATTACTCTTTATTCCCCGGAGGACTGCCCACTGCCAGGCCAGGAAGGATGGCATATTTAGAGAAACACTGAAGACAAGGCAAGCTGGTAAATCCAACTTGTGGAAGAGAAACTCATTTTAAATTTGCAGGAACTGAAAAACCCTTTCTGAAGATTAACCAGATGTGGCACCCAGCTCTGCAGCTGCTGCTTTCTTGTATCTCTTAGGTAACTGTTTATTTGTCTTTTTTTTTTCTTTTTTTTTTTTCCCACTAATTAAGCAAATATATTTCATGAACAATAGCTATTTTATTTGGACAAAAGGGAAATAAGCAACAAAATTACGTGTGCCCACGCAAAGAGAGCGCAGGCCAGATGCCCAGCTGTGAATACGCAGCTGTTAGGAGGTGACTTTAGGGGACGTGTGACCATAGGGAGGGTGGTGGCCTGGTAGTACCAGGCTTCGGATGGGATATCCCGAGGTCTGTATCCCAGTTTGTCCCACCTTGCCCCATTTTCCTGAACAGGGGAAAACACAACCGCTGGAGCCCACAGAGTGTTCAAACACAAGTACAGAGCCTTAAAATAGTTGCACCACTTGGCTACTTTCAAATAGTTACTCTATTGCTTTTAATGCATTAGGTTTTCTAGGTTACTTGCTTTCATCTGTATTGAAATCAATGGGATTCTTCACTAGGGAGGAAATGTCTCAGTATTTTTTCATTTGGTAAAGCTTCATAAGAAAATCTTGGTTAAGCGAGCTAGGTATTTTTCCCGGGAAAATCATTTATTGCTTGATTTCCCTAGCTACAGAAGATATTGCCTCCTACGTTCCGACTTTGCTAGGTTTTGTGATTTATCTTTAAGCCTCAACATCACAGCCAACTTTGCATTTTACTTCTAGATCATGCACACTACATTTGTGCACATTTGCTGGTGACATTTATTTCAGCAAGCAGAGAGCAGGAGAAAACCAAATATCCCCTTCAAGCCTGTAGACAGGGGTAGCATATTCTGCACTGATCTCCTTTCCTCATTTTCATTTGTAGACTTTGCAGTAAGACTGTTTGGCAAGGAAATTAAATAAAACTTATATAAAGAGTGAGAGGAACAACTATGACTGGGATGAAGCTGGATTTGGAGAACTGGAACCGGGAGAATCTGCATTTTGTGAGCAAAGAACTGAGATTTCCCCTCAAACGTGTTACTATGCCAAGTCCCAGTAAAAGTCTGGGATCCTGGCCAGGCATTGGGAGAGATGAGATCATTGCAATACCCAAGTGGTGGCCAAAGCAGGTAAAGCCAGAACAGCAGAAGAACAGGAGGGAAATAAAAAATGCTCCCTGCTCCTCAGCAACAGAGCATATCGGGTAAATAGAAAAGGTTTGGGTGGAAACATTCACAACCCTTAGGTTCAAATGTGCCTAAGGCGCTTGTGCTCCTGAGCCTTGGACTATCCTCGACATTTCGGTGTCCTCCTTGCTTTGGAGGATGGAGCGATGGTGTTGGGTGGAGCTCATGCTTGTCCCTACCACTCCAACACAAAATGCACCGGCAGCTTGAGGAGACTCTGCTCTCCTTCACCTGGATCTCAGCCCCACTTTAAAAAAAAAAGCAGCAACATATATATATATTTATCTAAATATATATATTTAACGTCTCCCTGCAGAGGCAGCGCTCCCTCACCTGAACAGCTGCCTCTGCGCTCTTCCTCCCAGGTTTGCCATGGTAACCTGAACCCTCCACGGCCCTGGTGCAAAGCGACGGCTTGCGCTTCCGAACTGCCCTTCTGCCTCCAACCGGATTAGGAAATTTCCAAGGCACAAGGCACGCGGGATTGGCAGCGCTAGGGACGAGCCGGCTTTGCAGAAAGGCTGCAGGACCGTAAATGCTGCTGTGCCTTAAGCGCAGCTGAGCACAGCCTGCAAACAGCACGGCAAGAACGAGAAATTAAAGCCTGCATTTTAATCGCGTCTCCGGGAGGGTTTCCAGACGTGCTCGGAGAAGTGGGAGACGGATGCAGTTTGAGCTGTCACAATATTTGAAGGCCTGGAGCTGCTCTTGCATCTACCTGCCCGCTGGCTGTTACACAGTGCTGTGTTCTAATGGCCGATTGAAGACCCCAGATCCTCTTCATGCTTCTCATTGAAACAACCCTTTGAGTGATGATCAATATGTTATCATGAGGGTTAGGAAGTTAGCTGGAAAAAAAAGCAGGAGAAGCACACGGATGCACTGAGACAACCTGCACTGAGACCAACACCACCGGCTTACACCGAAATCCACTCTGGTTCTGGCATATTCTGCATAGCAGAGAGGTTTATCGAGCGTTAGTTCAGACAACATTAGGCTCTGAAAAGCAAAAACCACCTCCCCTCCCTCAAAATCCATCGCTCCCATGCCAGAGGAGCGGTGGCAGCAAGGAGGACACTAGGCGCCTTCTCCCAGTTATTGCTGCCAGCGGGATGGGGCACGGAGCAGCCCCTGGCGCTCAGAAATAGCCCTTCACATCTTCCCATGGCAAAGCGAAGGGTCCTAAGCAGCTAATATCCCGCTATATGCCTGTTCATTAGCTTCACTGGAAGCTGACAAATAGCTTTTTAATGCCTTTTTTTTTTCTCCCCGTTAAGTGCTGCTTAAAGTACTTCGCTCTTACCGCTGTGCTAATAAGGTGTAAAAGTCTTGTTCTCAAAGCATACACCACGCTGCAGCTCGCACTCGGATGCAGATTTAATGGGAATATTTCCTTGCAGCTGCAACAGCAAATTAAACAAATTATTTACTGGCGCTCAGAGCAGACTCATTAACTCGCTAAAACTTTCCACTATCTATTTAGCAGTGATTCCGTGCTCCCATGGTATAGAGGAGAGCATATGGGAGCTGGTTAGGAATAACCCAGGAACGCTGCTTGGCCCCGGGTGGGATTTTTCGCCATCCCAGCTCAGCTGGGGAAAGCTCTGGGATCCAGGCAAACCACCTGACTTGATCATGGTGCTCCAGGTTGCGTCCAAATTGAGGCAAATGTGATCAAAATAGGCTAAGATTATGGCACTCAGACATCTACAGGCTACCAAATTGCAAGATTTTTTTTCAGGGAATGTTTTCTACTTAATACATTTTCTCCTGCACTTGCTTGCAAAAGACAAAAGACAAGAAAGACAAAATAGGCTTGGAAAGCATTCGCCGATACCCTGATTCCCTCCGTTGTTCTGACAAATCAATGCCCCTCTGAACGGAAATAAATCTTTTTAGATGGGTTAGACGGGTTTTGCAACTCAGAGGCAGATTGTAGCAGGAAAGACGTCACTGCGACACAGTCAACGGACGATGGATTTGAGCACAACGTCAATTTTAATTGGGAATGACACACTGCCGCTACTTGAATCTACTTACCAAATGTATTCACCTCAGATGGGTATTTTTTTGCAAAATGCTGCAAGATGGGAACATTTTCCAGTAATATTGCTGAAGGAAAAGCACACAGCTTTCCCCTCCTCCAGACAACCTAAGCACTTGCTTATTTTAATTCCGCAGAAGTACAGCACTTCGAAGCACATTTAAAGTGTTGTGTTGAAGTGGTTCTGGATAGCGATAAATGAATCATTACCAGGACAATTATCCAAACTGGGTCATAATCGACCGTGCCGTGCAAACGCGAGCTGGGAAGTCGGAAAGCAGCCTGTGACTCATCTAGCGATAACAGGGAAGAGACTGATGAGCGCAAATGAATCCAAAGGGCAAATGTGAAGTTATTCTGAATGGAATTTGAAGAGTTTGCAGCTCTTGCTGACCTTGCACGAGGTCTTAAAATGATTTGAAGGAAACTAGGAAAAGCAAAGATTAGCGACCTCTATTTTGCACGTGCTTATAGCACACACAGGAGCCTATAGCAGGCAGTGACACTGGGGTGCAGCAGTTTAACCAGGGACATGTCATGAAACACGGTGCTTACTCGGGAGCTGAAACACAAGCATTTGTAGAAATTATGTCAATTATAATAAAAACAAGCACGGGAGCTCCTGGGGGACATCCTGCCCTGGAGGTCTTTAAGGATAACGTGGGGGAAAAAAAGCACCAGTACCAAACACGTGCAGATGCTCCTTAGGCTGCTTATTTGCACGGTGTAAATCAGAAGGGATCACTGCCGTGCTCCGGCAGGGACCCCGTGGCCCTGGGCTGCCTTCGGCAGCTGCTCGGGGAAGAGCATAAAAGCAGGAGCTTTAGCAGCATGAGCATCTATCTATTCCTGCCTGCTCAGCCCCTGAGCCAGCGCAAGGGAGAGAGAGGGGAAAAGCATCATCACGAGCACCGAACTGCAAGACTGGTTGACGCTGCCTGGCGGGCAAGGGGTTTTTCTGGCTGAGCGTGAAGCAGAGATGGGCAGCGAGTGCTGCATCCGCCTGTCGTTCATGGAAAGAAGCAAGACCAGAGCGCAACCCTTTCATCCCTGCCCTCGTCACACGTGCAGACGACACGGAGCTTCGGAGGGATGAATTAATTACCCGCTTAACCCGGCTTTAGTGAAGGCGGCCGTTGCTTTCTGGCGATAAGGGGCTCGCAATGAGATTTCTCCGGGCTCAAGAAAGCCTCCAGCCTGTTTTCCTTCAGTTACTCCTACACTTTGCTTTTCCTGTAACACAAGGATCTGACATTTTTTCTCTTTGATGGGGTAGAATAATAAACACGAGATGAAAAGGGAGAGAGGCACCCTTTTGGCTGGGAATCTGAGGCTGCGGTTTCCTTCTGCTTCCAATCACGTCTTCTCCAGTTGCCTCAAATGAGGAGAAATGAAGAAGAAGGAGCCATGAAGTCCCAGAAGACACTTCAGTGGCCTTGGCCAAAACCAGATTGCAATTGTTTTTGAGCACAGGCTCAATGATTTCTGGTATTTCCAGGAAATTGATTTCATAGCAGATATGTCAATTCTTGTCTGCCTTAATTAATGCTGCCCCTGCCAAGCAGTTTTGGGATAAGATATAAAACACAACAGGCCAAATTTTCCCCTTGGCTAGAGTAGGGAAAGCCCAGAGTAACTACATGCAAGTCAACGAGTTCTTGCTTGCACGCAACTGGAAAAGACAAGCTCCGGAGCTTTCCAGCATTCCCCACGGAAACTGCATCCTAGAAATTGTCAGTGAATTATCAACATACACACACTTGCGAACGAAGCGTGATTGCACCGTGACCCCGTGAGGCTGACAGAGAAACGTGGCCGGCCTCCGCTCCGCTGTCGCTCCTGCTTTGCTGAGTTCCAAGCCTCTTTTCCAAGCAATGCTCGCAAACCTCCCCTGATGCTCCACAGCCACCTTTCCTTAACCTTAACTACTTTTCTCTTGTGTTTTGGTATAGCACTGTAAGCATGCACGCAGTCTTGCAGGCATTCTGTTAGGTGTTCCAATTAATGCCCCCTTTCTACAAGAGTTAGCAGTTTTCTATTGCAGGGTAACGTTTTTCCTGGATGCACAGCAGGGCTGCAAGGTGAGGAACACTGAATTATAATTTCAGGCAAAGCAAAATCTAATTCCCACCTTTTTCAAGGTCAAATATTCACTTTCAGCAGCTCAGATAACATATGAACATACAATTGCCTTATTGCGAAAGCATTTTTATACATAGCAACCTAAGGAGAAGTAGGGATTTTTTTTTAAAGGGTCTGCCAATCTGGAAAAAAAAAAAAGCAATTCAGCTCTAAATTACCATTTGCATAGGCCAACAAATGACCTCTTCATCTGTTAAGTCCCAAACGCAGGATGCTGCATGTGACAGTGAGTGACGCATAGGCATGCACGGACCAGTGAATTATTCATACAAGGACCTTTCATGTTGGGGGCCGCCTTTCTCCGCTTTCACTTTGATCATTAGGTTTCAGAAAGAAATAAAAATGAAAAAGGGAGGGGAGCAGAAGTTTAGGCTCCGGACTGGCAAGCCCTCCATGTGGTCTGGGGACTAGTTCACTGATTTTCAGCATCACTCTGGCATCAGCAGGAAGTAGAAGCAGTTCAGAAGCAGCTATTTCTCCACCAAAATACCTGTGCAAGCGCTCGGCATTGCAAGGTTGTTAGTATTGGAGATATAATCTATCAGTGATAGACCGAAGCTGCTCCCGAGCCTGGACTCTTGGATTCCCTTTCTGCAAATGCTGATCTGGCCTTTGCACTGAGATGTCGGGAACGGGCTCCCGCGTGTTCCCGTTTGCCAGCAGGAAAGATGCAGCTGCTGTCGCAGGCAGTGCCAGTTCCCCCTCCCTGCCCTGCTGCAGTTTGATTCCCCATTATGAATTTTTCCCCTATACGCACTTCTCCCCTCAGAAAGGAGAAACCAAACCATCAAACTCTCAACAGTCCCCCAGACAAAAATTAGAGAAAATTAGATTTTTATCCAGAAGGGTGTTTTCCTTGGCCTCATTGCGTGCCTATAGGGACTTTTTAATGCCCACTGATGGCGTTTAGCTGGTATTTTCCTTGCAGAAGTTGGCGAGTCCTTCCTGTTGCTTTGAGCTTTGCCTCAAGTCACGCTCTCCGCTCATTTCTCGCACAAGTGTTTCTGCGTGCTGCAATTTGGCAGCCTCCTACCATAAGCCACATTCGTTAGAGAAGAGCAAGAAAGCAACCCCCTTCCAACCTCCGAGTGCCTCTCCGCAGGTGCGAGCAAGCAGACACCCAGGCTCTTGTTTCTCTTATTTTGCAAACAACAAACCAAGGGCCTTACACCTTTTTACAGCCTTCCCGTAACATCCTTTGCTTCCTTTAACGAGTGACTTCACTCCTGAGCTATGGAGGGACATCGCGCTCTGCAGCTTGCAAATCAGATAGAAACACGGGGCAATGGTAGGGTGCTACTGGGAACTTTAATCCTCCTCAGCCATAGGGATTTTCAGTTAAAAACTATAGATACAACATTGCAAACAGCCTGCAGATCAAATAAACACATATGCAGAGTGAGCGGAAAGTAATTAATTGCACAGATGATGGTTCTGCTAGTCAATTACAGGGCTGTTATTTACAGATTTGCACCCAAAATACATTTCTGCCTCGTCTTGTGAAAGTCCATTATAAATCATATAGGCTCTGCTTTCAGCACCATTCAGCCCCTTGCCTTCTCTAGACATTTTATTGTCTTCAGATATTTCAACCCTCACATAATTACACCCATACATCATTAATTTAGCATTTCTTATATATTGATTTAGTCTCACCGCTAGATTATTTGACTTTTTTGTTTGTTTAATCCTTGCAATAATGGAATTTTAAGGTTGGCAGTCAAGTAAATCCTTTGGAAACTTAGGATGGATATAGCAAGAAAATCTCCCTGTCCAATAAATTAAGGGCATGACTTATTTGTCCAAATCTGACCAACAGTTCATTCCAGATGGCACATTTTGGCATCCCAGGGCTTTGCAAAAGAGACTCTATCTTCTTCCTATTTTCTTGGGGGAAATTTAAAATTCTGAGCAGCATAACTACAAAGGGGGATTACATTACCCTGGATTTGTAATTTTAATTCTATTAAAACTCCAAGTTTGCACAAGAAAGTAATTGTATGCATTTGATTAGGATCTTAATTACATGATTGCATATTGGTATATCTGTTTAACAGCCTAAATGAGCATGCTATCCCTCAGGAAGGTTTGGAAAACATGGTATTTGTTATCCTAGTGCTCCATTTGTACTGAACAGCTTTAACACATGAGCTGGTGCGATAGCGAATGGCAGGATGTGGCACGGGCCAGCACCTGGCCACATCTCCACATTTCACCAGCGTCCTCCTGAGAAAAATTAACTGCCACAAGCCGAGAGCTCAGCTGATCTCTGTGTTTTGGAGCTGATCAGTTTAATTAGCCCATAAAAAAGTAGATATTAAGACGTGTTTGAGTATGTTCACACTTCTCTGCATGTGTAGGATAGCAAAAGGGAGGTACTGCGTTCGAAAGCCTTCTGTGATGCTGCAGTTTCCCACAATAAATATCTTTTGAGCTGGCAGGCTGCTCTGCTCTATTACTTAGAGGCCGTTATCAGCTTTGAGGGTGTCTTGGGGGTGCTTGGGGCAGATCATCGACCCAGCAGTGCTCTCAGCACTGGTGCTGCTGCACCAGCAAACCTCACTGGGAACAAGGGAAAAATTAACCCCCTTCTTCCATGTTTTGGCCCCAGTTGGATGCTGTTGGCTCAAAAGTGCATGCAAAAGCTTTAGGGTTGTGTCCCTGAGATAGCAGGGAGGAATCATTGACGTAGGAAATAGGACAAAATGGGTTCTGAGACCAAAAATGCTGCAAACTCGGCACGCAGGACGTCACTGTCACACAGCCAGCTCTGCGAGGGTTTTCTCTGGCTGGAGACTAAGATGGGGGGAAGGAGAAGGTCTGTTTGCTCTTACGCCTTTCAAACCTCAAGCCCAAACCCTTGGGCAAAACCCTCTCTCCCTGCGTCCCTGCTCTACCTCGGGGCTGGTTTATAACTAACGTTACAGCTATTCGGAAGAGCACAGTCGTCCTTACGAACAGCTGCAAAGGGCTGCAGGTTTCCATCTCCTCGCCATGAGCAAGGAGGGCACCGAGGCCACAGCGTCTGCCCACTGGCACAAGGGGACCGAAGGGGATCTGATGAGCGAGCGACCTGGAGCTCCCGTACCGATTTTAGGAGGATTAAGTACAGCTCTCTCCTCCGGGGCTGCTGGCAGGAACTCTCCCACGTTGGAGAGAGACAGTAAGAAAAGTAATTTAATTTCTTCCTTGGCATTTACAACTGATGAAAGCAGCCCTGGGCAGTTCCCAAAACCAATCACGGGATCCTGCAAGCGGCTTAACCTTTAGGTGAGGCTGGAGATTGGATCTTCAGCCTCATCTTGAAGGCTACTTGGCTACCAGCTGGGCTTGGCCCAGGGCTTTAATGAGCCAAAGAGCCCTTTTTGTCCTGAAGGAGTCACGTCAAGGCCTAAACCAGCATGAGGGACTGCAACTAGAAACCGGCTCTACCAAGCAATGGGGCTTCAGCAGCCTGCCCGGGTGTTAACTCAAATAAGGTTTCTTATCCCCCAGCAAAACCAACCAAACAAAACCAGATTGGTTTGGGCTTCACTAAAGATGTTAGTGTCTCACCCCGAGGACTCTCTAATGAAACACGGAGTTAAACCAGCCATGATTTGGAAAGATTAATTTGCAGTCATGCCCGTGTCGACTGCTCCCAGGCAAAATCCCATTAGCGCACCGTTCAGATGAACAATTTTTATGGTTAGTCCGGACACAGGAACGATTTGAAAACAGACAACTCAAAAACATAACGGAGAGGGAAATAGTTTAAAAAAAAAAAAAAAGAGCAGTGTTTTTTATAACAGTGGGGAAGCAGTTCTGCAAGCAGATCCCAGGGGGAAGGTGAGTTTTATTGCATGAAGTCACTATAGAGCAGGTACTACATTTTTGGAGACCTCTTTGCTCAAAGTCAAACAAAGCAGAACTGCAACAACTCGGAATTTGTTTTGCATCTTGTCGCAGTTCCTGCGGCGTTTTTCGTTACATGGCTCTTCTCCCGGGGACCCCCCGCATGCTGCACCGCACGGCTCCCCAAATGAGCCCCGTTTCATCAGCCCTCCCGCTTCTTATAGAAGTGAGGAAAGCAGCAAGACGGACCTAAGCTCTTAACACACAGGCATCTGATGGCTTTAACTAGCTAATTGCAGCTACAGTGAGCAATAGCCAAGAAGCTCCAGGCTCGGCAGGTACATTTATTCAGCTATTACTATTAGTTTTTAAATCTGTGCCATTCCTTGGATTACTGCAAAGTTTAAAAGAATTAAACATTCAATTAATTAGAAAAATACTGAAATCCATCCTTTAAACAAAAGCAGTTTCTTCTACAATTACAACACAACTGGTCCAGGATAAAAAAAAAAAGAAAAGAAGAAAAAGAAGAAAACTTCTTATATATTACCACCATGAAAATCAGGCGTTTGCCTCTGATTACGGATTGTATTTCTGCAGTTCTTCCCAAGAACGTGGCCCTGCTACACCAGCTACTGCATGCAAGAAAGTTCGTCTTCTGCAGTGCTTATATTGCGAGGAAATAAAGTCAAGGGTGCTGGAGATGAACTACGAAAGGAATTTGAATCGCAGAGGGAAAAGGCAACGTGTCTGTGGCACACAGGAAGACTTTGGCATGACGAGTTATGGAAAGGCAGTAAGTGGGAAACATCTGCCTACAATTCTGCTTTGGGAGGAAGAGAAAAAATCTGCATTTGTGCTTTCGCTGCGCTCAAACAGCAACCTGGCTGCACCATTTATTTGACTTCATATGTGCTTATTCCAAATTTGCTGTTGGGTGGGATTTTCCAAGGCACAGCGAATCCGCTTAGCTCTGTTCCTGCTGAAGAGATAAGCCAGCCTGGAGCACTCCCGAAATACTGCCTTAGGCAAAAGTATCTGACGCTCAGGCTGTCATTCGTTATACTGCAATGACAGGAACCACCAGGCAGCGCCGTTACATGGATTTTTTTTTTTTTTTTCCCAGCCCTTCTTAAAGAAGCAAAGTTCAATTTGAAAAATTGGTGCATTATCATTTTGAAATTAAGCTGCTTGCTGTGCGCCCTGGTGCAAGCAGCAAAGGCAATTTCCAGGGGGTTAGTAAGTACAGTCAGTTCCTGAAGGAAATTTGACAGGAGCTGGGAATGATAATTTCTGAGAGAGGCGATTACCTGCACGCTCTTTGGAAGAATTTAGTCTAGCAGGACTAAATTTGCTCCATCCATCTCTTTTCTGCTGGCCCTGGCAGGACAACACCCTGGCACGGCGCCTGGCACAGCACAGCAAGTGGAAAAAAAGTGTTGCTGGGATAAATAGCATAGGCACCCCCGTTCATTATTTATTACCTAGCAAAAGAAAGCACTGGAAAGTACCTTGACACTTAAGCAAGCGCCAGAGAAAGTTCATTAAAACACAAACTGTTAATTAACTACCTGATGGACTCTAGTGTCCCATTTGCATTAGAACTACACACATCCTTCCCCTGGTCTCCTGGCTTTATTTAGTCCTAGTTAGTACATGAAAGTGATGAATTCTGCTTGCCAATTCAAGGCAAAGCACATTTACCTATTATACAGAAGGAGAACGGATTTACATTTAAATGGTGTTCTTCATGTATCTAATAACTCAGTTCAGTAATCAAAGAAGCAGGAGCATCCCTGGCCCTAATGCGGCCGCTACGTTCACGGCGCACAGACCTCCCGGCTTCTCCCTTTTTCTTTCTTTCTCAGGTGAAGAGGAACCGAATGGCAATGTCTGTATTCCCCAGCTACGCCGTGAGCTAGGAATTAAAATACTGCTTGCGAGGTTTACGTTTCGATTAAAAACTCAGCCTCAAGAGAAAAGCACAAAGTGGCCGTGCTGCAGGGGCTCGTGCTCCTTAAAGAAGGAAATAAGCAAATACAGCTTCAAAGGCTCCCAAGGACAGATGAAAATAAAACTGTGACCAATCTAAGTGCAACAGGTCACCTTAGGTTCACTGTGTTTAGGGAAAAATCCCCACAGACTGCACTGGCCTGGACAAAGCCAGGCAGCTCGTAAAGCAAGACACACTTGAGCTGCATAGGAAAAAATAGGAAGCAGCTTGGAAGAGGCTGCGTGTCAGCTTGTGCCTACTGCTGTTTGACTGCAGGGACTGGGCCGTTTCCCACCACGGAGAAAGCGTATGGTGGAAACAAGGCTAATGAAAATACATTAATGTCTCTGTTCTCTCCCTTGTAAATAAAGTTTCCCTGTGGAGTATGAGTTTATCCATCAGTTTTCCTATCGTTTACAGCCACAGATCAGAAAACTGGGTATAAAATGTTTAGGCCAGCAGCACACGTGCACTGTCTCTTCTTCCTTGGGCTTAAGCTGGGCACACACATCCCAGCACAGCTATTCCGATTCAAGAATCCTGGATTTTAGGAGAAGTTGAGCACCATATGACAATTCACTGCAGACCCAAGACATGGGCTCATCTGCTGCTGAGCTCTCAGAAAGCTGAAATTAGAAATGACTCTTCATTAATGGTATTTTCAGCCTTTTAGCATCGGTTATGAAGTATGAGTATTTCCTTAAGTCTGACTGCAGGACCTGGAGGAGTTAATTAACACTGTGGGGTGATAGGAAGAGAGCAACTCTGCAAACACCCAGCTTAACTTTCCAACTAATTGACATGAAATAACTTCATGTGTTTAATTTAAATGTGATTAATTTATTGGAAAAAACAAGTCGGGCGAGGGACAGTTAGCTGGTGCATCTGCTGGAACAGCAAGAGGAACATCAAGTTTCCATGGCAACGTGTTTGTTAGAAAAAGGGAAACAGTTTTAGGATGACACGTTTTTGTTTTGAAGGCACCCGAGCAATGACGACTGCACCAACGGGATGCAAAAGAGCAAAAGGAAAACCGAAGAGATTAGGAAGCGCTAGGAAGACTTCTGTTCTTCCTCTGCTGAGGAGCGGGCACGTTATAGCAGATAAGACTGGGTTTAACCACACCATTTTGCAATTTGGTAATAAATAATTATTATGCAGGGATTAAGGGATGTGCTGGGATGGAAATAATGGCTTTTGACAAACAACAGCCCCCCCAGAACTTCGTAATGTACTTTGACCCTGACCCCTCCTGTGCATATTGCTGTCCAGGGACACAAGGATTGACTAGAAGAGATAAAAATCACTTTTAGGGTCTGCAGATACGCATGCACCCAGGCAGACACAGAAGTACACATACAAGCTCCCATCCCTCTCAATTGCAAAAATATAAATATAAAATAAATACATATGTTTTGCTTTATTTTGGCCAGATAAAATTTAAAGATACTGGTTTAAAATGCTGGTTTTCAGTAAGCAGTATGTCATTAAAAGGTGCAAAATTCCCAAGCCCCACTCCTGCAGCAGTTAATACCCTTAAATTCTCATCTTTGCATAATACCACTAGCAGCAAATAGGATTACAGTCATTCATCCATCATTAACATCTCATCCTGCCCCTGCTTTTTACGCAGGCGGCAGAGGGGTCGCTGTCCTAAGCGGGGCTGTTTCCCTCGGTGCGGTCAAGGCTGCGGCGCTGTTTCTATCTTTATAAAGCACAAATGCAGAATTTCCTCCCCCAGGATTATCCAACAAGCCCCTTTTCCCTCGCTCTCTGCCTTTTCCTAGCCTATTTTCATCCATTCTAGAAAAATGACCCAAATCCATCTTTCACCCGCAACATGTGGCTGTATCTACTCCGAGCAGAGCAGATCCGACTCTGACTTCATGACTTCTGCTGGGTCATCTTCTTTCAAAGGTTTTGTGCAGATGAACCAGTGGAACTTGTCTCACCAGCTTATTTCCCCAGCGCTCTGCTGCCCCTAGAAAGATGTTTAGGAAACAGTTTCTAAGAATATAAATTTGCAAGATTCTTGCTAATCATGTTCAAATTTCAAAGCCCACAGAGATATTCAAACACTTCACCTGCCCAGCCTGGCTTTTCCCTTATATCTCCAGCCCACCAGGACTAGGAATTACAATACCTGGACTATTTTCTGAGAAAAGCTAGGCTGGTATTAGGCGTTTGTAGCAGAAAATTCTAATCACTAGTAGAGGGGGAATACAAAAGCACTGGAAGGCATGTAAAATTCTCAAACTCTTCAAACACATCGAAATTATTTTATACCCAAGACTTGAAATGTGAAATGTGCTTGTAACAATTTGGGTTTTTAAGTGATTGTCCCTTTACACTGACTCCCCAGCTACAGAAAGTTTTTTTTTTTGTACATGTAATATACACATTAGCCATTAGCTTCCAGCAGGGAAATGTAATTACCATAATAAGATTTCTTAAAACTTGGCTTTTATGTTGTCAACTGCATTAAAATTTAAATCTTGTGCCAAGTTCAGAAAACAGCTCTGAAATTGTTAAAAAATATGCAGCAAAATCAATATTATTAAGAGCAAAATGGACTATACTGGAGGCAATCAAACCTTTCATCTCATATGAAAAAATACTATAAAATTATAATATATTACTTTCATTTTATCATTTGGTAAATTGCTACAGTATTGGTGTCAATGTAGCAGCATTGCTCTCACCAAAGGAGCATTTTACCACTTGTAAAGTGTTCTAACCTGAAAATATTTGCATTTTTTTTTTTTTTTTTACAAAGTATCTTCCCCAGGTGTCTGTGGCCACCCAGACCAGCTTTTTTGCAGCCCTGCAAATAAAGAACACTGAGCAAAACCGCTTGGCCCACACAGATGGCCTGGGAAGTTGTGGAAAAACATATTAATAATATAAGAGCCTTTCCCCTGAATGCAGCCCATTACAGGCATGGGCTGCTGAAACTTTTAAGTCTTTTCCTAAAAGCTTTTGGAAAAGAAGATGATATAACAATTCATAGCTGCTGGCATTTTGTCCCCTAACAAAGCTGTTTTTGTAATTAAATAAACAAATGATCAGCTTGCGTTGTACTTTCAGTCAGATTCAGACATGCAGAGATAAACTGATATTCTGACCTTTCTCCCGGGGAATTGGGGATAATGGCAAACGAGGACGCACAACCACTTTGCTGGTATTGCCAAATAACAGCATTACCTCTTCTTACATCCAGCAGAATTACAAGTCCTGTCATTTCTCTCCTCTATTTTAAAAAGCACTAGCACTTGTGTTTCCTAAAAATACAGTTTAAAAGGGAATGTTCATCTTTGTGCTGCACTTGCTCTTAACTCTTCACCAGCTCACACCAAAGACGGCAGCATGGATTGCAACAGTGAAACCTGGTAATTGAGGCGGATTTGTATTTTGCACTTAAATCAGATATCCCTATTCTTTTTGCACCCCCCTTTTATAATCCGTTCACTTTGTATTTTATAAAAATACACTAGCACATTGAAGACTTGTTTTTAAGTTTGGGTCCTTCCCTAACCGTAGCATTTTTAGCTGTTTCTTAGGCTTTACGATTCCAGTAGGAGATTAACACAGCCTCGACACTAAGGTTTTACTGAAAATATTGAGTTGTTCCTAAGCTGGCATTGTTTCATTTAATGGTTATGATTATATGCTGTGCAAATGCTTCTGTATCACATTGCTGCAGTCTCTGGAGATTGATACTGAAGAAAGATAAAAGGCCAGAGGGTAATTATAGTGCTTTTCATTTCTCCTGATCTCAATGTGTCATGTAAAAGGCATAAATAGCTCCTACACAAGCCTCAGATCTAACGCATTACCTAGTAAATACAGAAAGAGGTATGTTTGGTTATTTTTCAGGACTTGATAATAAAAAAAAAAATATATATAGCATTCCTTTTATCTTCTTCTAAAATATTTTTCTTTTGCAGCTGATCTATTTGCTCAGACGCACATGCATTTGATAAGAGATGCAAGCACTTCTCCTTGAGGCCTAGCTACATGCAGAATTATGACAACGATTATGAAGGTGATTTTGTCCAAAAAATGTCCAAAAGAGGAAGGCAAAGCTCTGCATACGCACCAATACACATACAGATCTCCACATACCGTTTTAGGGCATCACCCAAAAAATATCCGTTATTGCCTGTAACACCATAATGGCCATAACGGCTTAATTTGTAGTCACGCAGATATGAATCATCCTTCCAGCTCTTCCAGGTGCAATTCAGCATTACTAATCAGCCCCTTAAAGTGACAAATTAAGAGTTTAAATTCGGGAGAGGTAAGAAGAGGAAAGTGAAAAAACGAAAAGTAACAATCCTGAAAGTCAATTTTGAGTTTGGCTAAATGGAGTTTATGCTGTTTGGGTAAAAATGGGAGGGCTAGTTAGCTTAATGATTTTTACTCCAGTCATTAATTACGTGAAATGATCTGGTGAATTATGAAAAAAGAAAGGCAAAATATGCGCGCTGGCAGGGAGCGGGGAGGGAAACACACACAATATCATGAAAATCATTGCTCAGCATTATCTTTCATTGACCTCTGGTCAGGAAAGGGTACTTATGCACTTCTGAGGGCCTCAAAACACACCTATTTTCCACCAGCTGCCTTAACTCTGCTACTCTCCATGGTCCTTAGTGAGCCAGCAAGATCCTCGTGTCACAACTGCAGAACCTACAGGAACGTCAAGGAATTCTTAAAAGCGCTAGAGAAAGGCTGGAAGCTGCAGAGCTGCTGCAAATAAAACTCAGTAACTGGATGTTCCAAAGAAAGTGCTATTAACCCCTGCTATATGCCTAAGTGCTAGTAATGCCAGCATCTCTACCTTCTCTTTTTGCCTGTGCAGAATGTTGAAAGATGAATTTAGGTTCATGCTACCAAACCCGACTGGAATTTCCAAGCAGACACACTGCCGAATTTCCTGCAGTTTTACTGTTAGGCATTCAAGCATTTCTAAGGTTGCGTGCGTTTTAGACATTCCAGGGAGCAAGACAGAGGGAAGAGTGATGAAATGAAATACTGTGCTGCAGCTCAGGTGATTCAGAGCTGCGTGCTTGAACAGCTTCCAAAACGCAGAAGGCTTCACCTTTTCTTACCATGGCGGGGAAAAAAGCAGTTTAAGTAAGTTCTTGAACAACCCAACTCACATAACTTGTGCACGGAGTAGCCTAAAAATGAATGAATCCTCAAACAGCTGCCAAAAGCACCCGGACCCAGAGGCCGGGAGCTGCTCCGGAGCAGTGTGGGACGGAGGCACCTCCCTCCCTGCTCCACTCTCTCCCTTCGCTCATGGGCCAAAGGGGCCACGCGACTCGGGAGGGCAGCGTGTGCACGTCGAACACGCCAGGAGAGCTGCGGGAGCGCGCGGAGCCGCACGGGCACCTCCCGTGGCTCCAGCGGCTCTCGCCGAGCTCTTGCACTCGTGCAGGCAGCTGCAATACAGACAGCACCCAGCGGCCTGAACAGCACCCAAGGACTATTTCTCGCCGCCGGCGGGGATGGCGTCTCCTAAAGCTGCTCCATTGCCAGCAGCAGCGCTCGTCTCCCTACAGAGGGAAGCGCCAGTCCTGCTGGAGTGCCCATTTTTCATGTCATTCAACAAATCCCGTCTCCGCTGCCTCCTTCCCAGGGACCGGTTCCCATAACAACACCAGAAACGGCTTCAGCCACGGCTACTCTTTCCCAGTAGTTCTTCATTTAACACCCGTGTAGCTGGGAGGATCCAGATCTGCCAAAGTGCTCCCAGGATCTACAAGGATGGGACCCATCCTCAGCAACGCGGTCTGGCCACAAGGAGATAAATTGCCACAGCCGCTACATTTAGCCCATTGCCACTCAATGGGATATTTGTATATGAATGAGAAGATAAGCTTATAAAAGACATAAACATAAAATCTAGGGTTTTTTTTTCCAACTTTTTACCTATAGGTTTCTAGGTTTTACGCTTTCCTAAAGATTTGCAATTTCATCCAATGGCTAAAATGATGGTCTTGACAAATGGTCTGCCCAATTTTGTCTTATGTCAACAGACTGAAGAGCTAATGATGCTTAGTTTTATGTAATTATTCAACCATTTAATAACCACATCAGGCTTAGAAAAATACAGTGCGTGCTCTTCTTTAGACACATTGCTGTCTATCACAATGCAACAACCCCAGCAAGTTCTTTCTCATTTTATGTTTCTGTTTACTGAAGGAAATAAATATACTTGGCACCACAGAATACACTTGAAAAAAAGATTTCATGAAGTATGCAAAAATATACCCTAAAGGAAAGTGTCTTACAGTGGACATGCATCCTCCCGTGTAGTAAACCACGTGAAAGGAGCCATCCATCAGCCTGACAGCCCCCTCTGGCACCCAAGGAAGTCCAGGGGATTACGGGTCTGAGGTTGTAACAAAAGCGATTTCCAATAAATTTCTACCATTCCTCATTTTTGTTGCGCTCGGTCCCCAGGGTAGTTGCCTATTGCGCCGTATTCCCGGCCCACAGCCGGCTTTGATGCAGGCACGCGGCTGCAAAAGAGCAAAAAAGCCATAAAAACAGGCAGCTCTCAGTGGCAACAACGGAGACCATCAAGCCACACAGAAGGTCTCCATCTACATGATGGATTAAACTGCTAATGGCTCAGAGTTGGGAAGGTGGGGAAAAGAAGTGGCAGCGTAAGCAGAAAACGGCACCTGAAGTTTATTGCCTAACAAGAAGTGTCATAACTGATTCTCCTGCTCACGGGAGAAGGTTACCCTGGCCCAGGGGCATCTTCAGACAGAGAAAGGAAAAAAGCTCATCAAGGAAGCGGCCACCAAAGGGCTTTCTTGGTGCTCCTGCTGAGCTCTCCTGCTGCCAACCAGGATTTTCACACCACCCCAGGACAACATTTTAATTTATACCGAAAACACAAGGCTCAACCACCCCTTTACCACACCACAAACCTCACTGAATTGGGGTGAGGCCACTGGTTGCCCTCAGAATTTCGGTTCCTGGCCTGCCTGCGCCAGCAGCTCGGCGGTTGAGGATCTGCACGTTGCTCAGACCTCAAAGCCTCAGGTTTGCCTCGTGCATATTAGCATAATAAATAGCATTTCACCAAAAGTACTGCAATATTTATTACTCCCTCATGTTAGTTGAGCTAATTAATAATAAGCGAGTTGCTGAGAGCAAACCCCCATCAGGATTACCACTGAATTATGAGAGTGGATGTTTGCAATAACTTTGTTTAGATAAAACTTGTCCTCCAGCAAGAAATCCTGCATAGAGTTTGGCCAAAGCCTCAGCCACATAATCATTTTCGGGCAAGTTATTTCATCCTGGGTGACCCCTGGCTTCCTCTGGATGCTACAGGCAGAGCCAAACACTAATGACATTTTTATAAATGCCGTACATTGCCCAGGACATTGGGGCTTTGCACTTTCTTCCATCCCATTGCCTGTCCCAGTGTCAATCCAAAACACATGCCAGAAATTCCTGTTTTTAGCACAGGACATGTACACTGAGTCTTTTGAAGATCATCTGCTGCAGTATGAAGCTAAATTAAAGTGAACTGGCGCAGTCCAGAAGAGACTTGACTGCATCGAGATCGCCTGAGGCCTCAAGTAAAACTTTATGCAGGAAACAAGAACATTTCGTCTTATAAAACACGTTGATTTGGACGGTCTCCAGAGAAGATGGGACTGAAAGAAGAAAAAGCACCCGTGCAAGACATGAAAGCAACTGGGCCAAAGTTTACACAAAGATGAAAAGCTTAATCCCCAAAACCAGCAACTTTGGTCTTTGTGAAAAGAAGCGGTCACTACAAACATCTGCACGGTGCCTGATCGTGTATCCCAGCAGGTTTTTGCATGACTATCATAAAACAATCCTAAAACACTAATGTTCTGATTTTCTATTTTTTTACTTCTATTTTTTTCCCCTCCCTTCACTGCCAGCGTGATCTCCGCTATCTGACTTGCCCAGCCCAACACTGCCTGGAAGGACACGCTGATCTACGCTATGCACAGGGCGCGTGTACACAAGCCGTGCGCACGCAGGGTGCTACACATTCCCACACTCCGATTTTTCCATAGGCAAGTGGGAAAATAAAAAAAAAGAGACAAGAAAAGCCTTGTCAGACACCACACAGAAGGGCGAACTGATGAATTCCTTAAGTGCAATATCAGCTTATCTTGGAAATGAGGAACGACAGGCTGTTTGTACTGCAAACCTGCTAAGGGCAGCACGCACAGCGAGCTCTGCTTTACCGCGTCCTCTGCCTCCACCTCCTGGCCTATTCCCAGGCATCGCATAAATCCAGAACTCTGGCACACCAAATCCTGGTTAAGCAAAAGCAACACCCAGGCTAAATAACTTTTTTCGATCCTATTTATGCATTAGAGTTTGCTGACGGCAGCTGAGCCCCATGCCAGCTGGTACCAAATAGTTTGCGCAGAAAATCTCTGAATAGTCAGCGCATTACACAAGTTAAAAGGGGGAAAAAAACACTGAAAAAACCACGTTTTACTTACAAGGCAAAGCAGCAGCTATAGCCCGTGTCACTTGATTCCTCTTCCCCAAATGAAGGTGCTCGCTGCAATTCAAGGGCAGGCTCAGGAGGAATTTCCTGCAGAGCATCAGCTACCGACGACATAAGAGCCACCGCTCCCATGTAGAGCACAGCCGGGCCCACAACTGCAGACTGCAAATTTCCAGTCCGAATTCAGATGCTTCAGGAAAAACTCTCGCAAGTGCAAAGCCTTTCCTAGGGTAGCTACATTTGTATTAATCTTTGCAGGAGTAAATCCAGTTTAACCAATCGTCAACGTCAAATTACTTTTGTTTTGTTCATTTGCAGCTTGCCTTGGAGATAAAAGCTTTTCTGCACCTGCCACAGGAGCAGCATTTTGCTGTTTACAGAAAACAAATAGTAACTTGTCAATTTAGGCACTGACGTTAATAAGTGTTAATGCACTTTCTGGTTTTCTCAAATCCCAACTCTTGAAACAATATGTTTACATGACAATTGAAAATATCAGCTTCGGTTAAGATTTTCTTTTGAACAACTAGGGCTGCCAATACCATTAATCACCACGGGAATTTGGTATGAACGTTCATCTGTTTTCAAGTCACCACATTGGCATATTAGCAGCACACAAAATTGAACAAATTCAGGAGAAAAATAATCTATCCCCAATTCTGCAAAACCCATTAGAAACCTATTCCCCACACTGACTCACTGTGGCCGACAGCCAGCATGAGCTGCAGAGAGAGAGCGCTTTATGTTTGGAGAACATTTGTGTTATTTCTCGGAGTATATTCCAAGCAACAGAATTTCTACCTGAAATGCCCCTTCCAGGAGGGCAGATGCTTGGTGAGAAATCAGGGTGGGTTCTGCTTTGCCGCGGGGCTGCCCAAAGGCAGAGCAACTCTGCTCATACGTACCTGACCACGGCGGGTCAGCACCACGGCACCTGTACGAGAAGGGTTTTTAAAATCCCGCTTTTCCGAAAAGCGGAATTATTCAAATGGTGGGGGTACTGCTACAATGCAAGAATGATGCAGTGGTTTAACCCATCGTCCGAGGTATAACTAGAATTTCCTAGGGAAGATGGGTACTTTTAAAGCACTGTGCAGATGCACTAAAGAAACTCATAGTGATGTACTAAAGCTGCGCCCAGGAAAGCCAAAAACCCCCTTAAACAGCTGCGGGAGGGACCACTGCCCCAAGGAGCAGCAAAAGCCACTGCAGATGCCACCTGGAGAGCCCTGGGGCAGCCCGAGGACTCGCAGGCTTTGTCCCCTGGCCCCTTTCCAGGGCACCCTGCACTGGCAGCCACCGAACTGGGGTTTATTTTTGGCAAAACCAAGGCTGAGCTGTGCAGTTCTACAGAGCCGCTGGAACACGCTGCACCTTCATCGGGCTATTTGCAAAATGCAGCTAATAATAAGCACAACTGTAAAATCATCTGAACGGCTCAGACTACTTTTCTCCATCTGACATGCAGCAAGATGCTGCAGAAAGGATGAAACTTCAGTATCTTTTAAAATCTCTACCGTTCAGATGAGGGCAGGAACTGGCTCCTACAGTTTGTATCTTGCGGTGGATCATGACATCAAAACACGCTCATATTTTCCCAAGTAAAACAGTTATGGCCTGGGTTTGTTCCAGTAAAATACTTTGATTACTCCAAATCAGAATTAGGAAATGGAGGATTATCCGACATCCACCTATAAAATTGCCAATTATCTGTGCCAAAAATAACCACAGAAAAAGGCCATAGTAAGGCCCAAATACCTTGCTTAATAGTTAGTCTTCTGTTTCATTGCCTTTGTATGTACGTATGGCCATTAAAATTGCCCCACATTCCACAAAAGAAAGACTAATTCTCATTTGCCAATGCAAATCTCATCGTACACATGTTCTCAGTTCATTATCTGTCATAAAAAGATGGTGTCTACTTTCAATTTCAAGGGATTATTATTTCCTTTGATTTTTCTGCTGGTGAACACTAAGTGACTAAAATCAATTCCTTGCATCGCGAATGGAGATGAATTCTTCCTGTAACTTAATGAGCAGCAAATCAGCTGGCCAGGGGCTTGTACCCAGATGCTGCGACCACTGAGTCTCCCTAGTGAGATGACGGTGATTTTTTTGTTGTTGTGTTTATGTATAAAAAATATATGACTCAGAGTCCTGCTCTGAGCTATGCTAGCATGCATTGCTATTGCCTTGAAAGCAGGAAACTCACATAGACATAAATCAATATAGAACTGCTTTTATAGAGGGAAAAGAAAAACAGTTTTAATTCCCAGCATCCCAGTAAAACTCTGAGTGCCTCAGACGTGTGGAACTGTGATAATTAGAAAGGCTACGCAGTGTTGGCTCATTTGTTATAAGAGCCAGGCCTAATATATCACAGGCCTACGAAGGCAACCAATAAATAACGTGACTGTGACAAAGCACATTAGTGAACGCGCACGCTCTGCTCATTCCTCCATGAATGTTAGGTATGTTTGACCCTCAGCTATGTCTAGCAAATGCCACCAAAGTGATCCATGAGAAAAGAGGAAATTTTGGGGCCAAGATACTGAAGTGCAGGACCGCGGGACTCCTGCACCTCTTTTCTTTGTGCAGTGTCTGATGCTGTGGAGCCACAGCCTGAGCACTGCTCACATACCCCATAACATGCAGGTCAAGTGCCAAACCTGCTCGGAAAACCTCATGGCATTTCCTTGGAGGCAACCGTATGATCACGGGCTTGATTAACTGGACTAGTTTCTGCTAACGAGTCATTCTCCCAACTTTGGCTGTGAAAACACTATGAGAATCTCAACAGAAATCACACACCAGACTGCAGCAAAGCAGATCAGTATTTTAGATCTCACCACATCCACAGCATAATTAGAATAATCCAAACATCATTAGTTTCACAATTGGCTAAAAAAGGAAGAGTAAAAATGGGATGGGAAGTTTCTCTGCATATATCTTTGCAAAGAAGTTCTCCATCCCAGGCAGAGAGTGCCAGCCAGTCTGAATAAAATTGAGTCCTAGAAATTCATAGCAGGTGTTAGGGTAGCACTGTACAAAAATAAGACAAAAAAACCCAAAACAGACCCACAACAACTCTCTCCATAGCCAGAAGAGCTATGAGGAAACTCTCAGAGCTTCCTGTAAGCCAGGATGATAAATAAAATGAATCTTGTAGAATTTGTCATGCCAAAAGAACAGGACGTCTAGGCGCTATAGCAATAAAAACAGTAAGAAAAAGGGAAGAAAAACACAAACGCTGGGTTTGACCCAGAAGGGAAGCCCGAAGCAGAGATCCGTACATCTCTGATGCGATGCCCTGTACTGGAGGGCGCTCTCCTGGGCAGCAGATCGACTTTCAGTTTGAATCTCATCATTAGGAATTCATTTCTACATTAGCGTTTGAGAAGTTCCTACATCTGTACAGGTCTAACCGTAGCACTAACTCGTAGCATCAAGCAGTTTGTTCCAGCCCATGCTAACCCAAAACGCACAACCATCCCAAATCTCACCTCAAATTCGGATGTTTGACTGGGATCAGGAGAAGTTGAGGCAGGTTTTCAAGCCCACCAGGAGCTGAGCGGATCACTAGTACTTCGCGTTCGGACAGCACTTGCTTTGGGAAGCGCGTGGGGAATGGGGCAGAGGGAAGGGATGCAGATCGTCGCTGCCAAGAGATGACACACGAACAGCCTGGGTTATGTCACACGCATCTCGCTCCCTTACCTGCTTCCATGAGCTGGCACTGCTGCCCGAGCACCTGGGAGAAGGTAACGGGACCTGCTGCCACGCTGGGGGTCGCTGGCAAGGGCTCCATCCCTGGGCTCCTCGGCGTTTGTCATGGGGCAGAGCCCCGCGGCTGCAGCGAAGCCGGCGCTGTCCTCGTGCGGGCAGGGGGACAGGGACCCCGCTGGGCAAGGCCGCCCCGCTCCAGCGCCAGCTCCGCTCCCCACGGGCCTGCTGCGGTGCCTCCAGCCACCTCTCGGCCGCCGCTCCTCCGCAGCTTGGAGTCCCGGCTCCGTATCAGGAGTGCCGAGGAGGATGCCAGAGGAGCGCTGCTGGCTCCCGTGTCCCCAAGATGGTCCCCACTTGCCACCCCGCCCCAATCCCCCCTCCAAGCCCAGGCAGCCGCCCGCCGCAGACACCTCTGCTTGCAGGGACCTGACCGGCTCCGGGCGTCAGCCGTCCAGCTGCTCCCTCCCTGGGATCCTCTCTCCTTCTCCTCCGGCACAACCAGCGAATGGGAGGGGACTGGAGCCGGTTAAATAACATTTCCTCTGACCTGCTGCAGTGGCTCTGCCTCCCTCCCGCTTACTCGGAGCTCTTCTGGAAGCACATGGAAGTGCTAACTCAGCCAGGCAGGGGAACGCTGCTTGCTTTAACCCTCTCCTGCCCACAGGTTTAGGTGCTCGAGAGGAGATGCTTAGGGCTGCTATCTAAACCTGGGTATTCCCACGACTCTGCCTGGCACAGCCCTGCAGCGGCTGCCCCGTCGCGTCTCCTTTGGTGTAAAGGCCAGCCAGGCTCGCTCTGGTGCAGGACGGAGCAGGCGTTAACTCCCAGGAAAGTCTGGCACAGCCGATGCATCTTTATTTTAAAAGCCTCCATCTGCCAATGCAAGGGATACTCAGGGAACTCTACATAATTTCATCCTCCAGTGACTCATCGGCGCTTTCTCTGGGAATTAACACCGCACCGCGAATACACCCACCATGACCTCGGAGCCAGACTGGAGCAAGAGCAAGCCCGAGGGGAAAACGTGCAAGTCAGCTGCTCAAAACCTCCCTCCACGGGCGCTGTTATAGCCCCTTGCTGCAGAGGGGCAAGGGAGGCAGGGCAAGGCTCAGGGATGGGCCCTGACATCACTTTTTAGGAGGGAGGACCAAAGCCAGGTCCGCCAATCCCTGCTGCAGGCAGGGCAGTTTCCTTCCTATTCACATCACATCGCTGCACCTACTCCCCTTCCCTGCCTGTCCGAAAAAGGAGGTAGATTAAGTGGTTTAGCAGGGGCTAAACTGCTTCTGTGCCCTGCAAGCTATTGCACACCGCTGGACGGCTCCATCCGATAGCAATTACAATGTTTCCTGGCTCAGCTCAGTTGTGGTACGTTCCACACAAACAAAACGTCTTTGCCCAGTTCACTGCTAAAGTCATAGGAGCAATTTCTGTCCTCAGAAAGCGGAAAGGAGATATAAATAGCTTGACCTTCTTGCCAGTTACATGCAGGAAAGCAAAAATCAGCTGATTTCATCCACCTGCCTGCAACATTTATACACATATTTTTGCAGCTATTTCCCTCCCTTCCTGACCTGCAGATACCAAAGGTTTTTTCACACCATTTCCAAAGTGGCACAAGCAAAGCCAGTCTAGTGTGTGCTGGGATGTGGAAGAATTAAAGAGAGAATTTCTTGAGGTTCAGATGTATTTACTGAGCTGCATGTTTCTTTTAATGCTACTATCCAATTTACTTAATTCCAGATAGCATTCTTTAAGAAAAAAAAAAAAAAGATGGATGGGTTCAAGATTTAGTTCAATAATATCCAAATTGCACACTGCCCTTTGTGAAGTATTTTCCTACCATAAATCTCAAAGCAGGGAATGATTACAACATTCCCTTTTACAGAAGGGAAAAGTAGGGCATAGAAAAGAGATTTGCAAGGCCTGAGAAAACGACAGTGACAGAGCAAGAAGATAAGTTATTTATTTTATGAGTCCAATAGAAATGATGTCAGATATTCTTGTCCTTAGAGAAGAAAGGGGGATGAAGAAGGGAGGAAGAAGGGCGAGTGTTCACAGTCCAGTCCCTGTTCTATCCCAACTGAGGAGAGTATTTCTGCACAAGCCTCGGCTCTCTACTGCCCATTTCCTTGCTCTGATGGTGCCCAGTCATCAGGGGAAAATGTTATTGAGCAAAGTCCGCTGATTATTTGGAAAGGAGTAAGTTTAAAGAAAATTACAAAGATTACTTGAAAGTCCCTTTCCTCCTATTCTTAAGTTTTCCACCTCTTCAATATTTCACGAGTTTAGTATTAGAAAGCAATTTAAAAAATGTATTCTGCTACTGATATGACGGTACTCTGGAACAGAGAAAGTCACATAAAAGGATCCAGAAAGGGAAGTCTTCCAAGGCACAGGAGCATGAAGAGGCACCTAGCTCTCCTTAAGAGCAGCAAGATACTGATTTACAGAGCAGACGACTAGTAAATTGCTCAAAAAACCAGGAAGTCCTGTGGTCAAGTCAGTGCAGATGCTTTTAACACATAATATCCCTGCAGTCAGCAGAACAACTCAGTTGGGCTAACTGTGGAGAAATCACCTTCCTTCACCTTACCCCTGTGATTTCTTCCACTTTATTCAAACATCTGGCACCAGGACAGCCTCCCAGTCTCCCCCAGCTTGACTCCAGAATAGTAAGTACATCCAGGCAAGGCACCTTTCTTAGCACACGGTCTGGAACGATGGCTTCTTTGTCAGCAAGGTTCCTGCTGTCATTTTATGAGGATGCAGCAATTTATTTTCTCCTCGCTGGTATCAGTTGGTCTGACAGGAAGTTCAGGAGTCCTGAATAGCAAAGAGCAGCTCTGTGCAACTGCAGCGAAGTGTCCAGAGCGACCGCGAGTAGAACCAGTTTGCTAGGACAAAAGGGCCTTGATAAACGCCAGCTTAATGGGTATCTGCTTCTCTACAATATCTAATTATCTCACTCAACAGACAACAATGTACCACATGGATATGTAAGAAAGAGAGATGAAATTCAATTAAATTAATTACACTAGTAGAAGAGGTGCTTCATTATAGTGATATTTAACATCTCTATAAATACGCTATGCAAAATATGGGGACTAGTCCCAGCAAGGTTCTTGTTAGTGAAAGACTTTGGAACAGAAGAGTATTTGGTAGATGAGGTACTGTTACAAGCAACATATCTTAGAGCACAAATATTCTGATGTAAAGCTGAGGAGGCACCTGGAGAGAACTGCCTATTGCCCTGCTCTTTGCAAAGCCATCAATGCTGGTGAAAGCAAGGGCAAGGAAGCTGTAAATTCTTTCAAAATAAAAACAGTAATACTTGCATTCATTTTCCAAAGGCTGTATCAGCCACTGCAATACTCTGCACAGCCAATGTCCCTACTGAAATCTTGCAGTGACTTTGTTCATTTCTAAAATCACTCCTTCAACAGAATGGCTCTTTTTTACCCTATTATTTAGAAATAGCAGTGAGTGAGCACTAGAAGTTATCCAGAGTTTTTGTATATAGAGCACAATAACAGAACCATAAATACCATATTCTCCCCTAATCTTCATTGGCATTTATATAAAAATAATTTGAATGGGGCAAAAGGCTTAGTCACTCAAGCAAATGTTGATTTGGATCGTAAATAAGAACAAGAGAGATACTTTCAGAAAAATGATGAAGGGCCTCACGCACCTCATTTGATTGTAAATACAACATTACTGAGGTGTGCAAAAAGCATCATATGGTTCCATGCAAGAGAAATGAAAAAAACACTGCAAGCCCTGACATAATCAAGGTGACCCATACTTGCTCAGTAAAGCAGTAAACAGGCAGGGAAACATCTGTTTTAGCATCTCATATTCAAGGTTATATTTTCAGAGCAGTCTAAGCTTCAACAACTGCCTCTTCTTCTTCCAAAGCAGCTGCAGAGCAAGTCATAAAGCAAATGTGGCACTTAAGCCCGACTCTTAAATCCCTTCCTCTAAAAATTCTCTCCTACCCCCAAGTGCCCTTGGCTTGGAACAAGCCAACGGCCCAGAGGCGAAGGGCTCCACTGCTCATAACCCAGGGAAACATTGCTCAGCTGAGCAGGGCTTGACTTATGTTTCTATTCGATTGCTCCTCCGGAGGTGGCCACTGCCACCTCTGAGACAGCAAGCTGGCAGGAATCCAGCATGGGACGTGCAAACGTCTTCCGCGTCTACTACGGATTTTTGCCTTGAACGTACACATGACACTCCGCACGCATTACAGCCTTGAAGACAACTTACAGCTGGCACTGGCAGCAAAGACGAAAATGTCCTAAACTGGTTATCTCTCTTCCTCCGAACATCGGTACGTAACTGAGATTTTGTTAGGGGATTCTGCCTCTAGCAGTCTCTTGTTGTCTGCATCCTTCAGTCTCCTGGCAGCTGCGAGCAGCGAGAATTATACAGCAGCAGGAGGAAATGGTATTAAGGCAGTACTGTTACTATGAGTTCTGTCTCAGGTTCTGTTTCTGAAGGCAGGCTCCTTTTTAATAGCTCCTTTAAAAAAAAAGAGGAATTAGGGCTACTTCATGCAACAGCTCAGACAAAAAACATTTTAACTATTTTGCTAAAGAGTATTTCAGAAGATTCTCACGCAACGAGATACTTCAGAAAAAAAATGATTGTTCAAAATCTAACCAACATTAGGTGCCATTTAATACCAATCAGGTAGGCAGCAGCGGTAAACAGCAACAGCATAGCGATTTCATACTAAAAGATCAGGCTTATTGTGTATAAGGAATCTTCGTATTTTCTGGGATGAAAAAGTCACTTTTAGTCTATATGCAATTATACCCATACCTATCTTTAGCTATTCCCAACCCTTGTTGTTTTATCCGCTATTGTTGGTAAACAAGTCAACTGAACCAGTACACCAGTACTAAACAGCAGCCCACTCACCCAAAGCAATTTTCTTAAGCAAGTGGTAAGATCCACAGCCCAATACAACTCCAACAAGGTTTAAGATTTCCCATTTAAGGTGCTGTGATGGAGCGAATCCTGTAACAGAGATGTATAAAACAGGTACCACTTCCAGAAGGGAAGTTCAAACCTCACCTTTCCAGCCCTGCTCAAGCTTTTACCTGCTTAGAGAGGACAACAACTCAGTCTCTTGAATATCAATTGCTTCCTCAAGTGCTGTAACACCTCCCTGGGAGAGAAATAAGCGTTAGTGAGAGGTTCTGCTTTGCCTGAAGAGGCCAAACTATGCAGGGCTTAGGTGCTCATTCGAGCACATGGATCCACAGTCTCAAGCTGTTGGGGAAGGACAGCTCCTCTGCAGGAACTACTAATGGCATTTTGGGAGCTTGATAAACCAAGGTGACATTTCCATCTTCCTCCTCCTCTCCTACCACCCACCAAAAAAAAAAAAAAAAAATTAAAAATACCCCACAGATCATTTAGCCATTTCAGAGTTGCAACAAACTAGATCTCCACTTTGAAGGCTTCCTTTGCTGAAATAATGTATTTCCATGATACAGTTTGTCACATTAATTTATTGTTCTTTTTCTTTACATGGCAGACAGACAACAGAGCTTCCAGCCTTCCAGAGCGATGTTCAGAATCCAAGCACCAACCTGTTAATACCGTATCGCCACACAGTTTATTTTTAATAAACTTCTCAATAACATCCTTGTTGTGAGAGCACTGCAGAGCTACCAGTGTCAGTCTTGCAAATTCCTGCATGCAAAACCTGAGCTTTTTCCCCACCTTCTCCTTAAATTTTCACAAGAATTTGTGATAATAATCAAAGGCAAAATTTCACATGTTTCATCAGCAGGCACGGGGGAGGTTAAAAATTTGCTGGAAAACTGTGAAATTCTGCCTTGCAAAAAAAAAAATGGCATACTTTCCTGAATGTACTGTGAAGAAAATATCCTCGTGATTATAGATGACACCATTTTTAACTGATTTTCTTTTTTTTTTTTTTTTTTCTGCAGGAAAAATCAACTCCCCCACCTTCCCCAAAAACCTGCATTTGATATCTGAGGGAAAATGATGAAAAGTCTGGTGCAATAATGGGTTATTTCTTGTCAGTGGCGCGGATATTTTTCTCCTACAGCTTAGACTGTAATTGATCCTTCAAATAGACCAGTACAATGTCAAGCTGTGTGCTGCGATCTCTTGGTTGATTAACATACATTATAAAATTTTAAAAACGGAGAATTTACAACGAGGGACATAAAGACGTGCTTTTAAAATTGTAGATACATATTTACAGGCTCATGTGATAAACCAGAATTTCTCAGGAAAAAATGTTCATATATCACAACAATTTACACACTTCTCTCCTTGAGTTTGTCAGTTACATTTTATACCACTCTTAAAAAAAAAAGCGGTAAAAATAAATTGCACAAAAGTGAACTCTAATAACCTCATTGGTATGCCTTAAAGGCACTAAACTCGGCAGCATATATGCCAGAAACTTTGTACTTCATTCAACTTACTGCCACTGGAAGTTGAGAGGGTCTCCGAAGAACTGATATGAACAGATCACCTAAAGGAGGACCGGAGCCATATGGCAAGAAAGCTCTTCCTCCGCAACAATCCTCAGATAACCAGTGAAGAATTAACTATATAGTAAGTGTGATCTTTGCCAAAATGTCTAACAAAGCTGCATTGGGAAAGTCAAGGGCTTATCAAATCCCTAACAAATTGCTTTAGGGCAGAGTTTATTAGAGCTGGTTCCTATATATTCCTGTATATTCATTTTTCCAATGATCTAGGTGCTGTGCAGAGACATAGGAAGATAATTCCCGTTGTGAACAACAGGGTTTACCATACTAATACTAGATGGTGAAAGGAAGGAGAAAATGCACTCAGGAAAGGCAAGATAACATGCAAAACTAAAGACAGCAGAACTGATACAGAGAGCTATATGTGCAGGCCAGCTTTGAGACATACACAGGCCAGGAAATTATTATTTTCTGTGCTACTTGAGCAAGATTTACCAAGCTGCCTATCAGACTTGGGTCTCATTTTCTAATAGCTTGAAAGAAAAATGGGCATCTCAGTCTTCTAGGCTGCTGTGTAAAGCTGCAGCTTTAGAAGCCTTAGTACATCATATATTTTAAGAGGAAATTACTGCTAGCCAAAAACTGAAGGGAACAAATCCTAGAGACTCAACTCCAGGAAAGACAGGGAGCAGCCAGCAATGGCACAAGCTCTTCCTGCAAATCCTGAATGTCTCACGGTCTTGAGCTGGAAGCATCGCTTTCAAAAACGGGCAGGGGATACAGCTTTTTTATGGCTCATCTAGTTCTCAGCATCTCAGCCTTCCCTCCCTGACACAATTGCACTTAGAAATCCTCCATTAGGGGTTTATCCAAAAAGCCTCTACCTAAATATTACAAGATCCTCAAGAGCTTTTCTTTCCAGCTAAATAACATGTAGCTAAAACATTTTTATGATGAAAAAAGGATGCATTTTTTGTTTAAAGCTTTTACACCAATTTGGATTTTTTTTTTTGATTTTCATTTAAAAAGTACTGTTCTCAGCCATTTTACACACACATATGCATTATATGTTATATATAAACATATATACGTTATCTGTATATATGTGTGTATATATTATGGTGTTCCTGTGTGTGATTGTCACCATTTTGGAGCAAGATTTAAGAGACGTCCTTGCACTGCATTTTCCTAACTGACGTGCATGTTTCTGCAATTTCTGCAACTGAGGGCCGCAAACACACCACTCTGCATTCAGAGGAAAGCACTGCCTGATAGTGCATGGCAATATGCACTTTGGTACTCTCATTAAGTAATTAAATTCTGACCACTACAAGAGTACCAGATGGGCAACGAATGTAATGGGGGCTTCTTGAGAATTTACGGAATTTGCTATCAGTGCATTTCACAGAGATGACTTAACAGGTGAAATTTCAAAATGAACAAACCAAGTGGGTCCTGACACATTTCAAAAGCAATGGCATCGTGCCTTTTAAAGCTAATGGTACAAAGTCAAGAAACTGGGGTACCCACAAAGTTGAGAGCTGGAAGCCTCGGCAAAATCTACCGCTCTCTTAAGTGGCTTTTTGTGCGATGCCCCGTTCTTTACCCGTTAGCATGTAAAGTAGAAACTAAAATGATGTAACAGTCTTTTCAGCATTGAATTGCATAGTATGTTAAACCCCTCTCTGTTCACCTAGAAAGAGGAGACGCATCCAAACCTATCGACCGTCTGAACGTGGTCAATCTGCCTGCAATTGTCTGAATACTTCTCCGTGCCATTCCACTGGCTGTTGATGTATGGACTTCACACAGCAGGGGACTCAGAAATCACCCTCTCCCCAGCATCCACAGTTCATCATTCTCTCGAAGGCAGCAGCCCTGCCCTGCGCTCTCTCCCTCTGGAAGGAAGGACAACATGACAGCCGCGTGCCACTGCTCCCAGCAGAAGAAACCGCTGTCCCTTCCATCTACCGAGGAACTGGTCTCACCTCATCTGAGAAAAAGCAGGAGAGGATAATGCTCGAGGGTTACTTCACCTCACCTTTTCCAGGCAAAAGTTTCTAGTACCTGCAAACACACATACGGAGTTGCATTTAATCAGAGTCAAGGTTAAGTCATCAGAGTAACTACCTGGCATCTCCCTGCAATGAGGCCCTGTTGTGCTGAGCTGGAAGCAGGACAAGGCAGGGAGCTCTGCAGGGGAGAAAGGCCCGTGTTTTATCCTTTGCTTGGGTTCCCTCAGGCCTATCATGGGCTCAGCACAAATCAGCCATGGGCTCCTCAGAAAAATAATCAGTTATCCGCAATTAAAAGGAGTATGTCATAGTTTCCTCTAGTATAACACAAGGAAGTAACTAGAGAATCTCAGTTAAAAATGCTATGTCATTAGCAACCAATTTCATTGATCAGGAGACAGGGTAATTTTCAATGTTAGTAATATGTTCCCAAAAATTTATTTTTTAAAACATATTTAATAGTTTTAGCAATGAATAGATCTCAGGTTGCAGTGTCCTGATTTTGCTCGCACCCTTTTTCACCTTTAGATGTATACAAGTTAAGTATAATGTTCCTTTATCAGTATAAATAAGGCGATTATCTGCATGTTACAGACAGAGAAGCTAAGAAATGGAATACACAATGACTTGCTTGAAGTCAGCAGGAAACCTACAACACGAACAAGTAGGCTATCTAATTTATAAGGCAGAAATCTAGATTTCTGGGATGGCATTTGCAAAGTGCCTGGCAATCCTGGCGCATAGAAACACAAGACGCGACAAGTTCTGCACGTTCTCCACGAGCAGCGACTGCAGTGCTGTACCTGTTTTGTCGGACATGCGGAAGAGTCTATTCCTTGAAGTGCGATGCAGTGCAGCCGGACTTCTTGCATTGCCTGGTGCTGGTGTTATGTGAAGACGAGGAGGGACATCTAGAGGCCATGCGGAGCCTGTAACTATATAAAGAGGCAGGAGAAACTCACACACGTGCACGGGTACCGAAGGCAAAGCAGAGACAGGCCTAACTTAGGGGCTTTACTAGGCTACAGGTTAAAAAACCTACACTCCGCTCTGCAAGTACTGAGAGTCACTTAGGAAGGTAAAAGGGTTCTGTCCTTTGTTCTGAACTTATTTGTAGGAAGTAGAAAGATCCAACTGGAAGCAGCATCCAGTCCCCCATACAAATGGAGTAGGAACTATGTAAAGAACAAATTGAAGTCAGTGGTATTTTCTCACAGTAATTCGTAACTTTTTTTTTTTTTTAAATCTGTATCTACAAAAATGGAATTTGACCTTAACAAACGTAATACCAAACCTGTTCATGTTTTCCAGACCAAAATCTGCAGTGCACTTTTGCCATTACAGCATGCACAGACTGTACAGCGAGGGATACAGGCAGCCCCAGCCAGCTCTTGCTGCCTTTCTGCAGATTCACCTTCATTTCACTGCACGATACAGCATCAACATTTAGACTAACACAGAGAACTCCGACTTTCTTAGAAAGCCAAAGTGAGACTCTGAGTTTTCACTTGAAGGTAACACATCTCCATCAATTGTGCTTCTAGGAAAAACCCCAAAAGCATCAGACAAGGCAGGAGAAAATACAAGGCACAATACAATCTCAGTTAAATGATTAAAAACAAAACCCCCCCCTGTTTATAAATCCTGCCTTTCAAGACACATCCAGGATTTGGAGCAGCTGGGGCTGTGGGTCGCTGACCCGCGTGCAGTTGTGTCCTTGCTCCTGCCTCCTACTGCACACCCTCCCCTATATCTAATTATTTACTTACCTTGTATATGCAAATTCCTCAAAAGCCTCACCAAATCCAAACATTTATATCCTTCAAAGACATATTTTGAAGTATTGCTTTATTACATAACAGCCTGCCTAAAAAACTTTTAAAGCTAGGTTTTTCTCCAGAGCATCTCAGGAACTCAATATACGCTTTTTAAAGGACATTTCAATTAACTTAGTTCTTACAAACAGTTTTTGCAGTAAGGTGCAACTGTATATTAGAATTAAATGTCTGGAAAATTCTTATGAAAACTATCAATTACAACAAAAAAACAAAAGCACAAAAATTTTTGGGAAGCAAACATTTGAACCATTTCAAAATTAAATTTGTGGTTAATCTGCCACAGTTTTGTTAATGTTATATGTAAATCATACTCTTTGCAAATTTAACACTCAAGCATTAATCTAGTATATAAAAATCAGAAAGCAAAAATGAGGAAATGAACAAAAGCCAGATTTTATCATTTTTTATCATCTCACATAAAATCTCTCACCAGACAAAAGAGTACAATATTAAAAATAAATTTAGTTTATTTTGTTTCAGTTCTTTACTATTACTGGAAGTGAGAAAGAAATTCCCTTTTTATTTAGAATATTCCGATTTAAGCAATTATTAATGTTAAAAAATGAATTATTAGTAAGTTTTCATACAATAAATGACATTTGCATATTTTTGTATCTAGAGTCTGTGGAATACCTGCATTTTCAAATGCACTCCCTCACCTCCTCAAAAAACAACACATGAATTTTTTACCTAATTTCATCTAGTTTTAAAGCTACTAATTATTGACTTATTCTTTGGAGATAGAGGATTAGAGAAAGAGGATAACGAGGGATTGTTTTTCAAAAGATCCGGATGGAATTTGGAACTGAATTATTAACTATCTTGCTGCTTTTCTTTTTGTTTTGGCTTCAATTAACTCAGCCAACTGAATGCATTGAAACTAAGACAAAAAATAACTGCTGGTACCTGGTACATCTGGATAGAGCCCTGGTGTTTGCGCAGCGGGAGGAGGCAGGAAATCAGTGCCCTCCTCTGCACTGGTATTGCTCAGGCTGCAATAGGGTCCAGTATCCTCAAGCAAAACACTTTTTAATGGAAGTGTAATGAAACTTCTAGTTAGAAAGAGCCTCTTTCAAGTAATGCAGTGAAGTTCCGGAGGTTTAAGAGCAATTCCCTGGGTTAGCAAAACCAGGCTGGCAAATCCAGCCTTCCCAAGGAGGGAAGGAGAGCTGAAATCCCCCCATGGTTATTTTTAGTACTGTCACTTTGCACCTGCTTTCGCCATCTCCAGCGCTGGGGTAACTGTAGACAGGCAGAAGAGAAGGAATTCCTAAACGTCCTATGGGGATGCAGCCCGGCAATAACAACTCTATCGAGGAGGGGGGCTGCAACCCAGCCTAACTGCACCGTTCAGCACACCCTGCACGAGCAACAGCCCCAGCGGCCGAAGAAAAGGGCATTGCATCAGGAAAGATACTCCATGTGCATGGAAAGCGGCACAGAAACCAACTATTTGGTAGCAGGAAAGACTTGTCTACACTGAGTTTTCTCTGTAAACTATGAAGTTTAAGTCAGGAGAAAGACTTTTGGCAAATATACTATTTTCACCACAAATTAAAGACAAACCAAATGCCACTTCTTAATGTGTCTACACAAGGATTGCAGCATATTTATTAAATTTGCTTTAAACATAATTGCAATAAAACGATGCATTTTTTTCCCCCTGTAGACAGAGCCTAAAGCTCTCTCCCTTAAAAAGAAAACACACTCAACCTAATAAATAGGTGACACAAATCACAGATCTAGCAAGAGTTGCTATAATAAAACAAGTCTATCCTAAACCTCATCTTTCAGACACAAGAGGATATCTAAATCAAGTCGTCCCCAGGTACTTAAAGGTTTCAATTTATTTTCCCATATAAAATTCCTACTTGCATATACTTCCAGAGTCAGTGAGCTTTGGAAGTACCAGCACACAGGAGCTACAAGGCTAGTTAAAACAGCAGGTTCTGGCACACACCCTTCCTTCAAACATTCCCAAAATACATTTGGTTTTCCTTATGCAAATCGCCCCGTCTTCCACCACACTTGTGCTATTAAGACTCCTCCAAGTTGCTAGTTTACTTCACTAAAAAAGTCTCAGGAGGATTAGTCCAACTACGTACAAGACTGAAGCCTTAAGAGGGATCTGATATGGTTGCCAGTCACGTTAGAGAAATTCAATGAACAGAGCAAAATAGTTGTAGTACGGGAAAAATAGGTATTTTTTTCTTAATTGGGTAATTTTAGGCTCTGTTTTTTACTTCAGTTAAAGTGTCTTTTTTTGGTGGGCTTATACATCTAACCCCCTAATTTAAAAACTTGTTTATGGCAGACACACATCACCCCCCTCCAACTTATCTCCTCATAGATGTTTAATAGATACTCTATGTGCAGATCTGTTCTACCAAGTATCTCAATGTCTTGTACTGCACCTACTCCGAGACTTGTGCATTTATTTGTACAAATGACAAAGTTGGGTCACATGTGAGGATTTTATCTTGCAATCACATGACACAAGAGCGTAACATGAATAATATGATTTTATGGTCAGGTCTCTCACGAATCCAAGCTGGTAAAACCTGTTATTGAGATCCTGGCATTCTGAACTTTCACCAAGGCACACAGGAGCAGCCTCCAACCACAGTCATTACAGGCCACAGCACCTTTGCAGTAGCACCGCTCCTTCACACAAACTCAAAAGTTGCTTTTGCTGTTCTACATGTTCACTCTAAAAGTGGGATTTCAAGTTTCTGCATTACTTAGTTCTCCCTCACTAAAATCCTTCCTCTTCTGCCACTACTAAACTTCAGTGGTTGAACATCAAAACCACCTTGAGTACTGCTGAAAAATATTTCAAACTCTGCACAGAATTCACCTGCAGATCTATCTAAAATGAATGCAGCGATGTCATTTTAGTTATACTTGATCAGATTTCCAAAAGCAACTAGTGATCTGAAGGGGCTGCTTTAAAGAGATTCAGTGCTCAGAGGAAGGGCACTCGGCTCTTCTCCAAAATCAGACTCCTCCAGGGAATTTGAAACCGAGCTCAAATAAATTAGTCACTTTAAGAAATCTTGGTCTAGGTCTATAAATTTAGATGAACAGCATCATTTCTGCAACTCATCGTTCGGCCCTTTTAAAGGAAGATAGAGCATTGTGCAAGCCAAAAGGTGAAGAACTTTGGATTAGAAACAGCCATACTCAAATAAATCTTCTATACTGCCACACAAACTAATCTGTTAATTTGATAAAAAGCCTTTCTATCTCCTGAACCACAATCAAGACAAAAAATGAGAAAAAAATACCATACCTGGTTGATTTTTAATTAGCTTTATACAGAGATTTTTCCTCCAGCGAGTTCTCAGATTACTGAAGGGCAGTGGAAAGGTTCAGCAGAACTAGCACAACCCTACAGTTCTGCACTTTTCATTACATAATTTGCTTTAGACAGCACAGAACACGCTTAAGGGAACTACAACACAAATCATTCTTTTGATTTAAAAGACACTGGTGAGAAAAAGCATTTTCAACAATAAAGGGGAATGTAACTTCAGTGTCAAACTAGAGTGACAGAGCAGTCTGAATGTGTAACTCTCCAAAGCATCTCAATGGAGGAAGCAGAATTCATAATCTCTTCTTACCTCCTTCCACACTGCAGGATTTAGTAGAAGCACCACCTAAATTAAATTGTAGATAAATTCCATCAAGTCACAGTTGAAATATGGCAGAATATTGAAACTGGTTCACTGCTGCTATGGTCTGCACAAGAGAGGAGTTTGCTCAGTCTGCCAGAGCCCTTCCAAAGTAAACTCCCTTCCAAGACAAGCAAAGGTTCTCTTTGCTTCCGAACACCAGGGTTACTCATCCTTCAATCCCCAAATGCTGCAAGGACAGTAAGTAAACACACTGCTTCAGCTCCTTCCTGTTGCCTTCAAACACCCCCAGCAAGCAGCATATCCTCCATGTCCCCAACAGCATCACCGCCCTGCAAGAAAGGGCTCGCGCTACCGGAGCCGTTTAACTTTGCCGTGTAGCACTGGCTAAAGCGCAGTAAGAACCGAGTCAGGCTCTGCTGAAACTGGCCCTGCCACCATGTTTTCTTGTTTTTTGTACTGATGCAAGACAATAGGAGTAGCACAAACCTCCGTTTTGCTGTTCAGCTGAAAGGCAGCGCATCTCCCACCACTTAATGCCACATTGCACCATATAGGCCGACTGCTGAGCTCACACTTCTGAAAAGTGGAACATCACCCACTGAGTAATCAAAGCTGCTTCTCACAACCCTTTGGCAGTTTCTGGGAGTAATGTCATCCAAAGTATGACTCAGACGACCCTGTCTGGCTTGTGAAATATAAAAGCCTTGCAAAGAAAAAGCAGCAAACAGCATACTGAAGTACTTGTTACCGATTCTTGTACTGTGTTGCACAAACCATCCTAGTTCTGAGTATGTTAGGAACACGAAATAGCTATTAATCTCCTAAGAAAAAACATGCATCCAATTTGGTGCCTGCTCAAGCAACCCTGAGTCCAGGGATGTTTTGCTACCTTTTTATCTGAAAAGCATTTGCTTATTTCAATGTGTGCTTTATCCTCAAACGTGTGCTTTCAAAAGTACACTCAACTAAAAGCATGTATGCATCATACTGCCCATGTACAGAGGAAAGAAACAAAATTTCTAATGCAGTCTGAATTCCAGTATAAAAAAATTAGACTTTTTTGAGCATTTGAACTTTCTTCTTAAATGTCTTTGGAGACATCGCCTCCAAGCAGCCTTCAGCTTTTAGCCTGCAAGATCTTGCAATTACCATCCACACCGAAGTTGCACAGTTTCAGCAATTCACTTTAAAAAAATTAATTCAAATTGTTGTGGCTCTGTAGGGCAAGCTTCATAAGCTCCCAGTAAACTAATGCTTTTGAAAATTCCAGCAACAGGTTGAATACAATCTGCTACTGAAATATTGTATAGATGGTACAAAATCAGCCTTAGTGCAATACTCTGAATTGCTACAAAAGTATATGCAGTGTCCCATTAGTCCCACAATTTTACTTCTAATTCTTTTAAAAGAACATGTAAATATTTACCATTTTTAATAATTCACTTACCACAAAAGCTCAGATCCACAACAGCATGCACTTGTCATTCAGGACCTGTCCTTTATCTCATTTGGGTAATGATGGCACAAATCTAAACAGTGAAAACAGTAACTTCCACGCTACTGAAAAGGTTGCGGTTCAGTAATTCATCATGTTGGGCTCTCGCAGGGCAGCAGCCTCTTCTAATACTACTACTGACGATCTGACAGTGTTATCGTGCCTTATTTTTTTCTTTCCATTTCTTAAGAATGGAGAAGACATGCTTGGCACTTGGCTTCTAGGTCTCACACTAACCCCAAGGTTTCCCTTTCCTATTTTATTATCCTTTAACCCGATTTGCCATACTGTAAATTCTCCAGGACATCATTTATCTCTTACTCTGCAGAGGGACAGCAGGTTCTCACTTTGACTTCTCAAATGGTTGTAGCACCTGGATTTCATAATAGATTTTCTGACTCTTACAGTAATTAAGCAAAACCTAACAAAGAAATCAGCATGGAAAAAGACTCAAGTCACCTTTCAAGAAAAAAAAACCCTTCATGTTGTTATAAATGGGTGAATTGAATGATCTCACACTCAACAAAAATGAAATTCATGAAAAGATAATATGAAAAGGAAGGAAAGGATTTTCTTTAATTACATGCGGAGACCAGTTTTAAATGTATCAGCTAAAAGTATGCATCAGCCAGAAGTTTAACCCTAAGACTGAGATCCTAACAAATGTTTAAGCAGGCATAAAATAAGCAGAAGAATGGTATTCACTCCTACATTTCCACGTTTAACTTGAGAAAGTATGTATAAAATTGCCAGGGTCTAGTTTTCTTTGACATCTAAAGAAAATAATCAAAAACTAACAAATATTTTTAAAAGTTTTAAAATGCAGTATTTAAAAAAAGTTCAAAAATCAAACTCTTCAAGAAAGAGACTTGCCATATAAAATGCTGACAAAGCATAGCACCAGAAATATGCTCACCTAAATCAATTTATAAGTAACTCACAGAAACGCTGCTGTTTCCATTCAGGAATACAAAATGCAGGAGACTTGGCTGCATTATCTGGACTGCATTGTAATGTCTAGACTGAACAAGCTGCAATGCATTTCCTCAGAGACGCCAGTTTTAACTCCTCTGAGCATACTAGACAGTAGAAAAAAAGTTAAACATATCCATTAGATCTCCCACCTCCACAGATATTTCACTACTGTTTTTCTTACACTGATGCCACATTTGATCTGGGCTAACAGGTCAGTTACACTCTCCGTAACAGGAGAACCTTCGATTGTTTTCAATGCATGGCTGAATATATTTCTGGAACTCTCAGCATTTTGTGGGCATCGTTACAGCTTTATTATTGTAGCATAATGTTCAGGTCATAAAAAGTTATATAAAAGTCACAGAGATTCAATTATGCAAATGCTATGCAATAGCAATGCTAGCTATAAAAGCTGCACATTTCCTATCTGCGAGGAACAGACGGTTCAGAACCAATACTCCTTCCCTGATGCCTGCAGCTCGCCCATTCCCAGCATTTGGAACATCTGGTTCTGGAGCTGCTGCGTACGAACCCGCGCAAACTATGTCAAAGCAGCAGCACTGCCGGACACAACAGGATTTATTGCCACAGAAGAGATGCAGTAAAGATGGCAAGAGAAACTGTGCATCAAGCAATGAGGGAAGGAATATGGCTTATTTATGACCAGTTTGCTGTTAGGTATCACTAACAAATGTCGACAACATGATTAAAATACAGTACCAAGACCAAAAACCTGATGGTATTTTAGTTGATAGTAACATAAGGAAGATGTGAAATGACTTTCTTAAGATTGTGCCCTACTTCTAATAAACAAAAAATTGCAGGACAATTTCTACTCGTTTTCTAATCATCATAAAATATCCAAATATGATTATGCATATGTAAAACAGATTTATTTTCACTGAGGTAGACCTGGTAAAACCTACGCAATGCTAAAACCTTTTACCATGACTGTCCTGCCAATTAACTAATTGATATGTAATTGGCATGGTAACATGGATTAAGAATTCCTTAGTTATTTTTTGTCACAAACTACAGAGCCTATTTTCACAATGCAAACATACCTGCAAAAACCACCAGTACCAGAATTTCTACATCATTTTATTAGATCTTCCCCATCAGTTAAACTTTAGGGACAACTCTGTTATGACCAAGATGATGACTTCTTCATGGAACAACTTATCCCATTAGGAAGCAAATAGGGAGCTTTTGCCAAGATCTCATTCAAACAGAAATACTAATTTGGATAGACACATGCAACAGTTAGAAGTCTGAAGAGATCCAAGGCTCTTAAAGTGTGTTTCAGAACACTACTTCAGAAGCATCAAGCACATAAAAAACTGAATATTGCAGCATCAGAAAAACTGAAGATTAGACTTCATTTTAACCATTTAAATTGGATATATTAACTATTTTTACAATAAAAATCAAAGATTAAGTGTCAAATTGTATAAATTTGCTTTAGTGAGCAAGGTGTAGACAACTAAAGGATGCAAGCTTGCTTAATTCCTTCTAGATGTACACTGTTCTATTTTTCCTCATAATTTGGTTTCCATACCAAAAAGCAAGTTTTCCACAAGTTTAAAATAAATTAACTTCATTGGTTACAGTTATATAAAATGTGTCATGGTAGTTCCATCTAGTTGGTCATTAAGTGCCTGCAACACCACCGACACGCTTTAATATACCTGACAAACTCGCATGGTGTACTGCATGCTGGAGAAAAATCCCTCTTCATTTGCTTACCTGCATTTGAAGTATCTTCAGAAAGGCTACAGCATTCAAAAGCAATGACAACCCCATTTGTATGTCAAATCGTAATTTTTAATGTTTTCATTAGAATAGACTTTATATCACTCTCCAATAAAAGCAACAATATAACTAACAGCAAACTTTAATACAGGAACACGCTCCAGATTAACAACCCAAAATGAAAACAAAATGAAATCAATGTAAAATGTAAATCACATATAGTACAATTGAAGTGTCCAAAACAATTTAAATAATTTTAAATATTTTATTTTTTAAACTTGCTACAAATGCTTTATACAATATTTCAACATAAAGTCCCCATAACAGAAATGTAACAAAATGGGAATGATAGTGAAAGTGAAAGTTAAAGTGGCACAAATTCACCAAACAAGTATTAAACTACAATTTTTTAAGAGGTAGATTACTTTTTAAGTCAAGAACAAAAAATAAAAGGGGTGGGTGTAAAATGAAGCTAGTCACTTTCCATCAACTCCATTATTCATCTTCAAAGCTTTATGAACACATGAGAAATGATATTTCCATAAAAGCTGTTTAAGAACAGACCAATTTGTTGTTTTAAGTTATTAGATAGAGGTGTGAGACTTTTTAGAGTAATTTTGTATTTAACTTTCAAAATATACAGGTATGTAGCCCTGTTCTACCCTTTTTACCGATAAAAAGATACACTGCATTCATTATTCATTATAAATTGGTATTGTTATTTCATTGCTATATAAAGTTTTATTTAAATGTATAAATAGAAACTTGAAAAATTCATAAAACATCCAAATCAGGCTTTTTCCCATCATATGCTGGCCCTCTACAAGACTCAGAGTGAGAAAAGGTGGGAAGAAAAGGAAATTCTGTCATGCTAGGTTCCTCTCTACTGATTCATTTAAAAGAAAGGCTCTAAGAGACTTAATACCTGACCAAAATACTTTGAGTGTAGCAACATTTTTTATCCCTGAATCTACACAACTATTGATAAACAGGGAACCGGCCTTGCAAGGTTTACAACTGAACTGTTTGTACGCATACCATTCGTGAAGGTATAGGCGCCAATCATGAAGGTATGGACAAACCCAGGAATCTAAGCATTCAGCTGGCTAGCAGATTTGGTTAATTCCTCTGTTTCTTTTGTGTGCCTTTTCTTTTTTTTTTTTTTTACTAGTACCCTTCTTTATCTGAATCATCCTGTAGCTCAGCATGTGTGTCAGGTACCAAATAAGAAAATCTACACCTGGCACTGAGTATTAGCAAGAAGCCTGCAGGCAATTTTATGATTGTGAGTCAGCTTCAGCTGGTTTCGCAAGCTTGGTGGATTTCACATCCATTGTCGTAGTGCTTATCCTAAGTTGAGCATGCAACAGCTCTACCATGTCATTAAGGGATTTTTATTTGTTTTGTTTTTACAGAAGATTCCTAGAAAATAAAAAACAAAAACTGAATATAAATGACAAAACAAACCATTTGTGAACGGAGTATGTTTGCACAGAAACTGAAAGGTAAAAACAAACAACAAACAAATTTGGTGACAATTATTACACGAAGCAAGGGGCCTTGAAAGAATAGTAAGAATCAAATCTCCCGGAAAAAAAGCCGATGTCTACATAGAGTAGAATCAAAGTCACCCTGTGATGATGTTTGCCTGTCATGACACTAGCATATAAAGGCAAAAAGGGAAATTCCTCACTCTTTATATATATATAAAAAAAAAAAGAGAGAATGCAATGAACTGTTTATGAACATTATTTCTGACACAAAAGGAAAAAATTCTTCTAGCATAACTATTCATTAAACCAGACTGCAAGATGCCAAAATGAAGTGTACAGTATCTAAAACAGAGAAATCATACTTCCAAGTAAAACTTTATTTCCTCCAAACTCTATTATTAAGCAACTTCTATACACATTAATTTAGAAGCACTCTTTTTGCTGAAGGTCAAGTGCTTAATTTAGATGAAAAGGTATGTCATTCTGGCTTCAAATTCTACTGATCATATAAAAAACAGTTTTGCACATACCATTAAGGAACTGAACAGAACTGAGTGACACAAATATACTGTTGACCTGAGAGAACAGGCACGGTTGACTCTTCTTGTTTGTTAAAGGCATTTTCTATGCCATTAGCCAAATTCCAGTAATGTATCTTTTTCCTTCAAATTGTCCTGATTTGGGTATCAATAATTTACGTAAAATTCCTCTCTAGCTCCTTGAAATGATTCTGCTCTATTGAGACTTTACTGTATATGAAGTATTTCCTCAGAACTACTGCCTAAAAGGTCTTCACTGTAAGACACACAAGCTGCACGTGGTTTGGATTTTGATGCTTCTTGACGAATCGAGTCAGGGAACACCTCGTCTGAAAGCTGCCATTCCCCCCCGCCACCCCTATTCAATTGTTTTGATAAAAGAAACTACCTTTCACCGTAAATCTCGTTGTGGTAATCACAGCCATGGACAACCATTAAAAACAAGACAGCTCTTAATTACGAATCACCATTCCCAGTGAGTTTTGTGAAAGTTATTGAGGCAATTCAGATGCCTATGCCAAGAACGACACAGCAGGAGCCTGCCAATAGAAATGCCAAAGTTTTTAAACTATGCTGTTGATTTGAAAAACTACACAGTAACTCTAAGTGGGACTCAGGCACATAGATTAAGATGGTTTTTAATTTCTTTTCTGCTTTTAAATATTATCTTTTCTTGTGATTAAAAGAATACTTTATCTCAAAATGAAATATAGCAGTACTTTATAGTTATAAAATTTGCTTATACTAAAACATAAGGGCATAATACTTCTCACAAAGAAATTGCACATTCTTACCTCTATAGAGGAGCAACAGATGTGTAAGTATTTAGTGATCTCACTCAGTTTGTACTTTTTTTTTTTTGAAGTACTTTAGTTGTTTTTTTTTTTAATTTGATACACAGAGACTTTTATTGAAGACCAAAAAATTCAAGTTGCTTTGGTAAATAGGTAAAGATGCAGTCATCATTTTTAGCTTAACAAACCACCATAAACTAAACGGACAATTATTTTGGGCAACCACTCGCCAAATATCAAATACAAGGTTGTCATCTTTAAGGACATTATGTTTATTGACATAAGGTTTATATGCACTCAGGCACTGATATTTTTTCCCAGCATTTTCAGTTCAATTCATAAGGACATTTTCTGTACAAATTACGCATTATTTCCTGACAATGTGAAAAAAAAAATGCATTATGTACATCATACCACAGTATGACTAAGCTGCTAACCGTGTGTTGTAGAAACCTCAACTTTTCTTTACTCTAAACATGAGAAACTTGAAAAAAGACCAAGAAAAATAGAAAAGCAGCAAGCAAAGTGTTCCTGTTTTGTTTGAACTTCAAATTAAAAGCTTACCTGAAATCTTTTAGTTCTTGCTTTGTACTGCTTTCATCTCTTTTGTTTTCTGCTGCCTCTGCATTAGCCGCCTGCTGTAAGCTTCGTGTAATAGGGCCTCCAATCCTTTCTCTAGATTTTACACTGAACCTGTCTGCTTTTTTCTTACTTGCCATAGCAGACTTACTTGGCAAAATAGCTTTATTATTCCTTTGCATTCTGACATGCAATTTCCGGGATGCTTTGCTTGAGATGCCAGAGGAACTGTTCTTAGCTACCACTTTAGTTTTTTTCCCTTCGACATGAGTCATTTTGGACACTCTTACAGGACTAGAGTTCCTCAATGCTGAAGAAGAATTTGGCTTTTTGGATCGAATTGGAGGTACAAATTTAACACTTTGCTTTGATTTGAAGGACGCAGAGGGCAGCTGAATTTGTGCAGGTCCTGAGGTTCGTGCTCTTGTCTTGCCCAACTGAGCCTGCATACTCTGCATTTTGATTTCTGCATCCGCTGTTCGCCTACGCTGGTTGTTTCCTTTTTCAGTGCTTGCAGCTGATGAAGAACTTGTACTTTTTTTGGATGAATTTTTTTTAGAGGATGGAGAGATGGGTTTTTTGGGACAGCTATACGATGCATGTTTGTTCAAACTTCCAATATAAGTAAATTCTCTATTACAATAGGGGCAGATATGAGAGTCTGACTCAGACGGATTATTTTTCAACTCTGCCTTCTGCTGTGCAGATTTCTTTTTTTGCAAGATAGCTTTCTGGACAAGCTGGTTTTTCTTTTTCAATGCACTTATTTTCAGTTTATTTGAGGACATTTTGCTTATCTCAACATTGAAATTAAGTCTTTTAGGCTGACCCATTCTTCTGAAGGCATTCTTTCCAGGGCCAGCTATAACCACCATGCCATTTTTTGGCTGCACTGTCTGTTTCAGTGGTACTGGATTTTTTTTAGGTGTGTATCTCTTCTTATCACTGGCAGACGCACATGCCAATATGTGTTTGTGCAGCTCAGGCATATTATCCACACTTTTTCCACATTTTGTGCAACGAATGGCAGTAGTAAAGGTCTGTGGAATATTGTGGGTAGTGAAATTAGTTGCAGTGACTCCAATACCCATTGGATTACGATGATGATACTGAAAGGGAGGTGGTTTAAAGCTTGGATAGTGTTGATTGAGGCCCATACGAACATCTGGATCTTTAGATTTTACCCCAGAAGCCATTATTTTTATAGTAGTATACAACTCTTCTGAGGAATCGTTTAGATCGTCATCTTCCTCCTCTTTAGAAGGGTCGAGAGAATCCTGAGGGAAGCCCTGCATGTGCTCTGCGTTGGCCTTGCTGGGGTCAGTGAAATTCTGGGGTCTCAAAGTCCCACTTTCAAACTCATGATGCGTGCATTCTTTGTCTGGATGGAGATCGCGCTGATGCTGTTGCAAATTGCACAAAAAGGCAAATTCCTTTTTACAGACTGAACAAACAAAGATATTTCCTACTCCATGAAGCAGAAAGCGATGTTCTGACAAGTCTGTTTTATCCCTAAAAAGCTGTACACAGAATTCACATTTGAAGGGCCACTCTTCAGCATGAACAGATAAATGCTTAGTTAGGTCTTTAATAGAAAGAAAAGGTGATTCACAAACATTGCACACAAAGTTTTTATTGAACGTTTCCTGCACTATTCCTGATTCAGTTGAAGTTTGAGGATCTTCTCTTGTTTTTTGTTCACTATCAGTTTCTTCCTGCTTTATAATCGGGAGAGTATTTTCAAGATTATCGGTAGAGGAAACAACAGAAGAAACTACTGAAAGAGGAGGTGGAGATGGAGAGGATGATGATGAAGAGAAGGAGGAAGACGATGAAGAAGAGGAAGAGGAGAGAGTAGGAGGACCAGGTGAGGCAGCAGGTTCAACAGAAGGAACAGGAGATGGAGAAGGAGAAACTGTAGGTGAGAGAACAGGTAGAGGGGACTGGGCAGTAGTGTTAGAGAGTGGTGATGGGCAAGAGGATGTGTTAGTGGCACTGGCAGAGGCATCTGCAATCGGTAACGGTATTGTGGGAAGAAGGGGAGGAGGTGACGTAGCAACCGTTAACACAGGTGGGCAGGGTGGTGGGGAAAGAGGGTTTGTTGGTGTCAGCAAAGGAGGCAGCTGGCACATTGAAGGTACAGATGTCTGTGGCACAGGGGAGACAGAAGAACTAAGGGGCTGAGTTTCAACGGAAGATGCAAATAGACTGGGATCCGTGTCAGCTTCTGCCTGAGGTTCCAAGGATTTGCTGGGGCTTGGGCTTCTGTTTGCACTGGAGGTGCTGTCCATAGCTGCATCCATTCCGTTATACTCATTCAGCAGAACCTTCTGTAACATGCATGTGGTTGGTTTTTTCTTTTTAATACCACTACAGGTTGGCTGTATGGAATTATTTTCTCTATATTCCCTAATTTCAGCATCACCACAAGGCTTCTTATGAACACTTAAATCTAATACAGATTCCCATGGAACCTGATTCTTATTTTTCACATCAGCTCTTTGTTTTACACCACTAGATAAATCCAGTGGCTGCTGGTTGCACACATTGCCAAAAGTTGGAGTTGCTGTCCAGTCCTTAGATGCTTTATAGTCTTCAAAGCAAAGAGGGCTCAAAGCCTCTCTTTCTTCCCTTCCAGTCAAGCTCCACGCAGGTGAGTTGCTGTGGCTTTCCAACTTTGGCATTTTTGAACTTCGAATACTATCATTCCACACAGTCTTTCCCTCACCTGATTTGACAAAGTCTCGAAGTACTGGACTATGCTGTGGAGAGCTGGGAGGAGAGCTGGTCCTTCTTTTGAACCTACTAGATACTGCAGGCAAAATAGGTGGTGATGTAACAGAGGGTCCCAGTTTAGGGATTTCACTTGATGGAGTTATCTTCTTAGTATCCTGTGTCTGAAGAAGCTGCTTTAATTTTGATGACAAATAAATACCTTTTTCTTTATGAAAAGTTAAGTTCTCTGTTGAAATGCTAAGAGGAAGATTTAAGGAACTAGTAGGAGTTATAGGTTCTGGCTCCATTTCAGTTTTTATTTTTGGTATAAGAGGAGGGCTAGCTGTTCTCCTCTTTTTGGATTCATTGCTCCCAGTGCTGGAAGACTCCTTAGGAGGTTCATTCACATGTGTTTGCGTAACCTTTAGATTTTGGGAAATTTCCACTGTGACCGGACTGATTATACAATTTAGTCCGTACAAGTCTGTAGAGTTAGACTCCATCTGAATCACATCACAATTGCTAGTGCTGCTGTTGGACTGAATTTTACCATCAATGTAATAATTTAAGTTTTCAGAGATATTGCTGGAAATATCCATAATATAAACATCATCCACTTCACCTTCCTCTTCCACTTCCGTGCTTTCTATGTACACACTCTGGACTGGTGGGGCCTGCTCAGTTTGAAGTTGTGGCTCTTCAGGAAAGAATCCTTTTCTTCTGACACCTTTGGGAATAAGATGTCGCTCATGAACCCTACGCTGATGCCTCCGCATGTTGGTATGAGTACCAAAAACCTTTTTGCAGTATTTACATGGATGCAATTCTTTGGGTTCCTTATTTTCTTCAGCAAAAGCAGAGTTGGAAATTTCTTGGGAGACTTTCTCAGAATCCAAGACTATGGAATCTTGCACAAGACTGGAAACATTCACATCATCTTTAAGACCATCATCCATAACTACTTGGTTATCACCAACATTATCGAGGTGTTGCGATGATGCTAGTGTTAAGAACGGTTTCCTTTTTGGCCCTGCCTCATGACGCCGCTCATGTCTACGCCGGTTAATTTGTGTACCAAAAGCCTTCCCACAGTATCGACATTTGAAAGCATGGTTAATAGTAGATATATGGATGTGCATATGGCGCTCAAGTCCCTGCTTTGTTGTAAACTTCCTCTCACAATGCTGACACGGAAACATAAATGTTTCCTGGACATCACCATTGGATTCATCATTTGCTTTTGGAATTTTCACAACAAGTGTTTTCTTTGGAGAGCTTTCTGGAGAGTCTTCTGACATACTCTTTTGCTCTTCCATAGAATCTAACTTTTCTTCACATATCAAAGGCATTTCAGCATTCTCTTTAGGCATGCTGGTATCTTCTATATCCTCTTCATCTTCCTCATCTTCATCCTCCTCCTCTTCCTCATCATCATTGAAATCATCTGATCCACAGTTTATTGAGGCTCCTTGCGTGTCTTCAGTTACCATCGGTGACTCATTGGTGGGACTTGGGATCATCAACTTAGGAAGTACATCTTGGTTTACCATTTCCTGAATCACAGCCGTTTGTTCCACGGAGAGCACAGCAGAAACAGAAGGTTTTTCATCTTCCTCCTTAGGACCTAAAAAACAAAGCATGAGAAGTATGAGCCATTTTAACAAACAATTCAAAATATAATACCCTTCTAACTGCCCTCTACCACAAAAGAGTCAGTATTTATGACCTAAACAATATTTATCAGTGTTCGAATTTGGTTGGGAGAAAAAAAGAAAGAATATAACCCCACTCAAATTTATTTTCTGGAGCTTCACCAAAACACAGACAACTACTTATACTTAATCTATTTATACTTAATATAGTAAGAAACTTAAGAATGAACATCATGACCATAAAGCCTAAATGAGTCTGAAGAGTACTGGAATATTTCAGTGTAGACTTCAGAACACTTCAACAATCCTCAGAGAGATCTTCACTGACTTTTCTTATTGCAGAGAATTGTCAAAAAAGCAGTACAGAAATATCCTAATACCTATAAATAAATCAGAGGAAGTCTGTCAGGAAAATTTTTGCACTTCGGCCATTTTCAAATTCTTACATTTGTACTTAGGGATTTGTACTGCTTCATAATGCACAGCGAGGCCTCCTTCCTAATCCTACTTCCCATTCTTTATATCAGATTCTCAATTAGCCATTGCCTTGTATGGATATGTCCTGCATTTCCAAATCAGACACTGCATGCATCTCATTTGGTGCCACAGATCAGTTTCTTAATCACATCTCTGCTTGTCAGTTTCATCTACCTGCTGTCAGATATATGCGTTTCTAAAAAAAAATAATCTTTTTTGCTAATTATGTGTTTTATAAACATGTAGTGTGCATAAATGTGCAGAGTTCCTCTCCATTCCCTCGTTGGGACAATGACACATATTGAGCAGAAGTAAAACAAAGGAGTGAAGGAAGGGAAAAGGTATGGGTCAAAAAAGTTCAACAGAAGAGTTCTGAAATAAACAGCTTAAATATTTTTCAATTACATCCAGAGGAGAGGCAAGTTGTACATTCTTGTAAAATGGAAGAATATATGTTAAACATCCTTCAGTCATTTCACACACCCTGTATGTGAAAAGAGCAAAGCCAATTTATAAATGGCCTTTGCAGAGCATCTTTCAAACACCACACACCTATTCCTGTGATTAGAGCTTTTATTCCCCACGAGGTTGACCTCTGTTAAAGAGCCAACCAATGTCAAACCAACCAATAAGACCAGGTATGCAGAAATGTAATTACTATCTACATAAGGACGTATTCTTCCCTAGAAGAGTAACGAAGCAGTAACTGTATAACTAAGTTCCAAACACTTCAAAATAGGGATTTTTCTCTGGTTTGATGTTCTGAGTAATTTAGACTTACATCTAAGTTTTACAGCACATTAGTTTTTTCCATATTTTCAGAGTTGTGTGCTTAAGGACATAGACATCCACATTATTGTAAAAAAGGCTGGGTACATGACACAAACATGTTCATCTTGCTGGTCTGCTTAACATATTCAATGTGATCGGTGTCCCTCTTAATTTAAAAAGACAGAAGAAAAGTTAGACACTAAAGAACTCTCACCCTCTTTGGAATCCCTCATTTCTGCAGAAGTAGAATCCAAATCAGTCTTCTGCTTTGTATCCGAAGCCTTCTTTCCCTTGTTTTTACCCTCCTGAGTCTTTTTCTTGCCTGGGAGAAAAAAAGTATCTTTATCATTCCTGTTCAGCAACTTTTAATTTTCATATCAGAAGTTAATGTTAACACCACATGCTAAAAGGCCAAAGTGTAAAACAAAGGGAGGGGAGGGGGGCAGGAAGACGACTTGGAAATTACACATCAACATATGTAATTTTCATATCTGTTCTGTGATTATAAATAGAATAGCAAGTCTTAGGGTCTAAAAGAAATGAAAAATAAGGACGTAAGTTTCTAAAAATCCAGAAGATTCTGAAAGAGCAATCAAACTTTATGGCATTGTATTGTCTGAAGTTAACCAACTTATCTCATACAGTTACACAAACCCTTCACGTAGCTACTAGATTCATGTGTTTAATACTAGTTCACAGAAGATATGAAACTGGTTCGTATGCTATTCATCTTTAATGTCAACTGGAAGACCTTAAGTGGAATCCTACACAGATTTCTGTATGTGTGAACATTCTGAATAATGACCTTGATAAGACAGCTGTATTAAAAGCAATGAAGTATAAACATTACCAGAAGACTAAAAGCAGTATGCTCTGGATCAAAAGGCCGAAGCAGCAAAAACAAATTAGATGGAATTGGGTAACAACAGTGAGGTTCTTTATCATGTCCACCGACACAAACAAGTTTGCCAATGCTTTCTGTTTGCAAAATTAAGAAGCATTTAAGAGTTGTGCAGGATGAGTGCACTGCAAAGGTTAGGACAAAAAGACTTTATGCAAAGATTGAATCACTGACGGAAGACAAACTAAAAAATTCATTAACTTCATCTACTATTGCACTACAAAGGTACTATCATCATATTTTTCCCCATGGGCTTAAAGATTCAGTCCAAACATCATCTAACTGAAGTCACTGTAAATACTTTATTTCACTACAGACTGGTATTTTACATACAACCTTGCAGTTGAGACACCCATTTCTTCTGAAACTTTACACTTCCACACACCCACCTCTTAGGAATGAGAATTCTCCAGAAACAGCAATCCAAATTCCTCCATTACTCCAACACAGAGAACGCTTCTCTTTAACATACTGATCCTTCCCTCTAGTCAGAGGTGTGAATCATAGCTCTAAATCCATCTCTCATTTAAAAGCACATTCTTCCAACTCATAATCCTGTCAACAAGTTCCTCCTTTTCCCTTAAAAATATTTTTCACATCTTGCGCCAAGAATCTGTAGATGCCTTTAGAGAAAAGTGCTCTTCTATTCAAACAGGAATTTTCAAAGTATGTGCCCCCTCCTCTAAAGCAGATCAGAGAGCAGGTCAGCTCTAAAAAGAACATGCTTGTTTTTATTTGAACAGTCTATATTATATAAAAATCACCTACATTTATCTCCCAAGGAGCAAGAAGTAAGTTTCAGTTTTGTGCCTAATTACCCATTTTTTCTTATTCCAAGCTAAGAGATCTTAGACTGAGAAACTGATAGTACAGTCGACATTCAGATTTTTTTTTTTTGGCTTTGGAAAATATACACACAACCTTAACTAAACTAGAAATTATCTCTTAATATGCTCAAATATTATAACAATCACTATCTTTAAAACTTTCCTTAATGAAGGAACTCCAGCTCACTAGGCCATACAAAATGAGGCTTCAATACCAAACACTGGCAAGTTGCCACAAGATTCAGTGAACGTTTCGGTGTTCACACAGACATAACTTTTCTTTATTTGATCGGCTACTTAATATTCCATTTGAACATAACTCAATAAGCACCTCTAATGCTCCTAATAACAACATGTAGTAGACAACTTCTGAGTAAGAAGGATGTCAAATACATTTCCAAATCTCTCATGAAATATAACACCAAGTTACATTGGTAATGCATTTCTAGGAATTAGGCCCGACAAAAATTTCAGTGCACTTCTGGGGAAATGGACACGCATCACAACTCACATTGGGAGCAAAGTATCAAAACATAGCCTAGCTGTGAGATACCTGGCAATTAATTTTTTGCAGACCACCTATCATTTGAAGAACAGTATCAGCGTCTGGACTTCCAAGGCAATGTTTTGGATGCATGCCTCGCATCTTTACAAATAACACCAGAAACAAGAAGGATAAGACTGGTCCATGGACCACAAAGACTACTGTTGTGTCCTTCCTCCCTGCTAACGCCATTCCGCTCTAGACGATTTAAAAAAAAAAAAAAAAAAAAAAAAAGAGCACCAACACACAGAGCCTCCCTGCGCCTCACATCTGTGCCAAACTTCATCATGGTTAGAGAGGTTATTTCACAACACGGTGCAGCATGTGATGCCACTGCAGATGCAGGTCCTGGGCACTTCTAAATCTGCTTCTAAAGCAGTGCTGACTTTCAGCATATTGCTAAATGATATAAAACCCTTCAAACTGGAACCCAATTAATTCCTTCTTACAGAAAGATTAGAAATAAGTCATGTTAATATGTGAGATAATATACATTAAAAAAAAAATTCACGCAAGTCCTAAAGAGAAATTCTGAAGTGTCCTAAATTTGCAGAACACACTATAGCACCCCAAAACTGGTTGTGAATGGTAGAAACACTAGGATAGCAGAGACAACTAGAGACAACCAACTTTCAATGGCTTTTCAATGTTTTCCTTGCATCAGCTTTAGCTTGGTCATTTTCTAGGTTGCTGTTCTCCTCAGAATTCTCTGCAGTCAAGCATGGCAGTGACTGTCCCAGATGCAACTATTTCAGTGTCCTAGGGCTGACAGAGATCAAGAGCAGATGTCCAGGAAAGAGAATTAAAGAACAGAGTACTGATGAAGTGATACTGCCCTGGTATACTCTCTCAGCTTTCACCTATTGGTAATTCAGGAATTTTAGAAGGCAGTATCTAATAGTCCTTGATAGAGTTACTCTCAATGAGTTCACAAAATGCTTTTGAAAATCTATATAAACTTGAAAAATTTGCATAATTTTTTCCCCTGCACATTTCCAATGAAAATGAGTACCTGAAATTTTGTTATAAAGGATATCAATGAATAACCTAAGACACTTGTGTCTCAATTTTCTTACAGTTTAAGATGTCAGGAACTAACAGAATCCCATAGATATCCTTGCAGTACAGAACCTGGCGGAAGCCTGAGCATAAGTACACACGTGCACTTACCATCAGGTTCCTGAAGGGTCCTACATGGCTGCTACTGCCAGCTGGATCCTCCACTTGGTCTAAACAAGAAAGATACAGGAATGAAACACAGGGAAAGTGAAATGGAAACAATGACAAAAGAAAAAATGAAGGGCAGAAATCAATATATGTGTATGTGTGCTAAAAGAACTGCAAAAGAAAGATGCAAAGGAAACTGAATGAAAGAAACAGATGAAAAATAGCTAGTCATCTACAGTGACAAAGACCCAAATAGGAATGAATCAAATCTCCTGCCATATAGTTGTTAAATATGGTTCCTTTTCCTTCCATTTCCTTCATCTAAATGTTGCAGATAGGTCAGTAAAAGCATTATCTGTTTTTTATACCCTGAAAATATGTCTATGACTTCTGTTAGCACAAGATCTGCAATAGGCACAGGGAAACTTGTGCTAGCGCCAAGCTCTGGATAATCAACCAATACCCATGCTACAGTCCTGTGTACTGCAGAGGAGTTCAGATGTCAGCCAAGCAAGGAGAGAGGGGA
>VZSV01000276.1:361874-373666 GCA_013398735.1 Nothocercus julius
AAAACACCCACTACTCAAGAAAGTAATCTTTACTGAAAGTAATCTCTATTCTTCTACACTTAAGACCTTAAGTCTTACTCATCAAACCAAAGCCTCTCAAATAATCTACAGTATTTTGTGCTGACATTTTTGTTAACCAAAATATAAATGGAACTGTAAAATGAGTGACAGTGACTTCTCTTGAGATGGCATTTCCTTACATTTAGGCTTGAATCCTATCATTAAGTACTGCTAAATTGTGCAAGACACTACTAGCTTTAGTAACTTTAAATGCCACAAACACACTCACAGTTAGGACTATAAAGTGAGATGTTTGAAATCAGATATGAGATTTCCCAGTGCTTTGATCCCTTACAAGAATCAGGGCAAACAGATGTTTATCTCCCCCAAAAGCCTGGGCTAGTAAGCAGAAAAAAGGAATCACTGGTATTTTTTGAGGTATTCCTCTGGAATCTGTAGCCAATACAACTGCCTGCAGCTCAGTAGCACATCTAGTCCATGCTCATTTGCTTTGTTGGTAAAAGCATCCACCACTTTGGATAGCAGTTCAAAGTTGGTTTGTTTAGCATGTGCTGCAAAGTTTTCTGTGATTTGATACAAGCCAAGTTATTCCCCTACATTGTTCAAGACGCAGGTCCTTAGAAAAAAAGAAGCTGAAGTCAAAGCAGCAGGCGCAAGTTAGAGTTAGCAAGCATTGACTAGGATAAGACTAGGTAAAAGAAAACATGACAACCTCAAAAGAAAAGTCTTAGCAAATCTGCTAAAAAAAAAAAAACTTGAACATCAGCTTCCAATATTTCTCACGTAATATTACTGTTAATAAAACATACCAATTTTGTCCTTAACTACCTGCATTTGAAGTACTGCTTTGCAACTTATTTAATTAGAAGAAACTCACTCAAGTGTAAAAGTGTGCGTGTGTTCAAAAATACATTACTAGCTAGGGAGGAACCATCTTTTGAACTCAATCTTCAAACTTTAAACAAAACAGAACACAAAACCACTGACTAGCTCTGGGGGAAAACAGGCACTAGCAAGAAAAAATACTACTGAAACCTGTAAGATGCAGATGCTTACACCTCCCCAGACCCCAAGGCTGAGATATTCAAATGCTGCCATGGAACTGCTTTGGTGGTAGATTTTATTCATGTACTAAATTGGAATGAATCAAGCCAGAAAAAGGGTGGGGTTTTGTGTGCTTGTTTCGCTCTTTTTCCTCTTTTTGCTAATGTAAGATATGCTATACCAGACAAATTTACTAGTTCGGCTGTTAAGATGCAACCCATTTCTTAGGCACATGCATACACATAAACCCGCTGTCAAAATTACTACCTAGGTGAGAAGGTACCTATCTATTGGATTCAAAGATAGAGAGCTAGGGTAACATTAACTGACTCTCCCCTTTCTCAGACTACAGCCTTCTAAAAATGAACATAAAAAAGATGTGAAAGGATGCAGAAACAGCACATGTGTTCACATTCCAGTGACTTTAACTTTACAGGTAAAATTCAAGGATTACAGAAAGGCACAGATCAACATTGTGAAACAGAAATATCTAATTAAGCTGTATGTCAACTAAATCTGAATGGTTATATCAACCATACCATTAAAAGGCCTATTTTAACAATGCTGTCAAGTTTATACAGAAAATTTAAATGTCACAATGACCTTGTTCTCAACACATCATTACTACAAATAATAGGTGAGCCACAATCATATACAAATAAAATATATGTGAAACCTTTCCTGCAATACCATTATGAAGTTATCAGGATACAACTAGTTTGTATAGATTTAATGTTAGACACCATTAAGCAAATTAAATGCAATCACTCCTGAACAGTTTGTGTTTATTTTAGTGCACAAATTTATCAAAGCGCAATGTCATTTTAGTTTATGATTTCAGAGAATCCTGACAATAACTTAGAGTTAGAGGAGAACTTAGCTGCCCATTTATGCTGCCCACCTTCCCAACATATCAAATAATTCTGAAAGCTGACAGCCACAGTAGTTATAATTACATATTTTGGAAAAATCTGGAAGATCTGGCACAACTCCCAAGAAGTCCCAATACTGCAATATTGAACCGGGCAATCGGCTGGATGGCAGCACTATCTCCTTATGGTGGCCTTCCCATTCACAGCTGGATTATTTCCTCTCTCAGCTGGAGGTTGTGATTATCCATCAGCCTTAGGCCTCGCACAACCCTGCACTGTTCTCCTGACAAAGGCTCCACAGGGAACTGTACTTGAACTGTTCATGATCCATGTAATTCAGATGCCAGGGCTGACCACCCTCGCCTTAGTTCAGCTCTCCATACCCTTTCTTTGCAGCCTGGTAGGAAAGGCAGTCAGTGTGTGCAGGGTTAGCCTGTCCAGCAGGAATTTCACTTGTATCAAGCAGTACTAAAGGGCTCCAGAAGAGAGCTCAGCTATCTTTCCAAAGCAAAAGATATCACAGAATCATAGAATGCTTAAGGTTGGAAGGGACCTCTAAAGATCATCTAGTCCAAGCCCCCTACACATGCAGGGTCACCTACAGCAGGTGGCTCAGGGCTGCGTCCAAGCGGGTCTTGAAGGTCTCCAGAGAAGGAGACTCCACAACCTCTCTGGGCAGCCTGTTCCAGGGCTCTGTCACCCTCACGGTCAAGAAATTTTTCCTTAAGTTCCTGTGCAACTTTTGGTGTTTCAGTTTGTGGCCGTTTCCTCTAGTTCTGTCGGTGGCCAAAAATGAAAAGAGGCCAGCCCCATCCTCCTCACTGCCTCCCTTGAGGTACTTATAGACGCTAACGAGGTCTCCTCTCAGCCTTCTCTTCACCAGGCTGAACAGGCCCAGCTCTCTCAGCCTTTCCTCATAGGGCAGATGTTCCAGGCCCCGGATCATCCTCGCAGCCCTGCGCTGGACTCTGTCCAGCAGCTCCACATCGGTCTTTGCATCCCCTCTTCCATAAGATGCATTCAAGCCTACAAATGGTAGCAGGAGACAGAGGGATGGCACAAGCAGAAAAGACATAAGAAACTTAAAAGTAATGCTACTACTATCAACCTGACCCCCTAAAACTACTTCCTACATCAAGAAAACCTTTTTCATACTATAAATGTATATTGCTACAGACAAGCCATGACATTTCAAATGTACATGGTGTGATGTTTCAATCATAGCATCATCCATCACAATAAAATCTCATTTGGGGAAGATATTTCAAAATACCTGAAGAAAAATGCTTATACAACATGTAAGTAGGAATATATCAAAATATATTTCTATTAAGCATTAAATATCAATTTTACACAGGAGTGAGTGAGCAATGCTTTTACAGAAACTGTTAACATGACATTTGCTTAACAGACTAACTTGTTGCCATGGAAAGCATAAGAAAATTGAGCTGGGGCTATTTAAAACAACAATTTCTGCAAAAATTTGGCAAAGTTGTCACTTAAGTGACAGTACTGAAGATAAGTTACTATGTCTCACCACAAACTTCTTAAATTATATAATCCTCAGTATAAGACAAATGTAAGGGATTGCACAGCATGGCTTGTCAAGACAAGAAATATGACAAGGATCTGCAAGCAGCAAAAAGGAACATAGTGCCTGTAAATGGAGTTCTTTATAAACTCAGAGAAGTTTAGGTGAAGGTATTCACAACATTCAGATAAACAGATAAAAGCATTTACACAGAAGAGTCATATGAGCAGGAAGTATATCTTATACATGGTATTATACTAGTCAGCAAGAATTAACATTGAAATTTTCTTCAGTCTCTCTCATACATTTACTGTATTGTAATTTATGTATCCTCACCCACTGTAACAGAAGGGGTAGCAAAACCAACACATATCACCTGTTTGTAATAATATGCTATCCACACTTGCAGCACCTCATACAAAACCTTAAACATGATCTACTGTCACAGACTAACCTGAGCATAAATCACAGGGAGTCTTACATTTAGAGACTAAATAGCACTTACTCACCCATAATGTTTTAAATAGTACAGAATGTCATCTAGCAACTATTAAACATGGCTAAAAAAACACCCAAAGAGTTTAATTCCATGCCAGTTTTAACCCACATGAGCATTGCGCTGCACAATTAAAGGTAAATAATTAAACATATAGCTTTTGTCTTCTTTTTTCATCTCATTTCTGCATTAACTCCTGTATTTATAAAACTGGAACAGTAGACTCCGAACACCTCTAAAATCTTGCAACCACTAAATGTAGTTATGTATGTCTGCCTCCTATCCTCTTTAGTAACACCCTGCAATTCACTACAAGTTCTTAGTAAGTTACTTAACTAATCATAGCTAAAGGTGACATTACCAACCTGCTTCTGAAAGACAGATATTCTGCCATGTGCTTATATTCCATTAGCTTTTATTTAGCTAACTCTTCAGGTTAGCTAGTTTCAAGCATTAAAACAAGATGGAAAAGAAGCAACAGCTGAAATACAAACATTTAATGGATTTTCTAGAAATAACTGGGTTCTCTATATTTAACCAATCTTCTGTCTCTCTCAATTCAGTCTTTGAATGAATCATTTTTTATCTGCTGAAAAGCTCTGGAATATTTGCTTAGCATTCCCTCTGAAACCAAGTGCCTCATTCACTCCAGCTGCAGCCCCATGATGGTTGCCCCAAGAAATGTGTTTCAGTCTCCTCCAAGAATACAGATTTACTATCTCTCCCAAGGAAATCTCTAACCATAATACTCCAGTTGCTCAATCAGTGCTCAATCTTAAAAGCACAGGAGTACAGCAGACAACAGCTGCTACTCTAGTTGAGAGCTGACAACAGAAGTTACTGAATGTACAGTTAGCTCCAATGAAAGTAGAGAAAATTCATGTCTGCTTAATTTATTAACCCAAAAAATGGCAATAAGCTCATAAATTCACTACAGGAAATGGCAAATTCATTATAAAAATATTGTTCCAATCAGAACACAAATATATTTGTCTACTGGTCAGTCAATCTGTTTCAATAAAATTGAAATTTAAAGATGTAAAACTTTTTTGAAGACATCTTTTGATACCATAGAAGGTCAAATGAAACAAATACAAAATTACTAACGTCACCAAATGGTGGCTTGGATATTTTCATTTACAGGCAATTGAACCAGATAAAAAAAAGCTTTGGTATGCGGGAGAGGAAAGACTAAAAACTGACACTTAACAGTTAAGAATGTGGTAGTCATGAATGAAGTTGCAGCTCAAAGTCCACTTTCCTTTTGCAATCCCCGACTATGGTCCATAAGACCACTGGACTTTTTGCACTTTACCTGCAACTTGAAACAAAAATTTTGTCTTTTTTTTTTTTTTTACTTAGCTGGCTAAAGCTTATTATAAGCTACTTCTCTCAAACCCAAACTGGCACCATTATCATTCAATTTCCCTGTTAACAGTATGAATCTGAAGCAAGCTTGTGCACTTTGAGGCTGAACTTACCCCTGAAGAGGTCAGCTATCGTTACTGTTCAACTGCTATACCCTAGTAACCAATAAAAAACCCTATTAACTTAATGCATTGTAAGGTTGTGATTAGATCATAAGCTGTATAAGAAAGTCTTTGTTGTATTTGGCTCCAAACAGTGGCACCGAGAAAATTTACTGTAATTTATATGAATCAAACCACTTTTTGTCAAAGACTAGATCTTTCTCATTCAACAATCTAAATATTGCTAATGAGCAGTCAACACAGAAGATTCATGTCTGAATGGACACGAACAAGCTTGACACGTGGCTCTTAACACTAGCTAGAATGGGTGTACAGCTGACTAACCATTTCTATGCCACTTCACAGTAACGATTATCAAGAAGACAGATTCTCAGCTATTATAATACTCTGACTAGAGTAAGTTTATGCCAAACACCATATTAACAATATTGTCTCTTCAAAGTTCTAAAGCATTAATCATAGCTCATCAAATGCTTCTGCAAAAGCCCAAAGTGTGGCAACACAACCCACGCAACAGCAAAGCTGGTGAGCTCGGAAGCGCTTCTGAAGATCTCATCCTAAATAACTATCACGTACGGGCGATCAAAATAAAGATTGCATTTCCTTAAGTCAATCCAGGGGACAATGTTTCTAAAAGTCAAGCTAGCAGTAACTAATGAGTATCGATGCTCACAAGATCCTCATTTTGTAGCTACAAATTCTGAAATACCAGAGAGTATTATTTCAGTAACTGTTAAACTAGGTTAAACAAAGATTACTACAATACTTCCTCAAGGACCTTGAGGGAACCCTGATCGACAGAAAAAGAAATCAATCTGCTAGAAAGTGTCTAGTGTCTCAATTCCACTTCCCATTGTACATTACATTAACTGTAGACAGCATTAGTAAATTTGCTTAGACATGTTGCAACTGTGATTTAGACATTTTCTTATTTAACTTGGAAAAAAAATTGTCATATGGAAAGGTGGTTGAACAGAACTAATAAAGACATGGAACATCTTAGAACCTATGGATTTGAACATCCAAATCATCAAAGAAATCCTCATACTTCGAAGGGTTTATACTTAGAAAAGTGGAGTTTTGAAAGAGGTCAATACATATATCTTAATGCCAGAGTATTTTTTTCAAATACAGATATTTTATTTTTATCTTCAAAATGAAGTCTTATTTTCTCCTATTCTTAAACCCATAGGCAGAAACGAAGCTGGAATGAATCACACCAATTTCACTCTGCTCTGAGAAAGCTGAGAGCAGCAGCTATGATAGGAACTGAAGGCGTTTACTGTAGAAGTGAAGACGGAAATTTAAAGTAATTCAACTCCCCCACTCAAAAAGCCTCATTTGTGAGAAATAAAAAGAATTTCCATTGGTTAGAAAAACTTATTAGAAAATAATTCTATTGGTTAGAAAAAGTTATTAGATCTTCACCAGATAGAAACTGCCATGAGCAATGCAGTTTCCTTGATATACCGCAAGCAGATGTGAATTGGAGTTATATCATTCTTGTAAATCAATTCAAATTTAGGAAAATAAAGTAGTTTTCATTCTGTGGTTTTGTTTCAGGTTTTCCTGGTGACCTCCTCCATCCTCCCTTGTCTCTAACTACTCTTTGGCTAGTACGTTTTGAAGCCTCAAATTAGCCTAGTCTCAACTACTAGACAGAATTCAACCTGTTCATTTAATCTTTACATTTCATTTTTGTGCAGCAAGTTGACACTGTTTCAGTAACAGCTGTGTTTCTAACATAACTTATTTTGGCAGCATTTTTCCAGGATCTCTGAAGCAGAAGTCTGAAGTCACACTGCATTTAGCATTACATATATATACATTTATATATATATATATATATATATATATATATATATAAAAAATACACACACAATCACGTAGAGTTGCTCATAATTGATTCATAATTCACATACTTCCACACTAGTTCTGGTATAGCATTATTTATTAAGAGTCACCTATACTTCAAAGTCTCCCTGAAATCTGCTAAGAACTACAGCAAATATGACAATCATGATAGCAGTAAAGCTATTTATGGTACTTTAGTTTCAATAGAGATTTATCAGCAATAGTTCAAGACTGAGGGCTATACTCCTACAAACAATCAGCAGGGACTGTCCAAGGTGCACATAAGCCTGAATCGGGTTTCTTGCCTACAATATAACAGAGGACTGTGTTTTAAAAGGTCATAAAACTGGGCTTTTGAGAAGACAGAGCATTTGCTTCCATGACTTGCTTTCAAGTCACCTTACGGAGCATGCAGTTTTGTTAAAATAAAGTTACATACTTTCCCTCTCAACAGCCTGACTCTGCACAGGAAAAATATGAAATGGAGGCACATACAGTATTCATTCCAAACAATACTATAAATTACGCCACTGGGGTTTGTTGCCTAGATAAAGTGCTAAGCAGAACACAGTAAAGACACAAATACAGCTAAACAGCACAGCACAGAAGCATTACCACGAGGATATAAATAAGTACAGTAGAAGTATGTCTTCTTCCTCTCCCCCTCAAAAGTTACACAAATATTTTTCATAAACATTTATCAAATTAAATCTGATCTGACATAGATGTCAATGTCTTTTTTCCTCTGAGATCAGACTTCTGATATGCCATATAATCTACGACAGGTTATCTCAGTATACTTTGATTATATTTTGGGGCTTACTCAGCGTCTTAAAGAAAATTATATCTTGATAAGACCACTGAATATCTTTTATATCTAATGTACAACAACCCTTTAAGATACTCTTGAACTTGGTTAGTGAAATATGACTTTTGGAAGAAAAACATACTGAGAAGCCAGTGAAGAATAGAAATAGTGAAGAGGCTGATATTTCATATTATTATCCTTTGTTATCAGAAAAAAATAAGACAAATTTCTATGCTACTCATCTAATGGCAATGTGAGCTTGTTAACTGTAAAATGAAGAGTGGTGTCTTTCTTTTTTTCTTAGCAAAGGGAATTAATGAAAAAAATAATGCTGATGCATTTGATTTGAAAAAAAAAATACCTACAAGGTTAGTTAGGAGGCCAGAAATACCAGTCACAAACGGGGAGAAATGGATGACAGTGGTAGGAAAGCCTAACAAATGACATTTCAGAAAATGCAAAAATAAAGCAATGTTTTAAATCACTTTTCTGCTACTGGTTGTCTAAGAAAATCTCACATACAGCAGCTGTTGGCTCTTACTGACACAGTAATCGTGTCAACGACAACGGGGGTGGGGAAGAGGGGTTCTGACAAAAATCAGATAGGTTACCCAAAAAAATTCAACAGGTTGAACACACACAGTGTTTCAATGCAGAAAAATAGATACGTAGGAATTTTTGCTTTTCATAACTACACCTAAGCTTTTGTGTATGCTAAAAGGAAAACCCAAAGGATTTACTCCAACTACAAAGGCTTAGAACAAAACTAGTCTCTAACTGTCTGTGACAGTAAGTTGCATATTTCAGTATTTCAGTGTAAGAACAGTGATATATATGATCAGAATTAACTAGTGAAAAAGTCATGAGAGTAAAGAGCAAGTGCATTTTAAGAACTATGACAAAGGCACAACCAAGATCTTGCCTTCTGCAAATGTGTTAGAGGAGACTGGTAAATAGAGGGGAACATCAGCTGCCATCATAAATATGCTCGAAAGGAGATTATGAAGTCAGTGTCAGTAATCACTTGCAAACAGAGGTCAGATCAAGGTCGCGCAGAACATACTACTCCAATCTACATTTTGTGTCTAAATCTCAACTTGCTCAGCTGCTGATTCCTAAGTGCCATCTCAGTTTTACAAATTGCTCAGGCCTATCTCCCACAGAAAGAAAGCCTGAACTGCCACCAGGTGAGCATTTATTCAGAAATAAAGAGTCCTCCCACATCAACATGGAAGAAGTTTTACAGTAATTACAGCCATGATCAACTGTGTAGAAACACATCACTTTAAAGCTTTAATAGCTGTAGAGTGGTCACCTCTTTTGATATTATCAGAGTTCATTAAACAAACTGCAGCAACAAGAATATTCACCAGAAGTTAAATATTTTTAAATGACCAAAGACAAACCTAAATATATTTAAAAAAAATCATAATGCTTGTTTTACTGAAGATTCTTTAGTTACTATTTAATAACTGCATGTTTTTAAAAACTACATACTAATATACTTCTCAAATAAGATCTTATCCAGTCATTTGTGAGACTTTAAACAGTCAATTTCCTTTCCAAGAATACACATTTCTAAAGAACACACTCATTCACAATTGATCAAACCTGACAAATCTTACTTATTGCTAATTTTTCTCCAAACTGTAAAAGACAAAAATATGCAAGCAGAACAAAACAAAATTTATGAAGAGGCAGTAGTCTGCTTAAGTAGCTAATAAATTTAAATTTCACAACACTCTTGAGAAACTACTTTCTAAAAAGTATATTAAGTTGAAAGTTAATCTATAAAATTACCTTGCACTAAGCTTTTTTCACCTGCAAAACTAAAATCAGAATAATTTTCTTCCCCTTCCCCATACCTTTTATAGCACAGTCGGAATTATTTCAAAAAAGAAATCTACTTTTTATCACTGCTGAACTTGCAGATCATCACAATTTCCTTTACTTTCCCTCAAAACCTCAACCTCCGAGCTAAGACCAAGTAGAGAAATTTTCATATCCACGAGAAGTAGCTGTATCTGCAAAAGAGTTATCAATGGAAAGCATTTTGTAATCTCAACTGCTATCCATTTAGCCAAAATATTATGTTTCTTTCAAGCAAACTGGAATGAATCTCAAGTATTAGCAGATATTATTACAAATACTAAAAATAACCAGGAATAAATACAATCCAATGTTCTAAAAAAAGATTAAAAATTCAAAATATACACATCAGAAGAGAACAAAGAACATATTATGAATCAACTCATCTTTTACGGCATGGATGATAAAGCTTTAATCATAACAAATCAAAGCATACAGTGAATGTGATCTTTTGCTTAATGATACAAGAATAAAATTCAAAAGACAAGACATTTAAGTATAACCAAGAAGTAACTTATCTATATTGTGCCTTTTTTTTTTTTTTTTTTTTTTTAAATGTATATACTTTCTGAAGATTTGCGGGCCCTAGGTAGAAGTTTATGTTTATAAAGTAAGACAGAAGACCCAACATTCCAAGTTATCCTAATTTGAAATTTGTATAATCCCAAACTGTCAGAACTCCATAAACAGTATAAAAGAGAATTACTGAATTAGTTTATTAATATTTTATCTGTAACCATCTGAATACAAATGAAACTTCAATGTCAGAAAAAATTTTCTTAGAAATGATTCTGTCTGGCTTTTCTGATTTATAATATAATCAAATTCTTTCAAGTTGTTTTTCTAGACTTTCAGGTAAATCACAGGCACATAAAATTCTTTATGCCAATGCATAATTTAGGAAAGAGCATATCACCACCTCTAATTTACCAAGAGCTACTCACCTATATTCTAAATATTCATTTTAGGACAAAAAGCAATAAAAATCAGTGCTTGAATTTCATACTTTGTAATCATCTAGCGTATAAAATCTGTTCAACTGAATAACCAACTGTGTCCCACCATTTCTTGCTCCCAGGCCTCTCTTCAATCTCTAAAATAAACAGAACTTACTTTACAAACCTGTTTTCCTAAATGTTTGATCGTGGTCCCAGTGTAAATTCTACAGTTAGCTACAGTGCAAATAAAATCAGGCCCTAAATTATCATTTTAAACCACATTCAGTGAGGCCAGTGAGGCCATTTTACATATTATCTCCCTTCCTTATTTTGATTCGTGGAACACCTGCAGAGAAACTTGAGGTACAAGAAGGGATACCCTTGTGCTACAACATAAGTATTTCCTTTATTTACCTCTGCAACAGCGTTCTTAAGTGTGATTTTGGCCTAGGAGAAGAGTCAAAATACTTGTTATATAAGGGTGTCTGGAGAAACATGCACGCTAAAAAATATACGGCTGCTGAATTATTAATGGCAGTAAAAGCAATGGGTGCCTGCCCGGGTGTAGTTATAGGGAGCAGCGTGTGCCTTCCCCCACCCCTCCCCAGCACAATCCCTCCCCCTCCTTCCTCCTCTGCCAAACTCCTCCAGAAGTGGACGCTCAGGCTGCCTGCGAAGCTGCATCATTAAAAATAATAACCGAGGAAAGCATTCAGAGGAAAAAAAAATAAAATCTCAATTTTCAACGTAAGGTTAGTAAGGAAATAAAATACAATTCGGGGGGAAGGGGTGGGGGGGTAATTCCCGGCGCGCTGACAGCGCTGCGCAAACACGTCCTCCCACACAGTAAAAACTTTCCGCCTCCCCGC
>VZSV01000276.1:383760-432334 GCA_013398735.1 Nothocercus julius
CTTTAGTTATAAAAGTTGGTCTATTTGAAGCAGAAGAAAATTTTAATCTGCTCTTCCAAAAACCAGAAATGAAAAAAATGATGTAAGACAATCGATTTTCAGGCATCTGTTACCCTTCAACTGATATGCAAGAAGCCACGTCTCAACAGACAAAACCCCTGGTCTTTGCAACATACCAAACTATGGAACCTAAATATCTTCCCAGTGCACCCTACCCCAAGCCTTCATTAGGACAGTCCCAACTTTATTTTCCACAGGGCTTTCTAACTAATTATACATAGGCTGATAAGGAAGATTGCAGGCAGTGAACAAAACAGTTATTAGAGTGATATAATTTCTGTCTAACAAAAGCATTCTTTACTACCATAACTAGATAAGCAATTAAAATCTTAAGCCCACAGAATCTGATTTATAACACTGTTGCAAAATAAAATTAAATTCAGAATCAATTTAGGTAGAAGTATATACTATATCATATACTTTGATGTATCAGACATATTCCCTAATAGTCATCCCTCCCTTCAGCTTAAAAAGTTCCCAAATTGTTGTCATTTAAGCTAAGTTTATTTACATGTTGTCACAGACAATCAGAACTTTTTTTTAAGTCTACCTACATAAATCAAAGATTATCAACTACCTTCAGAGAACATAGCACTACAAGTCTTTCCAAAGCTGCTATATTAATTTCGTTAAGTACCAGAAAACAGGAAATGGCCCTGTAAACACATTACATTTCACACTCCAAAATGTTAACAAGTAACCAAATACCATTCAGTAAATTTAAAAAAAAAAAAAGTTCAAAGCAGTGCATCTCATTTTAATTGCAATTTAAGTGTAGCTATTCGATTTTCCAGATCAGAATCTGCTCAGCCAAACCTCAATCACTTTCATCAGCACTGAACAATCATATTGAAACTGACTTTTCTCCTTAAAAAAAAAAAAAAAAAAAAAAAAAAAAAGCTATAGTTCAATTATACACCTACGTAAAGTCGTAATATGTTTCACTCACACAGTCCTAATTTCTTATTCACGCCAATACTGCAATTTTGAGTCCAGGAGCACCTGAGCTTTCTTTTTACTTTGCTCAAGCTTGTTACTCTGAAGCTCAACACAAACATCACACTGTTAGCATTCAAACTTGCAAGGATGATTTAAAAGAGGAAAAAAAAAAAAGAAAAAAAAAAAAAAAAGGGAAGAAGGCTGCAAGGGTACCCTAACTGAAACTTTTTCTTCTTTGCATTAATTTATAGTCCAGTCATCTTGATAGTACTTTTCCAATACATTTCTTTTACAATTTTGTAATATTTTAGCAATTACCTGCAGCTTTGTATAACACCTTCAATAAAATCACAGCAATCAAAATTAGCCTCTAATATTAGAAGCAATGTGCAAGCAGCGCAGGAAACAGTACCTGCTACAATGAGATTAGAGTTGATGCAGAGACTGGAGCAAGAGACAAACAAACAAAAAAAACACATGCCAAATGAATGTGCTGGATGGAGAACAAGCATCATGTTTTGGTGAAGACAGGTTTTTTAACTACATAAATGAAAATATACATGAAAGGATGTCTAAAAGAGAGAAGGAGGTGGCTGAGGTTAGAAGGGATAGCTGTACTGCGAAATGGAGATGAAGAGGCTGAGGAAGACTGCTGAGGCACACAGCCCGCTAGTGCAAGACGGGTCAGTCAGAAGCAGAATTGTCCAAAAACTTTATTTGGCCACTCCTCTTGGCAGCAATTTTAGTCTGCATGCTTGAAGATTAAGGATGTATTGGAAATATTTTAAGTTTTAAACAGAAGTGAAAAATTCAGAAGAGAATGGGAGTTACAAGTGTAAAAGTATAGCCATAATTTGCTAACTTACGCCTCCACCAGTTTTTAATAACCATGCAGTTTTCCAGGTAACCTTGCAACCTTCTTCCTACTAAATCTTAATGCAGTCTTAATGCAGTGCAGAGGCACAGCGGATGTTACTGATGAAAAAGGCACATTTGCTTGCTTTTTAGAAATAAAATATTCAGACTCTTCTAATGAAGTAGTTCAAATACTAAAGGAAGGGTTTTTTTTTTTTTTTAAAAAAAAAATAAGGAAATGCATGCCATCTCTCCTAAGATGGTAGTTTTCCCAAGAAACCAAGCAATACTAGTTCCAATCAAAACTGCATTTTGTTTTTTGTAAAACCCTTTTCCTCTTTATTATGAGGTGGAGGCCATATCAAAGTACCTACAAAGTGATTTTCCTGTACTACTTTAAGAATACTATGGGGGAACAACAAAACTAACAAACTTTTCAAATAAATGGGGTATAAAACACCCAATTAGTTGCATGGTTACTGAAGTTACACCAAAAGCAAGAGATAAGCAGAATGAAAGTAGTATGAGAAGACAAAAGTTGAAAGACATTTGACAAGAGGCAAAGGCATTTCTTATACAGACCTGGCACTACAACTTGTCAGTGAATGAAATGACAAGGGCACTGCAAGAAAAAACACCATAGGGTTGATGCTAAATACACACTTAACATGAATGGTAACTGAACAACAAAAAGCCATATAGTCTCTCTGTACATCTCAAAAACTAAATATGAAAGCCAGAGATGTCAAAATAGGACTCCAAACTATTTTAATCATTCCTTGAAGCCAGGGCATCTCAATAGTTTACTGCAAGATGACATACACCAGAGCACTGTGTAAATAATATTAGCGGTCCAACAAGAATGATGAAGACTTAGACTTAGTTTCACACATTGGAAAAGTCTTAACTTTAGAAAAGGATCCATGATGGGGGAAGAGAAAGAAAAATCCACACAAATGGGAAGGAAACAGAGCTGCTGGTAATAATTACTAAAGACTATAATCTAGAACTTTCAGAATTTTAGCAGAGCCCAAGTTTATCAGAACAGCCAGCAGAGCAGAGTTACTACTCTAGCATAGAGCCATAAGCTGTTTTATTTCCTCAGATGCATTCAAACATTAAAAGTGAAAAGGTTTGAAGTCTCAATACACAAATGGTGACACTATTTATCCTAGCTGCTGCAAACCAGACTACTGATGCTTCAAAGCATGCTAATACAAATGTTAATATGCATACTTCACAGTACCTATATATTCCAAGACTCTGGTAAGCAGCATATTACTTTTTTTTTTTTTTTTTTTTTTTTTAAATATACATGCATATATTTAAGGCCACTTTTCATTTCAAGTTAAAGGAAAAAAGCAACAGGAGACATCCCATCAACCAATTCCTCACCACAGCTAGTTGTACTTGCTCTTCTATAGCAGCAGGGATAGAGTACACTTCAGCAAAGTGCTAATTATACTGTATGCTAATGATCATCAGCTATATTGTTCCTAAATAGCATGTCTGGAGCATAAGGGCAATAAAAGTACTCAAAAATAGACATCAATGAATGGTGTACAACAAAGTATGTTACTGTGTACTGTGGTTGATTTGGCTAGGAAAGTAAGAAGCTTCTATTCATAGTCAGCTTTTAGAATAACTAAAAAGATATTCCTTCAGTTTAATATCCTGTGTTCACATTTCCTTGTCAAAAAGACTTCATTACAGCCTCCAGAACAAAGAATACTTGCAAGCATAATTAAGGCTTGTTCTATATCTTTAATAATGTGCTATGCAATAGGCAGAAATATATTCTTCCTATTTGGATAGAGAAAATAAATAAAAATCATGTACAGTTGGTAATGATTAGAACATGATTAGGACTCTAAAATATTCAAGATACTATTCTTGTATCTATAGAGTACTGCATCATAAAGGAAATGCACTTTCCAAGTCTTAACTTGATTCTAGGGAAATGGTTAGGTTTGATAAAGGAAAAAAAAAACAACAAAAAAAAAACTTCCTGTTGAATCAATTTCCACAACAGATTTTTTCCACTGCAAGTTTTAATTGGTAAAATGGTGGGGCCTGGGGAGAGAAATCTTCAATTTTCAAATTATTCTCATAAGCAGCTGAGTTATTATTGAAACCCGTAGAAGAAAATACATTTCTTGGACAGGAGTTTAAAAGGTGTCAGTCACCATATCTTATATGTGACTAAATGGAATTCACATCAAAAAAATGAAATAAATTTCACAAACACAATATGAAGAGGAATATTATGGAATTTAATGGAACTGAGGATTTTAAACATCTTTACTGGATGATTTTACTTTTTATAATTAAAAATTAACTGTTCTAACATCTAGGTAAAGTATTTTCATAAAGTGTTACATTTAAACTCACCTGGTTCATTTTGAATTCCTGTTGTGTTCTGAAAAGATACACACAACAAAGAAACTCCTTTGATTACATGAGCCCTAAAAAGAAAAACAGACAATTGTAACATGTACCTACCTAAAAATTTATAGTGAATTGAAAGTATACATACAGACTTGTAGAGTTTTTCTTAAAATGATTTTTCAAAAAAGCAGCATATTGCTTTATTCAAAATCTGTTTCAAGTTACAGATTTGTCATTACAGCTCAAATATACTTGAAAAATCTAAAGATGGATAGTTATCGTTCATTTTTGAGCAAAGATGCCACAGAAATGTACTTCACTGGGATTGTTTCATTTGTTTTGAGAAACAAGTTTGGTTGTTTGGCACTGAGTATTGCATAAAACTTTAACACTCAAACTACTTTAGCATTCAGTATCAAAACAGTATGAAGGACCATAACTGCACTTCTGAATTTATGGAATTATGAATTTGTGTGTGCAATAAGGCCCTACTCTCCACTGCTCCTTTTGGGATGAACAATTACAACTTTCTAGCCTTCCTCAGTGCATCGGCAAACATGAATCAGTTTCTAGTGATGATACATCCCGAGCAGTTGACTTTCAATTTAACATAAATTTAACATAACATAAATTTAACATAAATAAATAAATAGAGCCAACTCCAAAAAAAATTTAGAAAATGTACAAGACTATTCACAGTCACTCTGAGATTGTATTAAATCCTACAATGACAATAATGTCCCTTTGTCTCCAAACTTCTTGTGCGGTAGCACACAGTTGTTTCTCAGACATGTCCCACATACCATTTACTTCCCTCACTCTTGATACCTTAACTCATTCTCCCATACTGACAAGTACAATTTCTACTTCAGACATTTTTACTTGAATGCTTTAGACAAATGGTTCCTGAAATATGATCCATAGACTGCCTGTCATCTGCTGAAAGTCACCCTAGCAAATGGAAGTGAGGATTAAATGAAAAAACAAAAGTTGGAATCATTATGAACTTTTGTAGTTGAGATGAGGCCTGAATTACAAAGAAAAATTCAATTCTTTTTTTCGATGTCTATTTGGACTATATCTACACAAAACCCATTTGTAAATGAAATTATACGGATACCAAGAAAGGCATCAAAATATTTCTTAGTGTGGAAAACAACTTATTTTTAGTAACACAAATGTCCTTTTTTTTTTTTTATACTTAGCTTTAAAACAAAAATGATTACTTATGTAAAGAAAACAAAAGCAAAAAGATTTTTTATTAACATTACTTTAGAGTTTGTTCTGATGAACTCTCCTGGCTGCAGCCTGAATTTCAGTGGTCACTGCCTCCAACTGTCGACTGTCACCTTTTCTCCTCCCTCTCACTGAAGATTATTCATCCCTCAAAACTTGTTCATTTAATCTTTTCCTATCATGGTTCTAGATCTATGATGTAGAAAATTCACTATGAGAGGTGCAAACACATTACATCGTGGTAAATGACATTGTAATCTTGAGGTATAACTGATTTTCAACCCTGAATGCACAAAGATATTTAAGATATTTAACCTAGAACTCTAGGTATATAAAGACTATTAAGAAGGATTTAAAACACACTTACAGAGGCACACACATACAACAGCATCACTATTCAGCCACTAAGTGGCAAGTATGAGACACGACTGACAAATGAAGGGCTAAAGGGGTAAATGCAAAAGAAAAGTTCTATCAAGCAGAAAGTATCTTCCCTTCAAGCTGAGCTTTTTTACTTGCATTGCCAAAGAAATAAACACAAACTATTGGAATGTAAAGTTTGTCTTCTAAAAGAGTTCAAAGCAGTAAAAACTTATGCAAGGATTTTCTTTCATTGTTTTATTCTGAGCTGTAAAATTTAAAGAGCTCTTGTTTTTCATATACTAATTCAAAGTCATTGTTTAGAAATTGCTGTATTTAACTGTATACACAACACACTTCAGATGAATTTCCTAACCAACTGTACTACTCTCTACTCTTTTAGCTGTAAACTAACAGAGGAACCGGTGTGTCATAAAATAAAAACAATAAAGTTAAACAATAAGTTAAATATTTTAAACCCAAGCCACAATCAGATTAATAGAGCTATTAGTGTGAAACATTTCATCTTAAAATTTTGTACTTGCAGTTGTGATAAGTTACCCATATGAGCTCTTTAACAAAAACAAATTCAAAGTATTTCTCCATTTTATCTTTCTTCACGTTACCTATTTTGTTAACAGTGAACTCAACTGGGTGGAAAGATTAATCCCATTGGAAAAAAAAAGAAAACTATTAACATGGTAGACACACTTTTTAAGCATCCACTATACATACACTAGCTTTCTTTATACCTATCCTAAATAAACATAAGAGAAAAGACAGTGTTTGTAATACATTTGCCATTTAGTGCCTAAAGGTCAAAACCATCCAGAAAACAAGAATCAGAATCTACAGCTATGGTTAGACTTCCTTCCACATATGTTCAGTGATTGCCGACAACTTATGTACTCCTTTCATGGCAAACAGAAATAGGTCTTCAAATTCATACACTGATAAATTGATTTAATAGCTACTCATACAATTAAGTCTACCATTAGATTTCCCAATATAGCCTCAAAGAAAATGATACTGCATTGATTTGTAACCACAGCAATTGTGGTATATTAGGTTTAAAGAAGTGAGGATGACCACATTACACTTGTTATTTTACCTTAGCAATAGATCACAACTGTATTCGTACTTTGAAACGGTCACATCAGTACCTCCACGCAACAGAGGTAACAAATATTTTTATTTGACCTTTTCACCATGTTCAACAACAACATCCAATTGCATCTACCAGTCAAAGACCAGAACAGCCAGTTATTGCTCACTCCCAGCTCTTTACAAAGTCTGTCACAATAAACCTTAAAGATCCACTTGGGACAATCTTAATAAAAAGTAAATAAGGGCTGTAATGCCAAGTATTTCCATGAAGCACTCTCACCAGTACAATAAGCTCTGAATTCTTCAGATTAATTTCCAGAAGGCATTGCCAAGATATTTATTTCAAACCATTACCAAGTATACTCCAAGAGTACAAAATTACTAGGTAGTTTTGCAACATTTTAATGCAATAGAGCACAAACACAAGGGGAAGGTGACATACTGCATCATATAATCCTAGAGTGCCAAAAAAGGCCGTTTAGAAAGGCAACAAGTTATATTTATTTAAACAGTATACAGCATTCTAATTGGAGGAAACACTATCCAAGCTAAAACAAAACACTGAAACCCAGAAAGACAGTTTGACCTTGCTCTAAATTCTACATTTAAGTATTTTTAAATATTCCTTAAAATAATAGATATATTCACACACACAATTTACTTGGAATGAAGCAAAGATAAGCAGGAAACAATGCAAGAGCATTACAGGTTTAAAAACTGCACAAAATTTAGTTGTGCAGTAATGACCATTTAGTGAACACTTTAGGTTACACTATACAAGCTATATTCTGCCTCTGTAAGCAATATTTATCATCTCCATATGTGTCAGTTTTTTAAAAATTTCCAGAATCAAAAAAACACTTTGAAAGAAAATATTACCATCAATTCAGAGAAAGAAAAAAAAGACATGAAAGTATCAGTCTATTTTGGAAACTGAAAATGAGACAAGTATTACATCATTGCTCCAGTACAAACAAGTTCGTGACAAAACCTGGAACAAAAAGTCTCTTCATTCTACTTTACTAATGAATAGTGGTTTCAGCTGGGATACTGCAGGGCTCTTGGGATTGTCTTTCTTTGTTTTGGTTCTTAATTGCAGCACATGAAAGTTTTTTTTTGCTGTTTTTTTTTTAATACCAGAACTTTTTTTTTTCCACCCAATTCAATAATGAAGTATTGTATTCTAATTTTGAACATATTTGGTGAAACAAAGCATGCAAGAATCTTTTAAATTCACATTAACTCTCAAAGATTAAAAATGGGTATTTGAAAGATAGAAAGCATTGTCTATGGGCAGTGAATTGCAAAGATATTTTATGTTACCTAAGACTACCAGCAAATAAAAATGGAGAAATTGGAATGCAAAAATAAATGAGATAATGAATGTCTGGGCACTAACTAAGTCCTGTTGTCTATTATCTATTACAGAAGTCTTTGCTTACTATTATATAACCAAATGGTATAACTTAAAAAGGTTTAGACATGTATCCACACTATGGTTTCTTAGTGTGGATACAAGTCTTTCAAAGCTGTAAGTACACAGCTTCCCATCATCAGACATAAGTACACTTTCTAAATTAAATTCTTCTTACACTGATGGTATTTTTAATTTAAAGTCTTCTTGGGGAAATACATTACTGTTTTAATAGCACACCAAGTATGATTTGTTTCAGTCATTTTGTTTTATAAAACAGACTCAGCCTCCCTCCCTTTGCCTATATTCATGTTTCACATGGAGGCAGAAATTTTCCTGCTAAGAATGCAATCAGCAAAAACAAACATTGGTGAAAGAAAATATTTAATTTTGGTGGTTTTGTTTAATTGTCAAGGTCACAGCTGCTTTTCTGCATGCAAAAAAATTCAACATGAAATGTATTCAGTACTTTAAGAATCTTTTGATATTCATCAAACCTAAAAATTATGAAACAGTAAATGAGAAGGGAGTAACACATAATAATTTCACACCTGAAATAATTAAGTTAACCACAAAAAAACAAAGGAAATACAAAGAAAAGACTGACGAGCACAGACATCCAAGTTTCAAAACACATGAATTTATAAACTCCAGCTGGTTATAAACCCTTGGCAAAAAAAATCTATGAAGTAGCAGTCTCTAGGCTTCACTGGTAAAGCAAATAGCTCATGGGCAAAGTACCGCCCTATCACTACAAACCACAGCATAACCTTTCATTTCTTTCTGCTTGAGATGCTCACGGGGCGGTCTTGCTCAGCATCCTGACAGTTAAACCACTGTCGGGAGACTGCAGATACAGTAAAATATGAGCACAGCTGCATCTCAAACAACCTCTCTAAACTTTCCTGATTTCACTAGACAGACACCTAGCATGGGACAATACCTACTTTTTTTTTTTTTTTTTTTTTTTACATATATTATCAATCTTAAATGCACTTAAAGAAAACTTAAGAGTTTTCCTCCCCATTTCAACATGAAACTTTTGCAGTTTCATACCAAATTTCAAACCACCAGAAGCATCAATGAAGAGTGGCTGCCCACTCAGGTGATGCTGCCAGCTGTGCACCGCATGTTGCACTGGCTTCCAATATAAAAAAAAATGTTTTTTGAAAATATTGCTTGCCACCTGCCCAGAAGGTTTCCTTGGCAAAGTTGCTCCCTCGCCCCAAACACTCTTCCCCAGGATGTCACTGCATCACTATGAAGAAATCTCTGGCTTAAACGGAATGTTTTAAGAAGGGCCTTTACAATGAGAAAACTGATTGGGGAATTAATTTCACACATCCTCCCTCACCCAGCTTGGCACAGCCCCACTCTGAGGCCAGTTTTGAGGTTTGAGAAATGCCAAATTTGGACAACCACATGTAGATGATCAAAGCTATAATACGGCAAGATCAAGCTGGCAGCGCCTACCAAGAGCTGCAGAGCCCGTCAGCAGGTATTCCCTGTATCCTCCCCCCGCCCATGTCCGTATAGCCCATACATCCCGCACCGACGTATCAGCCTCCCAGGCCTCGCTGCAGCTCAGGAGGCCCCAAAGCACCGCCCGGGAGGAGGCAGCTCCTTCCGAAGGGGCTCGGCCGGCGCCGCTCCCCGCCCCGCGAGCTCCCGCCGCGGGACCCCCGGGCGGCTCCTCCTCCCCGAAGGAGGGTCCGGGCGCGGCGCGGCCCTGCCCGCCGCCCTCCTCCGCGGCCACGCCGGCTCTGCCCACCGTCCCCTCCGTGCCCCGCGCGCGGCGGCCCCGCCGCATCCCTCCTACCTGCGGCCCGGCGCTACACGGCGCGGAGCAGCCTCAGGCTCCGGCACCCTCCGGACGCCATTTTGTCTCCAGCCTCGGAAGTGACGTTTCGGGGCAGGGGGGGAGGCAGCGGACAAAGCCCCCCCCTCATCGACCCCCGCCCCACGCAGCGCCCCGCGCCCCTGAGGCCGCCGCCACCCGCCCCGGCCGGCGGGGATGGAGCAGGTTTCTCCTTCCCTTTTTTCCTTTATCCTCCCCTTTCGCGGTGATGCAGCGGTGTTTTCCTGCCTCGGACAGAAAAACGAGCATGGGGAAGAAAAAATAAAAATAAATCGGTGGTCGCTTGTGCGGGAAGCGGAGCAGCCTCACACCTGGCGGCTCCGCGCCCTCCGAGGGAAGGCGCGGGCGGCCGCTCCCGGCCTCACGGCCATTTGCGGGGCTCTATTGAGAATTTAAACCTGCTTCTATATCGTGCTGTCCCACGAAAAGCGTCTATCGTAATTCCTGACCAACTACCTGATGGGAATAAGAAAAAACACCAAATTGTCTCCTGATAAATTTATATATAAATATATATATATATTTAACCACAGGGCATAAAAACCATCTCTAACCCTGTGTTTAGTTGGCAGAGTAAAATGGTTTTTACCCTCATTTGAAGCTTCTATTCATAATACTGTGACAGAGATGTAGCTGCTTGGGAAGAAACTGGGATCTGACTCACATTGAAGTGTGGAGAATTTGTCCTCCACATACAGAAAAAGCACCTTAACTCCAATAGGTGACAGACACGTTAACGTAGTTATTTTAAATGAGAGCTCTAAGGTCCAGAAATACATCAGAATTGACTTGTTTTTCATATTCCTTATGACTGTAGGTCAAGGCAGGAAAACAAAAGAAGGGAAAAGCAGGACACACCAGATGCTCCCACAGCACCAGGACACAAAAATCCTGTTCTGAGGCAAGTTAGACAGTTTCCTTGTTAAGTAAGCAAAGAAATGACCTAGCTATCCATTTGTATCAAATCTAAGCTTTTTAAAACAACCTACCACATTTCCAACAAATGCACAATAACCTTCTAAAGGTAAGGGAAAGACAGACTCTGAAGCCAGACAGCTTTAATGCATCTGCTTTCACACATAACTTCGTCAAGCAACAGCAGAAAGCAAATAAGGACACCGTCATCCTCCCACCTAGGATACTTAGGATGTATTTATAGTTTAACATACTGTTTAAGTACTCCAAAACCTATTTTGAAGCCTCTGGTTTTGGTAGTGGCAAGATCCTCGTATCATCATGCTTTAAGTACTTATTAGGCTAAATTAACTTGATTACATTACAATTCACCTAACACTTAAAATTTATAAGCAAGCTAGCCCAATTCCACCTGTGCTTTTTTAGCCAAGCACTTTACAAATTAGAATCTTAATATACTGAGAGCAGAGAGTATAAAACCAGACAAAAAACATGTATTAGCTAAAGCACAAGCTTTTCTACATTTAAAGATACTAACCTTAAGTTTTCTTGAAATTATCACTCATAGCCCTAATTAAAAAGTATACCTTTGAAATATATCTTCCTTAAAAATGAACTAGCCCATTCTCTTACAATTGACATTATTTTTTAATGCCTAGAATTACTATTGTTTTTCAACAGACTACCATATAAAACAGCACTAGTTACAAAAAAATAGTATTAAGCTTTCATTATAGCTTGGCTGTTTAACTTCACAGCCTTGTCTAACAGTACTTTAGCATTGATGACTTGCCTAATTCAAGGGCTCACCCTGCTGATAACTGAATGGTGCCTGTTTAGGAGCCATGGGAGGAGGTGTGACCTCTGATTAGAGGCTGCAATGTGGAGGTGAGTTGGTGATCTGAGAGAATGGGCTTGGTTTGGGGTTTTTATGTGTGTGGGTGGGTGTGTTTAAGGCTTTCATGGATGTAACTTTTTTATTAATATGTGCTTGTAATATCATGCAAACAAAATTTTTACTTTCAGAACAGTTAATTAAAAATATTTTTAGAAGTAAAGTCTATTCAGCTTAAGAGCTGAGGCTTTTCTGTAACTTTTTGCATTTACTTGCTGAAGTTGAAGGGTAAGTTCTTTATCAGCTACTGCTTCTAGTGGCTCAAGACACTATCTTTGAAGTAATTATTGCTTTACTAGAGTCTGTATGTTTAAGTCTATATACTCTGGAGAAGTTAGAATGAGTAAAGTACTGACTTTAGTACTCACTTTTCCAGAAGCTTCTAATAAAGTGGGATCCAATACTGCATGTCAGTTAGTGTTTCCCCTGTATTTGTCTTGCTGATTATCCAACTTCTAAATCAGATATGGTTTTTGTGCTGCTGTGGTTCAGCTAATAAAAAAAGCTTTCTAAAAATGGAAAGGTAGACTAGAAGGATAGGGACTGCTAGCTATCAGTCTTTCTTTTAAAGAAATGCAAAAGCATTGGCAACAAGGACTTTTCTCACTGGATGATCCAAAGTGGCCTTGAAAACAGCTTGACTGAAGTGATACCAATATGCTCAGTTCTCTCCTTAATTGAAACAAGGTCTGCTTTAACAAAACTTTCTCTGCTATTCTAGTTCTTTATAAACACAGGAGCTAACGTGCTGAATGTTATGGTTTCTATCACTGTTTCTCAGGGGAGTGATACTGCTGAACAGCTTGGGTTCTGGAGTATTTAAATGCAGTGCAGCCCAGGGCTATTTTAAATAATACTACCTGCTTTTCTGGGAGGAACATTTTTTAATAGTAAGGTGGAAAAAAAAGGCTGAGTGTTCATTAATTTAGTAACTAGTGAGGTATTTAGGTAAATTGTGCATCAAATATCTCAGGTAGTAAGACTGATTCTTTGAAAACTTCAGGTATTTCAAGTACTCATTTCTTGTTTAGATAGTGCGTTCCAAGTCTCAGAGATCTTTTGCTGTGTCTTATTTTTTTTATTCCTATTTTCTGTAGTCTGAGTCTTTTGGTAACATTTTATTTAAAATTCTAACCTTTTGTAACAAGGTAGCTATCAAAGCTGGGTTTAATTAACACTCTAAATATTATCTGCTTGTTATTCTTGTCCAGGTTCTGTGGTTGCCTGTCCTTCATCTGCTAGCCAACAAGTACTGGTTTTCCTATAGAGCTGTTCCTTTTTGGGAACATGTTATGGAACTGATGGTACTATCATAACTAGTTATAGTCTCAGATACTTGGCTTCCATGTAGGCCCTCCAAATGGCTTTCTCACAGTGCTTTGGCAGAAGAAGGTAACTGGTGTACTGACAGGACAGACTAATTGTTTGAAAAGTTGATGCCATCATGGAGAAAGTGTTTGTTTCTCGTGGCTGCTACTTCCAGCCTCTCACAGTAACTGAATTACGATTTTAAATGTTTGATGTTGTATACCATAGGTAGCTTAGGCATGCCCTGTGAAATCACTGTATACTTTCGGTTTTGAAAGTTTTTGCTTTGCAAATATTTTAAATATGAGGAATAGTCTTTATGACTACAAGATTGTATATAATAACCTAAAGCTTCTCTGTTATCAACAGATTCCTTGCTTCTCCTACTAAAAATGCCTTCATTAATTCTTGCCGCTAGCTGGTGCTAGGGTACAATTTACTGCATATTCTGTCACAGTGAATTATCTGCATTGCTAGCCTGCAGTTAAAGACTCTTTCCCTTTTAGTATTCTGTTTGTTTCTCAAGCCACTGCTTCTTGTCTGGTATATCAAATCTTGAGTCATTCTTGTGGTTCTCACTTACTTTTTTGCGTACAATGAAAGTATGCTTTGCCTTTTCTGAGATATTTCTGTTCCTTTCTACTCAGATAATCAAGCATACTTACTATCGAAGTAAGCTAATTATTAATCATAACAAAATGAGCTAGAGAAATCATCAGGAAAGTTATTTTCAAGGAGTAACTTCACAATTAGATTTAAACACTTCCTAAACCCAACGCTTCTGGGTTTAAATGAACAGATGGCATCTTCTGCCTCCCCATGGGTTGTAGTTAATAGCAGTGAATGTTTTCTTTATCTCCTTAATATTTTGGCTCCTACAAAGAGACAGATCTTGCTACCAAGTGTTGTTTCCTCAGGGTAAGTCCCACTCTAAATCACCAAGATGACATTATGCAGCATTTCCCATTATCTAAATATTTTCACTCCTGTACTAATAATATGGGGCTGTCTCTGCTTTAAAAAGATTTTTTTTTTTTTTTCCTTTTAAGGACTGTTTCTGAATCCCATGTCTCCCATAATATCAAACTCTAAAGTTCTGTTGAAATTGTAGGAAGGGGGTATTTCTTAGTTTCTCTTGTTAGGCAAATCACGTGTTACCTGTGCTTGTACTCAAGAATGGGTTCATCTCTACGGTTTTCAGACTTTTGTTAACCTCTATTGCTCAAGTAGGAAGTGAAATCAGTGTAGTACCAAACAGTCTGAAGTCCAGTATTGTTACTTGCTCATTCACAGCCCTAAAACTAAAGCTGCATTTTACGTATTGCTGCATGTCTGTTAGGATTGCAGAGATTAAACAGAATATCTCTTCTTCAGTTTTTATGCCAATGTCTAGCAGGCATGTAGAATTTAAAGTTGAAATTATTTATGAGCAATAAAACAAGACTTTTCGAGGACCCCATTAAAATCTACATGCCTACTCCTGTCTTTCCAGCAAATATGCAAAAGCTTGCAGGCATTCTTTATTTATTTTCCTGGTGTCCTCTGCTATCTCACTGTGGAGGGCTGCTGTAATGTCTGTTTTTTCCTTAAGCAATAGGGCACTAGGAATATAATGCCAGGTGCACTTAATGTGGGCAAGAGACATACTGTAATATAAATGGGCAGCATAGTTACAGCTTGGTATAAGCAGGAAATTGCTGCAAAGGTCTCCAAATGTCTGTTTTTTTCTCAAATGGCATCCATAAGTGCACAAAAAGTGTGCTATATTTTTTGTGATTCATGTGCTGACTGATTGTCCATCTCCTGCCATGCCTTTTTCCAAAATGACAGAAAGGAAATGAGGAAGAAATGACATTCCTGTCTTTCCCCTGAGTATACCTTCCCTGTTTCCTGCATGACTCAAATATGTCATAAGGAAAGATATCCACAGGACTCTGAAGTGTGATATTTGAATTTAATGTAGTTTCTGATAGCAGGAAATAAAATTACTTCCTAACTTCAATGAGACATACAGTACTATTTCCCAAGAATAACATAAGCATCAGTACAATTTAAATTGCTTTGTTATAAAATGTTCAGTCCTTCCAGAGGGAAGGGGAAGGAGTTAAAAAGTTTTACTATAGGTTTTACTATTTGTAGTTGCCTTAATGAAATTGCACATCAGTATTGCCTTCAAATTATTACCGAATGGCAATGTTATTTTGTAGGAAAAAAGCTAAAGACTTAGGCAGGAGAAGAGCCTTTTCTTTAAAATGTTAGTAGCTTCAGGGTCTGCACAGAGAAAAGGGGGATTCTTTGTGAGAGATAGGTCGGATTTTTCCTGTAACAGACTTTTATACCATTTGTTCTCAAATCCTTTAAGTATCTCCTTTTTTTTATTATTATTATTATTCAGGTTTTATAGGAGTGACTCTTACTTTGCATCACCCACTGCATTCCTTCCTTTACCAGTGGAAGATAAAATTGTAATTACTCTGCTACTGCAGACTCTTCCAGGGTTACTTTTCGTCTGCAAAACTGAACTTAGTTTATACCAGCATTGCTATGCCATCTCTGAAGGAAAATGTCCGGCTATAAATCAGATCCAGAACAGAAAGATTCAAATCCATGGATGGATAATAACTGATGATGGTTTTAAAGATGTGAGCCCTGAAAATGCCTCTCCCCTTCTAACTTGCTAAGGCACAGTTTCTTACTGGACTAGGGAGAGGATGTGTCAAAACACTTGCTATAAATTTTATTTTTATTGAATAATTATAACTTGTGGAGAAAGTCATGTTAGGATTTTATACAACTATTGACCAAGGGTAAGGAAAGATCTGACTACAGCAGCAGTAGGTCCATGCTGAGACATTACTCAAAAAGTACATTTAATTCTGCTCTGCTTTCTCTGATAAAATCCAGAAAATATTTAACAGAAATCCCTTACTGTGATTGCATTCTTGCATTTCACCGAAGTCTTAAAATCAAGCTGCCTAGTTTGGGGACCATTGTTTCTTTTGATATAGGTGCTAAATTAGGATTCATGAATAAGGATGCGGTACCGTTGTTAGTTACCTGTTGTCCTTAGGAAGGAGGTTTGGAATTCAGGGTTATAGCATAAGTAAGTGTCAGGAAACTGAGTCTAGAAAGAATCATATAATAAAAGATGGAAAAAAAATGCAGAAACTCTGAGAGTCTTTGTTAAAAGATACCTCATGCAAGTCCATTGTGGTTTTTTAATCTATCTGAAAGTGCAACTGAAAATAAAATTTTAGTGAGAATTTCACCTCTTCTCCCTACTCTCTCTGTTTTTCACATTTTTTTTTTTTTTTCCTGGATGGTACTACTTAGCTTTAAAATCTCAAAATCAATCATCCTTGCCAACTGCTTTCTGGAAACGGAACAGAACCTTGAAAATGTGTGGAATGTGCAGCACTGCCTGCCTGTTAAGACACTAGCCAGTTTAGTGTTTACAGGAGTCTGAAAATTGGCCTTTTCCAGGCTGGAAGAGCCTAACGAGCTACTTGATTGAATGGGGATCTTTGTGTCTTGGTCCAACTGTTTGTTGCAGAGTGGTGGGGGCTGTGGGTTTGGTCTGGTGCCTAAATCCACAAGGCCTGGACAAAGACACATGGCTAGTGTGATGCTGGGTTTATTTATACATAAATGGCTCCATGCTGCAGCTGTGAGGTGTACAAAGCCATAATTCAAATTCTTATTATGGCACCTAGTGTCAAGTTACATATCTGCTACTACCCTTTAGGTCCATCAGTAGCCATCTAACAAAACTGGGTGCTGTGAACTGGAATTATATTAATGCTTCAACTTAGAAAAAAAACTCTGGAAAAGGATGGTGATGGTTAAGCTAATAGTTTGCCTAGCTACGTAGGTGAATCCAATTACAATAACTTCCTCAGCCATGATATAAGCCAGTCAAAGTTTTCAGTTTTAAATACTAATTCTTCAATGAACAAATATTCAGATGATTTAAGAGTGTCTTAAATGGCAAATTTTACTCATGACATAACCCTAGGCAAATCACTTAATCTGTTATCGTCTCCTGAACTGGAGGTAGTACTTGCTGTTCTCAGTCGGATATGTCAAGGCTCTTGAGCTATTTGAGGAATTTACAGAAAGTGGTGATGTGGCAAACTGGACTTTCTCTTTTCTAATATACATCTTAAATAATATGCAGTTAAATAAAAGAACTTGCAGTATCATAGCAGATACATAAAGTATAGAAAATTATTTGCATTCAAAATAGCAATTGCTGGTTATTTTAATTTGTATTTAAATATTAATAATACTTTACCAGAAGAAAATGGAAATCTCAAACTACTTTTGTAAATTTGAAAAGTATTATTAATATTTCAGTAAATAATTATGAAGTATTTACCAGAAGAAAATGGAAATCTCAAACTACTTTTGTAAATTTGAAAATACTTCATAATTATCACCAGATTTATTGAATTATTAATTTCTAGACATTTCCAGTTTTCACGGCAAGTTCTTTTTACTTTTTATTGTGAAAACATGCCTTATGATGAACACTTAAGAATCATTGTATTGACACCTAGAAGTGTACTAAATATTGATGCATCAAGCCATTATTGCTCTAATGCTTTGCTACCTCTGTATATTTTTTCACAGACAAATAAGGGGACAACTGTTTATGTTTTTTTAGTGACATCTGACTTTCTCACAGGAAGCCTGGTGCCGGCTTGTCTGTTGGTGAGAGCCACATTCATGACTCAAAGCCAAGCTGCAAAGGGAACATTACTGTTACAAACCATAAAGGAATGAGCATGATCAGGAATAAGAATTCCAAATCAACAGCAGCAAGTGTTGATATATTGAATGCTGTTCCCTGTGAGTAAAACCTTAACCTAGCCATCTGGTCAAAGCAGGGTGCTGTCATTTCCTGATGTACTCTAATTTATAGGAAATCATCTGGCCTTGGGGCCAGATTCTGCAAGCATGGTCACAGATTTACTGTTCTATACTGTTCATAGATTTCAGCTATGGCAGTATTTGCCCAAGCCAGTGTGTTGATGCAGTAAAGCAGAAAAGGTCTAAAGTCCACACAAAAAGAATATAATTTGTGTTTTAAATTCTCTGAAATCCTGAATTAATAATGAATGATGTTTTAGAGCCTTTTTTTCATCTTGATGAAAACTAAGATATAGAACACAGTTGTAGTTCACACAAGGAATGTAAATGTCCTCATAAATTCCTAGAGATTATTCCTAAAACTCTTGTATGATAAAGTTCAGGGAGTTGTATTAGGAATTCTTCAGTAGCATAAAAATACATTTAAAAAGAAAAAAAAAAAAAAGCTTTTCATGTAGAAGTCATTGTTTCCTGAGGTTTATTTGAAGCTAAATGGGATGTGGTTCTACAGCTAAGATTTCCAAGCATCAGGCAGTATGAATTGTTAGACCATCAAATGTACCAGTACCGAAGCAAGATTGTCTTCATGTAGACAGAATAATCAAAATGAATGTCTTCTGAATCTTCAAAGCTGTTTTCTCTAGCCATTTACTTTATTTTTCTAACTGCATGTAGTAGATAAAAAAAAAAAAAAAAAAAATGCTTAATTAATGGTATCAGATGTTAAAAGGAAGAAAAGCACATCACTTAAGTGGACAAATATATTTTGATAATGTAACACATTGGATACATTCATGTGTTCCACTGGTTTATTTTATGGTACTATATTGCTGTCAACAAATGCTAGGATACACGCTTTGATCTGAATTGTACTGCATCAGATGAGTACTTAACAAGCATCTGACCAGAAATTCCTTAAAGCTAGTGTCATCTCTGTGTGGGTAACAACATACTCTGTAGTTTTACTCTAGGGTAACAATCTGAATCACACTGAGATGTGTAGACTCCTAAAATAGATTAAGGTATATTATCATTTCCTTTACAAACAGGTTTCTTTTAAAACCTTTGGTAAGTAACCTTTGGTGTTCCTGGTGAAGATTATTTTCAGCAACTGGAGATGGCTCTACTTAGTGACAGTGAGCTGCAAGCCAAATCCTAATATGTTTGCATTTTTATATTTACTCTCTAAATCCAGACTTCAGAAAAAATAGGTTCTTTTACAGATGGGACAGGAAAAGCACACATCTTGATATCACAACCTTCAGATCTGGATTAGAATCATTCTCAGCATGAGCTGGCCAGAAGACAAAAAAACTTGGGGAAGTTCAAATTAAGATCCAAAGGGAGGCTTTCATGATGCATTCAAGCTATATGTTGCTCAGTTGCAATACCTGCTAACTGCTCAACTGGCTTCCTCTTCTTCTTCCTTTTTATAAACTCATTAGACTCACTGTAGTGCCCTTCTGCATGAGTTTGAGATGTGCACTCAACAGGTTTCTAAATTTTTCTCAGGTGTTTAGTTTTGACCATTGTGAATAAATTTGCTTAGTCACATTCAAAGGAATGCATCAAATGTTTAAGTCTCAGAATGGCAGAAACAGACAGAGGTAATAACATACTCAAAAGTTAAAGGAATTTTGAAAATGATATGTAAAATACTTCTTAATATTGTAAAACATGACAATCTTTATTTCCAAAGCTTAGATTGATACAATAGTTCATGGCACAGAGAAAACAGAACAAATCTAAAATGACTTGTTTATTACTCACTGGCAATGTGAATTATGTCAATTTCACACCAAATATGCACGTGCCTTAGTTTAGAAAACATGAGACATTTGGCACTGCCTTTTCCTTGAACTCTGCACTTGGAAAACCTAGAGTCCAAAGACATACTTCATTAATGTGGTCTGATCTAGTGTTGTACAGTGAACAAGCAAGTTTACTTTGCACTCAGAAAATGAGACAGTTACAAAGAACAGTGTGTATTCATTCAAAGGCTTCTACGCATCAGAAATAACTGGTTAGTGACCCATCAAAAGTGGGTATATTCCAAGCACCCTTTAATTTAGGATGTGTACTTCAATCCCTGTTCCTTACCGCACCAAGAGAAGGTAAGTTCTTAGTGTAACAGAGAGCTGAGCAAGTTTTCAGTTGGTAGGTCAGTTCCAGCTGGGTCTACCATACCTTGGCACATAGGTATAAAAGCAAAAAATCAGGATTGATAGTGGAAAGGCTTAGGATTGTTTGACTTAATTTGTTTACAAAATACAAAGATAATTCAGTCTCTGAAGCTCATTCCTTGTCAGTAAGAAGTTTCAGGTTTTGCTAAACTATACATTAGGTAGATGAACATGCCAAAGCATTTTGGAACACTGAAGGATACAGTAGTATCTCAGAGAGCTTAAGCGAAAAGAATCTTGGTATGTGTTTTTTTTGGTTGGTTGGTTTTTTTTTTTTTTTTTTTTAGAGAAATGAATAAAATGCACTGTAAGATAAATATCTTTGCCTGTGTTTAAAATCAAGCTAGCATATGTTACCTGCAAATCACACTTTTGATGTATATCTCTTCTGCATTTTGTCTTTTTCCTACTGCATAATTTGCACTTCCTCTAATCTATGTCTTGTTAGTAAAATCCTGTAAGGTGTTCCATGTTCACTAAGTCTGTAATAATAGTCATTTATAGAATTGTGTGGGATCCCCATAGATATGAAGTTCTTCAGCCTTGATTTCCATGGATCATCTTCTCACACAGAATGCAAGAATAGTCTCTCGTGCTTATAGGATAAGAAGCACTTGTATTTACCAGCATAAAACAGCACGGTCACTTGTTTCAACTATTTTTAGGGCCTGTCAAAACAAATAGACATTATTTTTTGTGGTTCATGGAGTTAGCCAAATGTTACTTATAATCTTTCCTCCCCCTCCCTGTCTTCTTTGTTGCCTCTTCCCTTTCTCCTTTCTCAGTTACTGTAAGTACAACTTGTTTCTTGCCCAGTGGTTAATGTAGTTAGTGTTTTTTTTTTCTCTAATCTTGCAAAAGCAAATGAAGACCACCTGCCAGTGTCCATGTGGTATCCAGCACTTAGAGAATTTCAGGTCCTATGATCCCATGTAGTGAATTTCCACTCTATGGAGTAAATTAACCCCCAAACCAATGCATATTATGTGGGTATGCATACAGTACACATGACACTTCAAAGTGCACAAGGGTGCTTTAGAAGATGCATTGCACTAGCAGCTCCTGATGAATCAAGAGGCACTGTATAACAAAAGTGGGATACCTCACTTTGTCAGGTTGGAAGTATCAGGAATTTTGAGTGGTGACCTTGCTTGGAGAGAAATGCTTGTCTAATTTTAATGGAGACACTCAAATGGCTATTGAATCCAAACAGTTTATAGGCTTGTCTACTACTAGAATTACTAAACTGTGAAGACTTGTTTGTCTTCGACTACACCCAGAAAAGCCTGATTAGTAATTTACTTACGAGTACCTGCCTGACATCTTCCTTACAACGGCAATTATGATTCCTGCAAGGATGCCAACTGCTACAATGATTCCAGTAATGATTCCAGCAAGTGCAATTGTTTCTAGACCACCTGAGGAGGAAATGATCAGTTAGCATTTTGTGCATGAGAAAACAGTGGCTCCTGATAGTACAGATGCTTTTCTGCTGCGTCGCAGTCTGTAGGGAAAACTTTTGTCTTGTGGACTTTCAAGTAGTGTTTCTGCTTCGGTATGTTCTCTTTATTCCTGGCCTTCGTGCTAGACTGAAAACTTGATTTTACTGGACACGCTTATACAGTGTACTGAGATTTGCAAAGCCATTCCTCTGTTAAGACTGATTATCTGTATAGAGTACAGGCCTATAGAAGTACATATGCTGCCATGCTGGATGGCTCCCTTCAGAGGCACCTGTGGAGACAGCTTTTGTTAGGTAAGCAGGTGAGTTGGGGGAGGCAGATCAAGGAGCAACATGGCTATTCCCCAAATTCCTCTCCTAAAGCAGCATGGATATAACTAGTAGCTTCTGGAAGTGTTGCCACCTGGCAGCTAAGTTGTCTTGCCCTTGTAATTAGTTATTTCATTTAATACCTTTCTCTGTTTCTTCTGCTTCTCTACCTGGTCCACCTGCAAAATCAGAAACAAAATAATTATTTAGATCCTTTTTTCATATCCCAATTCAGACTGTTATATCCTCAGAAAGCTTTTAATTACATCCCGATGGTAGAGGGCCATGAGGTATTTCCCCGATAGAGAGTATATGAAAAATTTCAAATCATAGTGAAAGAGCTCTGAATTAATAAAGATTCAGATAAGAGTGATTGAACTATACCCACTAGTGAAACTTCACTCTGATCACATAAAGATCAGTAAGAATATACCTGGTATAATCTTAAGTTAGAAATCAGCTGTCAATTGCTTGGGAAATTTTACAGTAATAAAAGCTTTGCTGTATTTTCAGTGTATTTGGTAAACTGTTCTTTATTCGTTTAGAAAGCTTTTCTGTCTGTAAAAGTTTCTTGGGTTCCTTATGCAATTTTTTTGTTGATGGAAAACTTGTATAAAATCTGTTCAGTACACTTCAGAGACAATAAATTTGTAGTTGAGTTCCCAATACAGATGAAAAAAAGTTCCTGTTACTTCATTAGTAGTACCTCATCCTAAATGTTTTGCATATCCTTTAGAAGAAGTCTGAAAATTCTACCTCTAGAAGTCAAACCTAGTAATCATCACTTCTGTTTAACGGTAAGCAAAGAAAAGAGGCCTCTGTTCTTGGCAGACAAGCAAGCTGGCAAAGGAGATAAAAGCACATACGTTTTTAAATGAACTTGTTTGATCTATTGAGGGTTATGATACTGCTGTAGAGCATGGCCACTTCATAAAGAAGCTAACCAAAAAAAGAAGTGTTTGTGCATAACTTGTTTAGACCTAATTCATTTGAATTGCTTGGGGAGAAGGAATAAATACACATACTACAGAATTTCATAGAAATACATCTGCCACCAGACTTGATTTTTCCAGTTTTGAAGGAAAGCCTGCATACCAAGAGCAACTGACTAGAAAGCAGGCGCTTACATTGTCTAATTCCAAAGTCACTGGTGAATTGCAAGAGGTAAATGGACAGATCTCTGGGCTGCACAGAACTTTTCAGTGTGGGTTGTGATCTGAGTTTGAAGTTTGTTCTTGAGGCAAGCATGCTGAGGATCTGTTGGCAGTACCTTTGATTTCTCAGATAATTCTAGGTGCTAATAATATCACGAGAACAGAAATAACTTATGGTATATTAGAAAAGAAAATCATTTTACCTTCACTTTCAGTAGTAACTTCATAATCAGTAGTGATCTCGCCGTCTTCGCTAGCAACATCTCCACTTTTTGTGGTCATTAGTTCTGCAAACTCCAAGAGATTTGTTACACCGTGTAGTTTTGTGGGCAGCTAAAAGGATTAGGGAAAAAAAGCAGAGGGGGAAAAACGTCAGTATTTTCAAAATAAGCATTTGAATTTCTTGCTTTGCCAGGTTCTCTGTGGGTGGATTTTTAGCGTGTCATCTTCTGGCAGCTTGTGCTGAATGACCAAAAAAAAGAGTCAGTGAGCTGTTTCGTCTTCCTTGGTAGAAGTTCAGAACTCAAATTTGTTTTTTATAATTCATTGTTGAAATCACAGCGATTACTTAAAACCTAAGACACAAGATAATATCAGGAATGTAATTTCAGGGTAACCTAAAGGAACCTTGATTTAGAATGATACTCACCAAGGTTGGTGATTCTTCAAACTCAGTGTCATTTCTGTCTCGGAAATCAATTGTTGCGCTTTCTTCTCCTTCGAGAACTGAGCTTGCTGAAATAAGAAAAATTTAAAAAGTTAGAATTTTATTTGATAATTCCATCTACGGGCTGCTTTGACCTCAAAGTATGTTAAATACGACCTATTTATTTAGTGCTCGGTCTGCCCACTTAGGTGTACAAAATTCTTCGGATTTGGATTAACTTTCTGGGTTCTGTTATACATGCAGAAAGCTGCATGACAAAGGTCTTTAGTACACATCACTTAGAATATTTAAAGCTTGAGCCACATTTTAAGGAGGGTTGATTAATGAAGACTCTTTCAATAAAAGAATTTTCTTGGAGAGGAGTCTTTTCCTTTTAGGTGAATGTGGCTATTCCATATTTCAGGTTAAGCGCTATCTTATTTTACTTCAAACTTTTTGTATTTTCCCCTCTTGCAACTCAGTCCCAGCTGTGTATTTTTTTTTTTTTTTTGAAATACCATTGTTTATGGGGTATAGCTATAGTTTGGAAAATATTCACAGAAATCTAAGTTTTTTGTTTTGGAATTTTTTTCTTTTCCTAATGCAAGAAACCTAATTTGACATACTTCTGATTTTAAATAACCATGTAGTGTCTCCTTTTCTTGTTTTAGGTTCATATGTGTCATCGCTACTCCTTGGCACAATAAACACTTAAAATGTTGGCCTGCAAAATCCTTTGGTTTTTTTCTTCACAAGTATGCCCAGATTTCATCAATAAGGAAAATGAGATGGAATGAGGTAGAACATGAAAAGTGGGCGTGAGGATACCTGGTAGTTAACTACCGATACCTGGAGTTTCTAATTGGCATGATTATAAAGCTAGGTGAGACTGCTGCTTAATCTGTAGCCTGGGGTGCAAGTTCTCCTAATTCCAGATACTAGTGTTTAAGTGCTAATATTACACACAGACCTGAAAAAAAAAAAATTAATGCATAAAACTCTTCTGTTTATTCCAGCAATCTGAGCAAAAGTTTGTTCAAACTCTTCTTGAAATCCAACATACCACTTTGGTTTCTGGCACAGTGCTGAGTTACCCCTCTCTAACGACATAAGGCTGAGATCTTTCCTTTCTGCAAGAAACCAAACACCAGTAATCTAAACTTAGATTTCTGATTCCATGTTTATTCCAGTAATGAGAATTTTATAAATAGGATTTTATATTTATATGCATTTACTTATAAGGCTCAATATAGATACACACTCTATTTAAGAGCAAAAAGAAGGGTGTGGAAGTTGCAATTTAGGCACTAACAGATGAAGAAAGTGTATTCATGTCATGCCAACATGAGGACTAATATAGCTTGGAATATAGCTTCCTACCTTGGAATCCCAAGGGCTGCAAAGTCAGTGGCAAAATCCTCAGCCTTGGTTTCTAAAGTAATGCCTTTCAATTGTAGTATTATGATTTTGGTATAAGTATGTTAATTGTAAAGAGAACTGCATTACAGCTCAACATAAATTTTAAGGATCAGTTAAGTTTGGCAATCCTTGTTAAAACCAAAAATAATTTGTTATTCACTTATCGCAGAATAAGCACAGATGGAGAAAGCTAATTATCAGAGGAAAAAGACAAATGCTCATATACTAAACTTTGCTTTACAACTAACAACTCATTCAAGGAAGCGTTCATACTGCTGGAATGGCAGTAGCTTTCAGCCCTGAAGAATTACTGATAATGAAGGTGTAAAAGGAAACAGCGTTGCAGAACAAAGGTGTAGAAAACTTAACATTGCAAAGCAACATGAGGGAGAGTGGAATAATTATTCTTTCTGGGTAAAGATATCAAAGATCCTTGGCAATGTGACATGTGGAAGATCTGTTTGGACTGCTGAAGTCACCACAGAGAAAGTCAAAGGAACAAACAGGAACATTCCCTTTGGCCTTTTGTTGATTCCATTTGATATGGCCCAAATGTAGAAAGAACCATCCGGTTAAGTAGCACTTTTGCATATGTGTTTAATATTATATCAGAGAAGCCTGCAAATAAAAGCATTGCCTCACAGTGCTGCGATCGTCTCCAGCTAGTACTACCACCTTTTCTGTTTGTGGTTATACATGGTTGCAGATGTGAATTAATCATTGTATTTCTATCTGCCAAAATTCCAGCTGGGTCCATTTCAGTTCAAAGTCCCCAGCTGCTATCAGGCTGCAGCTTCTCACACCAGGAGAAGATCTGATGTCTTTAAAAGTTTAATATTGCTTTGAAAACACTGAGTGGTTAAACATCCCATGACCTGCTTGTGGAAAGATGATTTCACTACTCATTGCTATTCACAGAGTGACAGTTTACTAGACAAACCTCTTAGGGTTGCTTTCAAAGCACAGTGGTTGTGTTGGGCAGGAGAGTGAGTTGTAAAACTGTTGGTCATTAGCATTTCTTTCAGGTATCTCCAAAAACAACAAAGATGCTTTTGAAAATGAAAAATATTAGAGGATCTTCTTTCTTTCTCAGCAGTCTGGATAATCCCAGACACCAGTGGGTTTAGGCAGCCTTACATCCATGTTTGAGCTTATCCTTGAAACAGGAAGCCTTCCAAATGGAATGAGTTTCAGCCTTTCGGATGAGTAGGAGAAAATTGCTAACCTTAGAGACTTCTCTAGATACAGAATTGAGTGGGCCTGGTGCCTTGGGAGGTATCACGCTTGCTTTGATGTGCTATTCAGCTAATATGTTAGATGTAACTGATCAGGGTCTTTGACCAATTCTGTTCCTTGAACTATTACAGACCAAGTGGCAGTGCTTGAAGGACTCTTCATGTAAACGTGTGTGCTAGCTGTGCTCTTCCGGCCATATTTTATCTAGGTTTTATGTTTTGATAGCACTCCTTTTCTGAGGAAGCATGCTTCATTTTTTGACCTTAACTTCGGTGTGAGCAAAGTGAGTCTCGCACTTGGTCTCTGCAAGTCCTCTCAATTATGATAAGCATTTTTAGGAATTAAAGATGAGTCCCTTTTCTTGTAGATTGGTTCTTCAACACAGCCAAATCCAGATACTAAAATATGAATAAAGCACTGAAGTATGAATAAAGCTACAAAATTCTCAGACTAATTTTAAAAATTGGAGTTCGAGGAAGAACTGGCTTTTACTGACATTCTGGATTTTGAGCCTTTGGACAGTTGTACTTTCAGTCTCTTAAAAAGCTAGTAATAGTTTCTTAAAGCAAGGACTGAAATTCTCTTTTGTGCTCATGACTCCTGCAAACTTCTTGACCCTTGCAGTATCCTGAGAGCTTGGTGGGATTGGCCTGTTTGAGGCCACAGTATTGGCATTTGCTAGTTTTTATATTTTCGTTGGTTCTTCTGGGAGTTGGGGTAACATGTTGTGGCATGATATGTGTTCTGGGATATTGAGTGCCTAGACTGTGTTATCCACAAGAAAGTACATATGCAATCAAATCTAAGTGCCTGCTGCCTGTTCTGTATATGAAAATTGACATTCTTTGCTTTGTATAGTGAAGGCAGCTGAATGACAAAATACCCTAAACTTGGGAAGCATCAAGCAGTTGAAAACAAGGTTGTGATGCACAAGGAGAGATTCATTCAGGCCTTATTCGGAGCCCGCCTGAGTTGGTTCAGCTGCTGTGTAGCTCATGATGACAACGTTTTGCTGAATTGTCAGAAACATTTCCTGTGGTTACCACACCCTGTTGCAGATGGTTTCTGTTGCTGCGCCTCGTTTAGCCAGGGGAATAAAGCCAGGGTTTAAATCTACCGTGCTGAGTGGCAAAGAACCATACGGCTGTTTCTAAAGTAATTGCATGTCTTCTGAATATATCAATATTATATTTAATAATGCCCATCCATAGGATACCCACAGAAAACATTTTACTGGGATAGACAGAGGAAAATTTGCAGTTTAAGAGCTTGCTATACACTCATGACCAATAGGAAAAAGTATGAAACAAAGCCACAGCAGAAAAAAAAAAATGATGATTTACTAAGCTTTTTCTATTATGCAGGATAAAATCATTCACAGAACCATGAATATTAAGGAAAGGCTAACTCCTCCATTATGGGGTATTCCTTTGCACGGAATTTCTAGTAGAACAAGGGATAAATCGTCAGGTTGATGCTTTTAATAATGTTACTGTGTTACATCTGAGATTTCTTGTCTAAGTACACTGACTTCAGAGTTGTTATGTCATGAATCTTCCTGAAAAAGTATCGTCAATGAAGGATTTTGCTCCCTTTATTAGCAATATCTTGTTCTTTCGGAGCAGGAAAGGTTTGAGTGGGGCAACGAGATTGGAGATAACGTGGTCAAGGCGCAAGTCTCTTGCATCACCCTGTTAGCAGCACCAGAACTGGCAGCATTTCAGTGTTCTGTATTTATCACAGCGTGGCTGGAAAGGAAGGAGTGTTGGAGCTTAAGACACCTCACATGGGTTCAGTTTCGCAAAAAGTACAAAACAATCTATGTACAAATACAGGGATATGTGAATACAGCTGAAAGGAATTAGAAAATGACCTCTGGTATTGTAATGAAAAGCTCTTCCCTGAATCACTTCCTTCCCAAACCTTGGAGGCTGTAGACAGATGCCCTGTACAGCTCTCAGCTTGCAGAGGTTATTTCCCGACGTGGCTTATCCTGCTTGGTTACTATCCCTTTCTCTCTGCCAGGGGAACTCTTTGCACCATCTTTTCCTAACTCATTTGCTTGAGCACTGCACATGGAAACTAGTTAAGCTATGATTTTGTTCACACAATGATTTTTCATTACTTGCTATGTACTGCCACATAGCAGGCAGACATTCAAATACTTTTAGTCTGACATATTAGTTAATAACATACTAGCTAATATTTGGAGGTATTTCAGAGTTGTGAAAATATCTTACTATGTGCTCAAAATGAAGTGTGTCCCCTTGAGGGATTTAGCGGTAGCTTGTGTACTATTCAGGTCCTCCTTAGAGTACACATTGGTCTAAAATAGTACACACAGCTGAACTGTGCCTTTGTGAAGGATTTTTCTAATATAATTTATGCTGATGTTTTGATAGTTGTAATCAACAAATAGAAAGATGGAAACATGAGGCAACCATAAAGCAAAATGAGAATGTGCACAGTGTCACAGCTTCTGTTTCCTTTGGGTGTCTTTGGCCAGGCATCTGAGACAGGGAGTTGGAAATAAAAAGTAAATTTTTGTTCCTCATTTTTCCTCGTTTGTTTGTCTCTAGCACTTCCCAGCATTCCTGTACTCTGTCCTACATCTTGTTATGCAATAGTGAACACCGAGCTGTGCGCCACATGGCTGTCAGCTTTGCTGCAGCTTTAATTTAAACTGTGGGTTTTGGTGGGTGCGCACAGAGCTGCGGCAGCCTGTTCCAAGGCTCTGTTTGCAGCAAGGGGCTCGGATGTTTCTATCTGGTAGCCTCCCCCTCAACCACATCCAGACAAAAAGCAAACAAGCCACCGAAGCAGGCACGCAATGAGACAGCCGTGCTCTCCGCACGGACAAGCAGCGTCCACTCTGGAATACACAAGTTCGTATGGTTTGCCTCAGTGACACAAGGAAGACACATGCACCCTCCTGCTGGAGCCCAGCAGCTTGCATGCTGTGAACTGTGTTTTTTGTTTTGTTTTTTTACCAATTTTTGATTATCTACCTTTTGGGTAGATTATCTCTCTGTTCTTTTTACCTCATTAGGGTGTCAGCTGCATATCTTTGCAGCTGATTTCCAAGAGCTAGATCTTCTGGAGTTAATGCGTGGGCTCACTGGAAATGGATTTACAGGAGTTGGGAATGTGGCCTCACTGTTTGCAGTTTACACCATGCAAAGTGAGTTAAGAAAAGGCACAGCTATGAGTTTTTAAAATGTGAAGGTTTCTTTCACTTCTAAAATTACATAGATTCATATATGCTTTTAACTCACGGGTTTTAAGCGGATGGGCAAAACTCTCTCCATTCGCACTTAAGAGGAGAAAACAAACTACATGTATATAAATTAGTATATTCCTCTATGGCTTTGAGACTTAGAGATATTACCTAGTGTTTGCATCTGGTTAAGAGCAAGCACATGGACAGTTGCTACAGCTCTAACTTGTGATAACTCGTTAACAATCATGTTAATTTTTGTTCATGTTATGTGACAGCTACTGGAGTAGTCCTCCTGGAACTATGTCCCCTATCAAAACCTGCTCTTTTAGACTGAGTCTTGAACAGAAACCGGAGTGCCCAAATGTAACACAAGGGTAGCTGCAGATTTATTTCTGACATGATCAGAAGTAAGAGGTGTCAGAATTTGTTTGGGAGACCTTTTCTCAAACCAATCAAGGCCAAAAATGTTTCTCCCAGAAGTTCAGGTATCTATAGATACCCAATCCACCTGGTACTGCACTAGAAAAGTTGTTGTGTCTCACTGGCCAGTGCAATTAGTGAATGCCAATGGTGGCATTGCTTATTCTAGGTCTGTTCTAACTCATAATTGTAGATGGTTATGAGCAAACAGCAGAGTGGGACACGTGGTATATAAATATATCCACAAGTCTCCAGAATACGCAGAGGCTACTTTCCTGGGGTACCCATAGGAAATTATCCCAATGTCTGGGATCATAAAACTTAGCTAGAGAGACACAGGCAGCTGGAGTACCTTAAATACTATAAGGCAAATTCTGGATCGGTCCTTGGAGGTCAATGCAAGCTGCGTGTGCCATAAAACCAAGTTACAAATCTTGCAAGCACCAAGTATTCTAACACTCTTCTGGCTAACAAGGTTTCAACCAGAAAACTTTTGCTGGGCTCCTTAGCTCAGCAATCAGAGGAAGTGTTTATCATAGAAAGCCCAGAAAGCAATGCTTGAAGTGTTTGCCTGACATCTCTTGATGTTTAGATTGCTGGGAAGTTTTGGAGCAAAACTCAAAACTCCTTAAGCCTCATATCCTCACATACAGAGTACCAAGAATTCTGGTTAAAGTCTCAAGCCAATATTCACATGTAGAGTGAATTGGCACCTCTGGTATTTCTAAGAGTGGTATTGATTGTCACCTAACTATTCTTTCAGTTAGGGTCTGAAACTTCAACTCAATCACGAGATGTTTTCGGTTTGGAAAACTGATGGATTGAGTTTCAAGTTGTTTTTTCAGATGTGTATTACCTGCAACATGGAGTATCAGCTTTCTGTAGCAGCAGTTGCTGTATCGCGCTATTGCAGGAATATGGAGTCCTTTGCCTGATGCTGATTCATTTGTAAATGCATTCAAATATTATGTAGAAAGATTGAATTTGATTGTGATGGTCCTGGAATAAAGTACTGTCCAGGATAATTCTGTTTACTTTTAATTAACCAGACTCTCCCCCCCCCCCTTTTTTTTTTTCTTTTTAGATACACATTTAGGGATAGCTTCAAATGTATTTTAGATCTTTTCTTATAATATTTAAAAGAAATAGTTTGCCAAATGAACTTGTCTTCAGTAGGTGACTAAGATGTTCCAAACCTATGTTAAGTAGTAATTCCTCCTATTTAATAGTTTCCCTCACATGTATTGCTTATGATCTAGTCTACTATTAGGAAAACCATGGATAGGGCTTGAGCTCCAAATTGTAGTGTCTCAAAGTACAGAAGCTCTTGAATGGAGAGGCTGCTTGCGAAGATTTATATGTGACTCTCATAGCAGAGAGTTTCACCATCTAAATATCAGTGACAACTAAGTTATGGCTTACAGTCTCCTTTGCATATATTACATAGTGAAACTAAAGACATTTCCAAGAGCTGCTGAAGTAATTGCTTGCTGACTTCTTGCAAACTGCTCCTTTTCCTGCACAGATGCAGAAAATCTTTTTTTCAGTAGAGCATTAACTCTACCAATCTGAAACTTTTTGATGTCTTTCCTCTGATACCACCACAGTAGATGCTCAGTAATAGCTTTTGAATTCAAAAGAAAGTTTATAAATAGGAAAGAGCAATTATTTTGCATATGAGCAAGCACAAAAGCTGTTAATTATGTGGAATCACTGGAAATTTTTTAATCAAAGCTTTTTCTTACCTTCTTCAGCAAGAGCTGTGAAAGGAACGCTCCCCAGCACGAAGATGACGATCTGAATTTTAATAAACATCTTTGCTATGGTTAGAGATCAGCGTTCCTGTCCCGAGACCAGAAGGATTCAATTCTTTTTAGAGGCAGAGAAGAGCTGAATTCACAGCAAGTTGTCACTGCAGAAAATACTTTGGTATTTGAAATATTCCTTTAACTGCAGGAAATTTTTTCCCCAGATGATAACTATAGAGCTAAAGAAAAGTAACGGAGTGGAGTCAGTGTTTTTTTCTTTAGCAAAGGGGTGGGAGCTTGTCTAAGGTGGTCTCAAAAAGAAGAGCTGGGCCCGCCCTTCCCACTCTGTTTGGTCAGTACTAAAATTATGATCTCAGCCCAGGTTTAAAGTTACAGGAGCTGTTGAGCGTTTTAGAAGGCTCTAATTTAGCAAAGGGGGAAGGGGAGTTTAGCCAGAGCAAGATGTACAGGGAGTTCCCTCCCTTCTGCAAATTATTCTTAAAAATATTTGAAGAGCAATGCTAAGGGCATCTTTTCTTTCCCTGTTATTTGCAGCAGTGAAATGAAGGTTTTTTTTCATGTTAAAGTTAGCCCTCGTGTTTACGTGAATAAACGTGGTAATAAATGTGCACTTAGGGGCACTGAAATAGCTTTAGAGCAGAGCATTTAATTTTCTGGTAAATACTGTCTGAATCTTTCTGTGTGTGTGTCTCCCAGCTTAAATGTCCTCAGATGACACCCTACCTGCGCTCCAGCATCTGTTCTGCCTGCAGACTTGCAAGCAGTGATGTCCTAATTTCGCCTTACAGAGATGGAGGATTTTTCCTTGCCATGTGTGACCGTGGAACACAGTTGGACAATTGTCTGAGCACTAGTAGGTTTTGCTTCTGTGTGTTTCTGTGGCTCCTCAAGCCAGCATGTATGCAAGGGTGGATTAACCTTTTCTACCAGTATCTTAAACAAAAAGGTAGCAAAGCTGATGCACTCAAATAGGTCAGAATGCAGAGGATGGGGTTAAAGCAGGGCTATAGGAGCAATGACTTCTATTAACCCTTTTCTGACTCTGCCCTCATCTTGGGTCTGTTTTGGAGAAGGTAACCTCCAGAGAAGGGTGCTGCAGACTTGTAGGAGAGGTGGTCTTTCAAAAAAACAGTTATATATAATATATATTTAAAATATATATTTTTTATATAATATAATTTTTATAAAAAATTATATATAAAATGTAAACTAGGTTGTCTTGCTCAGGAGGTGTGAGTCAGCTTTTATTAAGACCCCATGACAGTCTGGGATACAAAGCAGCAAATCAAGTCTAAGTATAAGCAGTGATACCATGATATAAAGAGTCCGTAGGGCTTTGTTTACTTTTTAAACTACTAGATGCCAAAGTAATTTGTTAGCTGTCAACTTGAATGATGGTACCATAACTGTGTTCTGTACTGTATCTCGTGTTTTTGGCAGACTAGAATGAAAATGTGAAAAGTCAGTGTTAATGCAAGAAGTAGCAGGCATTGCTAGCTTTACTGCAGCTAAACAATAAAACATTTCTGTTGTTAAATTTCAGTATGCCTTGACACATCTAAAAATCTAGTATTAATTATTCCTGGTTAATGCTGCTTAAAATTTATTTAAAAGAATGCTTGCTTATTGGGAAATGCCATTCCTTTGAAACTGAAATTTGCAATGAGGATATGTAAGCTTTAATGAAATATATTTCCAAATAACAAAACAGAATCATTCTTAACCTTATCAGAAGGGAATGTTTGGATTTCTGTAAGTATTTTTGGAATGAAAAGAGGACATGGTATGCTATGAAAGACAAACGCATGACTGTTCTAAGGTTTAGGTCAACAAATCCTTATGAGGAACAAGGAGGTTTTCAGCTGTTCTCCTCCAAGGTGCTATGAGGACCTGTCATCTTTATGCTCATTCTTATATGCAAATTTGTTTCATAGGCTTGTGAATAACTTTTCAGGGGGTCAGGCTATTAGCTGGATTAAGTAATTTCTTCCTTTAAACTTCACTGCATTCTAGGTGTAGAACTGAAGCTTTCAGGAATTAGAAACATCCAGGCGCCAATAGCACTTCCAATACTTTTTATCATTTTTGTTGTTCTTGCCAATAATGAATAGTTCTTCCTGTTCCAGACTGTTCCTCATGAGAAACTCTTCAGAAAGTTTTATCAAACTATGAAGAGTTCATTAAAGTTAGCTTATGTCATAGTATCCAGGTACACTCAAGGAGAAGAAATTTGCCTAAAGATGCAAAACAAGGACGTGAAAAAGCTAGGAATGGGTCTTACTGTTGTTTTTTGAAGGGGAAATTGTTCTTAAGGACGCAGATCTTTCTTGGGTTCTTGAGAATAGCTTGGAAATTAGTTATAGGAACTTGTCCTCTACTAAGGACATGTTACTGAATAAGGGATTAAAACAGCAAGACATTGCTGAAGCCCCTCTGATCTGAAAAAAAAAGAGTCTCTGGAAAAAGCCACCCTAACCCTGGGAGGTGACATGGAACCAGATCGATGGGGCTGACGGGCCCCCCCGGCCCTGTGTGCGTGGAAGCCCCAGGGGGCTCCCCAAAGGCCCATGAGAGGGGCCTAAGGGCCTCCGTGTGGCCCCCCCAGGGTCCCCGTGTGCACAAGGCCAGGGGCCCTAAGGGGTTTGGTGCAGCCCCCCGGGGCCTCCATGGCCATGGGGCCAGGGGAGCCCTAAGAGCCTCCATATGCCCCCCCAGGGCATCTGTGCGCACGAGGGCGCGGGTGCCCTACCGGCCTTTGTGCGCTCCCTGGGGCCTCCATGCGCACGGGACAGGGGGCGGGGGCAGTATGGGCCTCTGTGTAGCCCCCTGGGGCCTTCGTATGCGTGGGGCCGGTGGGGTCGTAGAGGCCTCAGTGCGGCCCCTTGGGGCTTCCATGCGCACAGGGCCGGGGGGACTCTACGGGCCTCGGTGCAGTCCTCTGGGTCCTCCGTGTGCACAGGGTCTGGGAGACCCTACGGGCCTCGTTGCAGACCCTGGGGCCTCCATGCGCATGGGGGCATGGGGAGCCCTATGGGCCTTCGTGTGACCTCTCAGGGCCTCCCTACACACGGGTCCGGGAGGGTCCTACAGGCCTCAGTGCGGCCCCCACAGGGCCTCCACACGCACAGGACAAAGGGGGCCCTATTGGCCTCAGCGCCGCCCCCCCCACAGCCTCTGCGCGCAGAGGGTCAGGGGTGCCCTATGGGCCTCCAAGCTCCCCCGGAGGCCTCTGTGGACACGGTGCCGGGGGGCCCTACCGGCCTTCGTTCGGCCCTCCAGGGCCTCCATGCGCACAGGGCCAGCGACGCACTACGGCCCGTGGTGCGACCTGTTGAAGAACTGCTGGAAGAGGGGGAACTTAGAGTAAAACCAGGGCTAATAGTGATCACGGCATTACAGAAGCGTGGTCGGGGTGATGCACAGTTGCCATTTCCAGGATGGTCGGCACGCAGGGATTCGGCTGCCCTGCGGTTCCCTAAGCAGCACAATCTGCCCTCCTCGCAGCTGCAAAGAGGAGTAACGGAGGATGGAGCGGAGTGAAGACGCCGCGGCCAAACTCGGTTGTACTCCCTGTGCTGTGCTGCTGCCGAGCCGCACAGCAGCTGCCAGTGGGAAATAAACCATAAGATGTCGGGTGCTGAGCTAGCAGTGGTGGCAAATCACTCCTTTCGGATGAACTTTGGTCATTATAAATTCATTTTAGTGCCAACGCACACCTCCATCCCCAAAGTTACCCGTCTCTGAGGTACCCCCGCTCCTCACTGAGCATGTTCTAGATTTTGACTCTACCTTTACATGAAAGCGAGAGACTTTTTCACGAATTGGTAATAAAACTAAGTATGACTACAGTCACTCAGGCTCCACCTAAATGTAAAAAAAATATAAAAGGTGAACTAAGGAGGAAAGAAGGAGGAGGGAAGATTCCATTGTAAGTTCTGGGATCAGTTGATGGGCTGAACTCCCTTTCCTCCCCCCAGGTTGGGACGCCGCGTGAGGAGACGGGAGAGCCCTGTCCCATCTTCAGGGGTGAGTGACGATTGCACATTTGTGCATCAAAGCCAGCTAAAAATCCCACGCTCTAATAGAGAGTTTTCTGTACGGACATCCAAAACCTGCTTTGTAAATATTGTATTTGAATAAATCATGCTATTTGTGAACTCCACTACTTCTTTGGAAGGCAATCGGACCTACAGTCAACAGACTGTTTGTGAATCTGATACTGCCAGAGTCGGTCCTATAGCTACTGCAGCATTTGGTATCTCCCCTGAACTCACACACTGCTCCAAACTGCAACAGCCTCCGTGCGCGCGGGGCCCTGCCGGCCTCCAGGCGGCGGGTGGCAGAGATGTCCTGGGGGAACAGGAGCCGCCCTTACAGGGTTTTCACTTTGGGAAGAACGCACAGCATTTCAAAGAGCAGATTTGCCCCCAAGAGGGCTGTGTTACCTACAGAAAGGAAAAAGAAATAAAAACAAGCAATACCGTACCCCGCCGTGAAGCTGGCTAGCAGCCCCGGCCGCATGGAGCCACGGCAGCCGCCGGCGGACACCGCGGTCCCCACGAGCTCCCGGCCGCCCGGAGGGGGGTTTCGTCGGACTCACCCGAGGCGTCGTATGTTGGTGCCACTTCGACGAGGTCACATCCCACGATATTCAGGCCTTTGCAGCTGCGGATAATCTCTAAGGCCTAGGACGGAAAAAGATCCGGGAGCAAAAAACATGTATTTGATGCAGCAAAAGAGTTCGGTTTCTTCTTTCCCCTTGTACGGTTTAAGTGAGCCCTGTCGCTTAAAATACAGCCCAGAGAGACCAAATGGCATTGGTTCAGCGTTGTCTTTCCCACGGATCTCTAGGTACTTCTCTGTTCTCCTCCGCTTGGTGAGGACCCCAGCCACCAGCCATCTGCCCTCCTTTAGCAGGAGCAAGGAGTCATCCTTCCCGGCGGATCGGAGCCGTGGGCTCACTTACCTGGGCGGGCGTGAGCCCGGCTATCTCAGGCGTCCCAGTCCCCGGGGCGTACGCAGGGTCGAGGCTGTCGATGTCGAAGCTGATGTAAACAGGTTTGTCCCCCATCTGCTGCCTCACCTCCTCCATGAGCGGCACCAGCGACTTCAGCCAACACTCTTCAGCCAGGACGACGCGGAAACCCTGCCCGGAGAGGCCGCCGCACTCAGTGCGGAGCCGAGCAGCGGGACAGCATGCGGGAAGGGGCATCGCCGTTCCCGACGGAGCCAAAGGTGGATCACTGGACGTTGCCTCTCATCCGAGGGTTTCCAGGCTCTCGATTGTGCCTATTACCTGCTCCCGGCTGTATTGGTAGGCGTCGGGGGCATAGGAGGAGCCGCGGAGGCCGATCTGCACCACACGCCTGCAGTCCAGCAGTCCTTCATCCACGCAGCGCCGGAAAGGGGTGCCGTGGTAGATGGGCTCGCCCAGCGCCGCAGCACCGGTGTCAGCGTGAGCATCCACGTGCACCAGCCCCACGGGGCCGTGCCTGGCTGAGGCAGTACAGGATGTCACCCCATTGCGAGACCGAAGTCCCACGTCTGGATCCCATCGAGCCACGGGGTGATGGGGCCAAGGGACTTCCAGGTGGCTCTGTATTTTCAGGGCTGACACTTACTTTTCTGCCACGGCCTGCAGGATCGGGTACGTTATGGTGTGATCGCCACCTGCAAGGGAACGGGGGAGAGGTAAGACGTGTTGCACACACAGGCTGATCTGCTCTCCACGTTGGTCCTGCGCTCACGTCTGCCCCGCGGAGCCAACTCCGCTGGCCAGGGCCACATTGCCCGAGCCCTCGGAGAGAAACCCATGGCTGGGGTTATAAATAGACACCACACAAAGGATCCAAGTTTGAAGGGGCAGCGGGGATGGCACGGGCATGGGGGCTTTTACCCAGAGTGAGGGGCACGCAGCCAGAGGCCACTATCTCCGTGTAGTGCCCACGGATGCGCCGGCAGCTGTCGGGCAGGTTGTAGAGGTTCACGTTCACGTCCCCAACGTCAGCAACCAGGAGGGAGTCGAACGGGGCAGCCCCGGTGCTTGGGTTGTAGCGTCGCAGCATCGCCGACTCAGCGCGGATGTGGCGAGGACCGAACCTGAGGAGAGAAGGAGGACGGAGCTCCCGCGCGCCGCGGGGGTGGCAGGATGCAGATGCACCGAAGCGGCAGAGGGAAGCACCGACTCTCCTACTCCCTGGGAAGATCCTGACCTGGCTCCAGGCCGGTTGGACGTGCCAGTGTCCAGAGGGACACCAATAAATGCCGCATCCAGCCCCTTGGCTGAGGTCTGGACGGGGAGCTTCATCATGGAGCAGATTCCTGCAGGCCGGGCCACAAACTCTGCGCTGGGCGGGATGTTGAAGCCGGAGCCTGAGAGGTAGCGGCCGAGGGCACCGGGAGGGATTGCTGCAGCCTTCAGGTCCCGGCCCCAGCATGGCCACGGCTGCTGGGCGCTTGCAGAAATCCTGGCTCCCAGGGGCACGCGGCAAACGGCCCCCAGCAGCCGCTGCATCCTGCCCAGAGCCTCTCGACGGAGCAAAGACCGACACCACGGCTCGACCTCAGCAGGGTCCAAAGTGCGGCCGGATGTCCGGCCTCCCTGGCTCAGCTTTCCCCTCCCCTCCTTCCCCCTCTGTTCCTGCCCTGCCACCTGTTTCCCAAAAAACACTGGGAAACTTCACTTCAAATACCTCTGAGGGGCTTTTTGGAGCTGGATGGTAATCACCATACCAGGGCAAGAGGGGCGTGCTGGAAAAGGGTCAGGTTTTGCCACCTTCAGCATCTTCACAAAGCAAAGTGGCACTTGGTGTATGAAGAGCATGGATTTCTAAATTATGCTCTTAAAGCATCCAGAATGCTAACAAATCACTAAAATGTCCCATTAAATCACAAAAAAACACTGTGAAACAAGCAAAAACCCTCTAAGCACAACAGAACTGCAACCAGACCAAAAAAAAAAAAAAAAAAAAGGCCATAAATACTAATAGGGAATTTAAAACGTGGGGTGCTGCAGGGCGATGGGTATTTCGGGCTATTTTTAAGCTTCACTAGATGAAATGGGATACTTGGGACGGGTAAAGATGGGTGGAGTTAAGGCAAACACACGCTGAGCAGTGAAGTCCAAAGCCTGGTGTGCGTTAACAACAGTCCCCTGGCGGCCTTTAGTGTGTTCATGTGGGAAAACCTCTTGGACCCGACTTGTTTTTATATTAAATATGCCACTTCAAAAAGCAGCCTGCTCTCGAGGCTGCCCAGGTTTTGACTCTGCAGCTTCCAGCTGCCCCTTGTCTGCTAAGACAACACCCAGCCGCAGCAATCTCAGTTGTGACACCAGGAAAGTAAATTGGGGCTGTTCCTTGGTGGGTTCCTTAGTTTTGCATCACTGAACTAGCAAGTGCTTCAATGCTCAGGCCACAGCCTAAAATCTGAATATGATGGAGCTGAAATGAACAAGAGCTAGAAAATGCACTCAGTAAAAGCGCATAATCTCCAATTTATTGTGCAACAAGTAAAACCAGCTTTCTCTGCAAGTTACTATAAACACCAGCAATTACGAAAATAAAATGTAACGTTATTTTCATTAACATGATGGTTATTTTTTTTTTTAACAGGTCTCCCACCAGTCTCTTGACCTTATGCCTTGGCCTTGCCCCAAGGCGGCCTTTGGACTGCCGTATTAGAGCGAGATCATTTGTGGCTGCAGCGGAACACGATCTTCACAAGAGCAGGGTTCATGAGCACATCCCTACGGAAAGGGACTGCACCTACTTTTGACAGCTTAACTTTCTCTGCATCTTATTTAAACTTGTGATGCTTCTGCATAAAAAGTGGCTACACAATTGCTCCTTCTACACATGCTCTCTTCCAAAAAGGAACTTGCTTCGTTCAACACGCCACTCAGAAGGCAACTATGGATTCCCACCTGTGAACAAAGCCAACCACCTACCTTGAAACACCTGCAAGCCCTCACCAAAGCAACAGTGACGCAAGGACATTTCTTCTAACAGGAAGAGAAAAACTGTGTGGAATAACATGTGCTACAGGTCAACTCGACCTCTTACACAACACGTACACAGGCCTGCAGATACTTTTTCCCCTGAAGTATTTAAGGATTCCAGGCAAACAGAAAAGAGAGATTCCTATGTGTGTTGAAGTAGTGACATTTATCTACTGCACGGTCGTGGCTCAAAGTGCCCCCTTCTGGTTTCTCCAGGACAGCAGCAAGAACACTGCGGCCCAGAGATCCTCATATTCGAGGTTTGCCAGGAAGCACATCTTCATTTTGGTTTCTACCCTGCTTTTATCGACCAGTCCGTCCGTGAGCAAGGTGGCCGCAGACTGGCAGAGAAGCCAGGCAATCATCTGGTCGAGTGTCAGGGTCTCAGAGGCCAGAACGCTTTCACCCCAGAGGCTTAAGTGAAGCACGTTAGCAGCAACTCGAGCAGATATTCTCTAAAAAAAAAATAAATCAAGGGAAAATTAGCTGATTTCGCTGAACTCAAAGTTACCAGCATGTACCATACATACTGCTAAGAGGCCCCCGGAGCTCCTCTGAAGCACTGTGCAGTCACTGTGAACAGAAAAGCTCTTCCTGACAGTTAGAATCAGGCTACTTCACTTAGTTCCCCAACTCAGCGTCTGCTCACTGACTCCTTTGCACCACTGAAATATGCAAATCATCCAGCAACTACAGGAGACGTGACACTGTACCTCAAAGATCTACGTTTGACTTCACTCGTTATCTACAGTGCACAGACACCTGGCTTGTGAGTCATACACCTGGAGACCTGACAGGGCAACATGATCTACAACCAGTGCTCTAGAAGACAGAGACTCTCACCTTGCTGGGATCCCTCTGAAGCAGCATTTTTATCACTTGCTGCACCTCACAGGGCACATGATCAGGCAGTTTTGGTAGCTGGTCCTCACGGTAATTTCTGCTTTCCAAAGTTGAATCTTCATAGCCATAGAAAGGATTGATTAGGCCAAGGATTTCATAGGCAATTGCTCCAACAGCCCATGCATCGGCTTTGCTGTAGTCAATCACCATGCCGGGACCAGATGATGCTGTGATCACCTGCAGCAAAAAGTCCGCAGAGATGGGGATGTTGCAAGGAACAGCTCTAAATAGGTGTTTTTTATTAAAACAATTTAGTATGGGTCAACTCAGCAGAAACTGAATCTACTTCATCTAAAACTCCGGTGTAAATATTTCTTATAGGTGTCCTCTAGGCCTCTGGTACTGCTCAACCTACCAAGACACTCAGAAGATCTTGACCATCTGATTCTAGTCTTTAGTTCCTACCTTTCACTAGCATTCAAACAGTGTTTAAGAGTCCTGAAGGATATTTTAGTTAATCATTTAAGATACAGATAGGAAATGTAGGGACAAACAAGCAGTATCGCACCTGCACAGTAAGCAATGCAATCCATTAGTTACGGATGCTTTGCCTTTATCATTAGAGAAATAAAAAGGAACCAGGAATACTTTCACAATTGCCTTGAACTTAATGTAAAAAATAAGAAGCAGCACAAGGACTCCTGCACAAACTGCCTTAACATCTACAGAAAACAAGGCCTGAGAATAAGGAACAAACTTTTTACTGGTAAGGTCAACTCTGCCTCCTGACAAATGAGGTTTCATTTTTTAGTGTTTACTCAGCAGAGTTCCATTTTGTTTTCATGTATTTATTAACGCAGAGATACTGTAACTCAAGTTAGAATGTGCACCTCCTGCCCTGCTTTATGGGCATTGACCCTCCGTGACGGACTGTAGACTGGGAACAGTTAAACAGTAACTAATTACGGGCACGAACGAGTATGTCAAGAAACAAGAATAGTTAGAAAATGATTGATGCAATCACAGAGGCTTCCAGCAGGTATATATAGTAACGAGCAGTTACTATAGGTGGATTTACCTCAGGTGCCATGAGAGAGCCGTTGCCACCTATAACCACAGAATTGCTTGTGAAAGGCAGTCTCAAGCCAGTATTTTCATCTGCCAAACAGTAACCAAAGTCGGTGATCACCAGCCAAGGACAGCCAGCTGCAAATGACACAGGGTCAGCAGAGTTAGCAATCAGGTCAGGAATATCTGGTCATACCAGATACCATGTCACATCAACATCAAGGATGGTCTTCAGGAACAATCTCAATCTCCTTGGGCATCAGCATAACCACAGTTTTCCTGCTTCCCTTCCAAACTGCAAGATGAAAAATAGCTTTTCTTAACCACAACAATTAAAAAAAAGAGCAACTGTTCTTCCAGTTCCTCTTTAGAGGACATTACTTCTCCCCATGGAGCATGAGTCTGACAAAACGTTGCTATTACCAGAGAAATGAAGATTCATAAGATATGGAGGAAGGATGGGGAAATCTTTTAGATTTTTTGCTTGTTTTTATCTATAGCAAAGGTGGGCTGAAAGATATTTGTACTAGTTAATAGCTCTTGTGCTGAAGACAAGTCAAACATTGCAAAACGGAATCATTCTCTTCCAGGCTGATACTGCAAAAATGATGTTTTAATTCATTCTTAACTGCATTCAACATGGCCTCAGAGAAGATCTTCCTTTAAGAAAAGAATCTCTGAAAATATTCCAGGTCTCCTGTGCCAAGACCTTTAATTACATAGATCTGCCTGCCTGCTATTGTTTCCTGTCCATTTGAATCTTAGTCATGCCAGAAAAAAAGATCTTCGGTACTTAAAATCTTAGTTAAAGAGGCTGACAGGAGAAGATGAAAATGCTTCTGACTTTAACACTCTGTCAGTTCTCTCTCCCATCAACTGATATTTAATGATCCGAAGGTGCAGCACTATTAACCTGATTGCAAGATGGGATGTGAAGAACCATTATTGGTCCAGTGAGAGAGGACAGAGCCAAAAGCCTGGACTCAACACTCCTTTCAAGTCTATTTTAATGATACGAAACCTGACGCACAGACAGGATAAATGGCTTCCAAAGCACCATAAAGACAGCAAACTGAAAATCAAAATGGAGATTCCTGAAAGGGTTTGATGCTTGTTTTTCTTTTTCTAATCTAAATGTATACCTGGATAAGGCTTCCCCAAATATCTACCCAACTGCATGATTTCCAAGCTTGACTTAACTTTATCAACTCCCTACTCTTTGCCATAAATACTTAGAAGTTTACCTACCAGAATCAAATTCAACGAGGATGTTGTCAGACTTCAAGTCTCTGTGGGCTATTCCATGTTGAACAAGATGGTCCACGCCTTCCAGCAGCTGTAGAATCATCATCATGGCGAGACGAGCATCCGGAATGTTCTCCCACAGATATTGGCGCAGGGTGCAGGGGTAACTAGTCAGCACAAGGAAAACATCTGGATTAGTAACCCAAAGGTTGCCACTTACAACTTAAACTTAATGGTGTCTAGCTGGGCATACAGCATGCTAATATGTACCAAATTCTTTCTGAACTTTGAGCTAATTCTTACAGTTTATGTATAATTTAATATTTTGTGTGGAAGAGGAGATTACTAATATGGACGATATAAGCGAAATGAGAGGATCTAAAGCAGGGGAAAGAATATATCCCGCAAATAAAACTCCTCCAGATGCAAGTGGGGAAAAAAAGGTGGGAATAGAAGGGGGCTGTGCATTGACGCCACCATCACTCCCATTCAAAACCAAAAACAAATGGAGAAAGGCGGAGATACTGAGCCCTCATTGCTGATTCTACTCTTCTAGTCTCTTATTTAAAAAAAAAAAAAAAAAAAAAAAAAAAAAAGGAAGTGAGTGGGGCAAAGTTCACAGAACTGCAAACAAGTTCAGGGTTTCTTAAATGCATTTTAGGCAGCTCTTCAAACAAACAACAACAACAAAAACCCACCTTGTCTTCATTGTTTAACAAGCTTTAAAATCTCAGGGATTTGGAAAAGGCCTTATGAGGTACATTTCCAAGAGTGTGCACTGCTTTTTGGCAGCAACCCAGGCCAGATCTTTAGAGATCTTTACAAGGACCCAGGCAGAGCAGAATAAACAGGTCAGTCAGTCTCACAGAAAGTCTGAAGTAAGGTAACAAGCTTCTCTCTACCTACTTCTTCATCACCAGAAAGAGTGTGCGGTTGTGACCAATCCCTTCAGGATTCAAGCTTAAGGGCAGAACATCAGGATAGTCCGTGAGTGCTCCAGGCAGCAAAGGGACCGAGGACGTGAAGGCTCGGATCACCTGGATTATATTTGGATGAGGTTGCAACTTCTTCCTCCCAAAGATGGGGTTTCTGTGACAAAACATTGATAGCACACATTAGACAATCTACTGTTCAGTTTTGACTCGTAACAGACACACCCCTTATTTTTGAATTCACTTCTCATTAATACTTATCCTCCCCATGCAAGGTCCCAAGGTCACTTTCAAGTGTGTTTATTCTGAGGTGAAAGCCTTATTACACAGAGCACTAAGGCTGCTGAATAGTTTAAAAGATGAACCATTATGCCGAGATTCAGACGTCCCCAACCAACCCTGTTAACAGTGAAATTATGAGGAACGCCAATAGCAAACGTAATGTGGTCATTCCCAATTTCCTAACAATTACCCAGTCCAGCATCTTGTTCAGAATTAAAAATGTCCCATGATCCGTCCTGCAGTAAAAAGGGAGCTGTCGTCATGAGCACAGTGCTGTCTGCTGTTACACCAGCAGATGGTACTCGCACCATGACTTTAACAGCATTTCCTAGGGCTGCATCATAACTGGATTTTCCAGAACACAACGGCTGAGCAGGAAATACTTTGTTTTACCTGCTTTACAAACTATGCTTTGCTGGGAACGATTATGCTCAAAATGCAGCTATAATTTTACACAAGCACTACTAGCCTTTATGCACCACCATACCTATTACAGACACAGTTGGTCGCAGAAAAGAACAGCAACATTAAAGAAGAACAAACCAATTGCCTTCCTCAACATAAACCAAAGGTCAAATTCACACTAGCCTTATCAATTTAAACCTTCTGGTAGATGGCATAAGCAGGAAGTGTTCACTAAAATGAAGGCAAATTACCTACATGTTTCTGTAGAACAGAGCTCTTTCATCTCTTGACTGCCAAATATCTGTTGGTCTGTTGCATTCCCAGGATAGCAACATACCAAACAGTGTTTATTATTCATTTGTATTGGCAGCTGAGAGGTATTTGAAATTTAAATCAGACAATCTGCACTGTGGACTCTATTGTTTCAAATTATTAAAAAAAAAAAAAAAAAAGCATCTTGGCATTTTAGAAAAGAAAGGTAACTTCAAAACTCCGGATAATTTAAGTTTCAATGCCATTTTTCACTTAAATGCTGTTTGTTTATTTCTCACTTGGGGCAAGTGTGAAAACTAAAGCATTTCCCATTTTCTTCCTCATCAGTTTTCATTAGTTGCATACATGCAGTGACCTCCGCTAGAACAGAACTTCCATCTCTGTCTCTGCAGCCCTTATAGAGCAAAATGTTAGGTCAAATTCTATGACTGCTTTTTTGTTATATTCTAATTATTACAGATTATAGGCATATACATATGCATATATTTTAGTAATTAAAAGGCACAACAATACACATTTAAAGTATGTCAGAAGTGGCTCCTCACACCTTCTAAGAAAAGCAAAATTTTCACCTGCTGATATAAAAGCTCCTGAGTCTACCTATTAATAATCCAAAGATTACATTTTATTTTTTTCCAGGAACTATCAGAGAAATCTTTACAGCAAAAATGTGCTGCAAAATGAATTGCTGGAGAAATTCAGTGGGCATCGCTGTGCTGTCACTGTTACGATACCTGTGGCAAGAGACAGCTCCATACTCTCCAGCTAAGGCAAGCGGTGTAGCTGGAACAAGCTCTTCCCTCATGGCACGGAGGATGGCCGTGCTTGAAGAACCAGCCTGCAACAACAGTTATACATGACATGGATTTGGAAGCCTCGAGCTCTGAAATTTCTTTCACTGCTTAAGTGTTAAATATTTCACCTAGACTTTCCAAGTGTCGGACGAGTAGGTGAAGAACCATGTCCTTACCGAAATATTCCACATCATTTTGATGGCTAATGGAAAAGCTGCTTTTTGTTGGTGCTTGGGTCCAGACTCCTCTTCTGCACCCTGGAAAGCTGAGCCGTGATCCCGCTGCGCGGCTGGCCCTTTCCTTGCGGGATGGTTTCCCTCCATGCTCCCTTGGCCATCGGAGAGCAAAGGAAGAGCTGCTTCATACACCGCGGCACTGCAGCCCTTCCCGAGGGGTCGGCCGATGAGGTAGTCTTCTAGCTTGAAGCCCTGCCAGCGAAAAGAGCTCAGCGGATCTCTCAGTGTCTTGTTCTTTCCGACAAAAAGTGTCTGAAAGGAAGAAAAAAAAGCAAGAAAAAAGAGAGCACTCAATACTTTAAAATTAAAGGAACCTTTTTTTTTCAGGGTTATGCAGTATTATGGGATCACAAATTACACCTGGCCAACAGCTGTCTAGAGAAATACAAAGTCCTTCCACTGCACCCAGCTATACTATCTACAGTGAACTGGACTCCAACACAGAGACTCCAGATGAGGATGTGGTTCAATCCAGCACAGAGTAGCCTGGCACCGAATTCCTGGTCCCATCCTGCCATTGGATATCCCTCCCCCTTCCAGGAACCAGCATTAGCACCCATGTGGCCACACAGTGAGTCAGGCAAGGAAACTATTTAGCTGAAAACTGATGTTTGCAGCCAGGCAAGCAGTGCTGAAGATGACAATGTGCAGCCAGGGATAGAGGTGCTTCTTGCAGCAGCACTCTGCACTTCACTCACATTAAAGCCATTGCAGAAAGGGATCCTTGACATTAAAGCACAAAGAGAGCATATAATAAGACCCTGTGCTTAATCCGAGGAGCCTGAGATTCTGCAGGAACATTAAGCCTGGCAATGACATGACGTACAACACAAATTGTTTTCCCTGTCCCACAAGTGAAGAGATTGCATGCTGCTCTACACCAGAAAAGGCTGATGGGCACGGTGTCTATTGAGGGTTTTTAGCATGTTCAAATGCTGACCAAACCCTTGTAGAGATGCAGCTACACTTCCTGAGAGGGACTAATGCTATGCTTGACTTAGTTAAAATAGCTAAGGACACGTTTTATTTTGGGTGGAAACAAATTCTGCAGCAAAGCGATAGCTGTGAAGTGACAAAACCTCCATGCTTGCTAGGCCCACAGAGCAGATCTCCCAATTCATCGCTTAGAAGGAAGGAGCAGGATAGATTTAAGCACCCTTTTGCTTCCAACCTCTGCAAAGGCAGGTTAGAGCTGCCCTAGGGGGGCTCTCCTTGCTTAAAACTACCACCAAGGTCTTAAATGTTAAGGCTCAAATCCCTGTAACTACACCCAAAATATTTTGCTGGCAATATAACCTAGGTCAGAAGCAAATTGTCCCCTATGCGATGTCTTTACCAAAGCCGCCCTTTCCCAGGGTACTGGAAGGAAGAGGGCTGGGAAGAGGGAATCATTTGCCAATCTACAAAATAAACAATGTACAAATACAAAAATAAACACTTTTCTCCTCTAACACTAATGTGTAAAAATAAACATTTCTCCCCTCCTCTATAAATAATTCTGCAAAATAACATTTAAAAGAAGATCCAATTAAGAGCATCAACAGATGGAAAAACAAGGCCCCAAGCTCCCGCAGCAGCTGAGCATGACAGTTGGTTCGTTAGAAGGAGAGTGACTCAGTGAGGTGTGAAGGAACCGGGGGAGGAATTCAAAAGAGACAGGGGAAAACAAAGCAAAGGAATTAAAGAGATTGGGGGGCAAAAGTGCTAAAGCAAGTGCTGTTGCCCCGTGCTGATGGCGACACATCTGAGGAAGGGGCGCAGGGGCTGCAAGGGGTCCCTGCTGGGGTGGCAGGTGCCCGAAGGGGCTTTGCCCACAGAGCACCTCTGTCGCCTTTGGATGGGTTTGCCCACAGCAAGGGGCTGCCCCAGGACAGGCCACCCACCGCCTGCTCCCCTCAGGGCACCTAGGGGGGCTCCCTGGCAATGGGGAACCCCCCTCACAGCGGCTGCTTGAGGGGCGGCCACAGGAAGGGCCCTCGTCATCACAGCCAGAGGCTGCGAGAGCTCGCACGAGCAGGGCGCCGCCACTGCCGTACTCAGGGCCAGGGACACCCCTCCAGGGCCCTCTAGGGGGAGCAGCCCAGGGCTGGGGACCCTCTAAGAACCTCTATGGGGTGCACAGCAGGGCAGGGACCCCCCCGGCCAGGCCTCTTTGGGCTGTACCAGGCGCCTCGCGCGCAGACCCTCTCCGAGGTGCAGCCGAAGCCAGGGATATCCCCAGGCTCTTTTGGGGCCCATCCCAGGACGGGAGGGCTCCCCTCAAAAAAAACCTTTTGAGGTGCAACCCAGGAGGAGGAACCCCCGCCCCGGCCCTACCCAGGGCAGGGCCACCCGGGCCCCTTTTCGGAGCCGGGGGCGGCCGCACCTGGATGCGGCGACACGCGGCCTCGGCCCGTCGCTGCTCCTCCAGGCGCGGCTCCAGCAGCGCCAGGGCGAGCGCCAGGGCCAGGCTGCCCCCGCGGCCGCCCCGCG
>VZSV01000276.1:463643-485813 GCA_013398735.1 Nothocercus julius
GCCACCGACTCGTGGGCCTTGGCTGTGGATGAGCAGGAGGCGGCCGCGGAGTCGGTGAGCACCGGGGGAGGAGGGCGAAGCAATGGAGACGTGTGGTGGTGCTGGGGGGGGGGCTCCGGTAACGGCCCCCGGCCGCCACCCTCAAAATGGGCCCTTTCCCTCCCTCCCTCCCTCCCTCTCTCTCCTTTATGTTTTTCTCACGGGTTTTGTTCTCCCGTCCTCGCAGCTCAGCAATTTGCACTTGAAGGAGGAGAAGCCCAAGCCGGATTCTAATGGTGAGTTGTGGCCCCTAGCCCTGCCCGGGGGGAGGGGTAGAAAAATAAAAGTAGTGGTGAAATGTCAGGGTTTTTCTACCCCCTCCCGCCTTCCCTCGCGTTTGGTGCCAAGTTAAGTTCCTCGCTAGTTGGTATACTTTGGCGGAAAGGAACGTGGAATGAAGGTTAAGCAGAGTTTTGGGCTGAATTTCCAGCTTATTCCTTAAGGCCGCTCTATGTTCAGCATTGTTCGGTGCCTGTAAGTTGCTGTTACAATCACATACACCATGAGGGGCTCGTAGGGAACCTTGGGGTTGACTTGCAGTTGTAACCCAGGCATCTTCTGTAGGGCTATCCTGATCCTGGGGTCACCCTGCTTTATGGCTTTTCCTGCGGGATTTAGACCCCAAATTCCCACAGGCTGGAGCTTCCTCTTTTGCACTGGGGCTCCAGCTCACGTGGGCCCCGGCACTCTCTGAATGCAGGTGCTGTTGTCAAGATGGATGACAATGTGGAGAAGACAGAGGATGAAGAAAAAGGTAAGGGCCTTTTTTGGGGGATGGAGAAAAGGATTGTGGAGCAGAATATTGGAAAGAAATCCATGTGGCGCAAACTTAAAGTGAATCTGCCTTATGTGTCAGGGTGGATGTCCTTGTGTCCTGCCCTTGCATCCTGACTTAATTGTAAGGCAGGTCCTTTCTCCAAAATGCTTATAAAGCCCTGGGGTCTTGTGATAACTTGAGAGGTTGCTGGATTTAGGATGAAGGGGATAGCAGCGTTCTCAGGGGCCGGAGTGGATACAGCAGCAGTTGGATAACCTGGAGCTGGGATTGCTGTAGCCACCAACGTGATGCGTTTATGAAGTGGCAGGTAAGAGGTGAGTAATGTCCGAGTCCTTTGGAAGACGACTCAGGAGAAACTTGCTTTAGAAATCCAGAGTTCTTGGCAAAACCCCCCAGCCAGTCAGCCTTACATTTTGGTCTAATTTACCCTTGGTCCCAGGTGTGTTAAAAGCTTTCAAACTTCCTCTGTCCTCAAATTTTCTTTAAAATGAAACCTCAAGGGTGTCTGTCTAGGCCACGTTATTTTTTGTATATGTCTTTTTTTTCCTGCAGAGGACAGAGCTGCCCAGTCCTTGTTAAACAAGCTGATCCGCAGCAACCTGGTTGACACCACGAATCAAGTGGAAGTGCTGCAGCGGGATCCCACTTCGCCTCTCTACTCTGTGAAGTCCTTTGAGGAGCTGCGCCTGTAAGTGCCCTGTTGTTTACAAGTTCTGGAGGAGGAACCTGAGGATGTCTCCAGATTCAGCAGTTGGTGCCTGGCCACTGAAATACTAAATGGGGTTCCTCATAGTTGTGTTTTGCTGGTTATTATTTGACAGGTGTCAGTTTGGAGCTGGTTGGGCAGCTGGAGTCTCCCCTCGTGTCCTATTAGATTTCCTGCTGGTAGAGGAGGTATCACTGGTTTCTGTTTCAGGTAGCTACAAATATGTCATTAATAAATCAGTGTATTGTGTGTTGCATTATTTAAGCGTAAGCAGCAAGAAGAATTACTTTTTTTTTCTTGATGTTTTTCATCTGAAATTAGCTTGTTCTGAGCAGTAGCTTCCTGTGCAGTGGTTCTCAGTCCCGATGCGGGCACATCTGACTTTTTTTTTTCCCCCCATCCCCTCCCACCTCTAATCAGCCCTAACAGCACATTCCACCTTGAATTGTCAGAGCGTTTTTTGAGTTGTCAACATTGTGGCTGAATGTCTACAAAAAGCCACAAAAAATGCCTGTTAGCATCATCTTTCAGAGGCCAAATAGTCCATGAAGGCACTCAGACTGAGTCTTCTTCCTTTTTTTTTTTTTTTTTTTTTTTTTTTTTTTTTTTTGTTAGTTTGTTATGACCTGGTGTATCCCTGGCAAGTGTTCCATAGCGCGGGGCTTTGTAGGTCCCTGCTCCCCGAGGTTGCCTTCTCAAAGAGCTTTTTCTTCAAGTTGCATCCAAAGGAATCTGCGGTTTTGAAAAAGCACATTGTGCCAAATAGCGAGTTCTTAATGGGTAAAGCGGGGACTTTTAGGAGAACTCACTTGCTTTGAAGAGGAAGCGTTCACTTCTGAGCAACCCCAACAGCTCTCCAGTGAGCTCATCAGCTGAGAGGTTCCTAATGCCATAACCTGCATTTTAGCTTGTTCTTAAATCTCTCTTTGTGTACACAAGTGTCTGCTGAGACTGGAGAGCTGACTTGCAGAAAGAGTAATTCTGAATATTTAAGGGTTAGCAGTGTCACTGCACACTTGAACACTGGGTTACGGTCAAGTCACGCCGCACTAAGCATATCTGTCTTCTGTTTTTGTGCATAAAGCCAGTGTTACTGCAGTAAGAGGTAGATCTATATTACAAAATCCATCAAAATCTTTGTAGCGATTTGGTGACACGAAACTTCATTTGCGTGTGCCGAGGCTGCTTTGCTCCCTATTTGAGTCTTGAAGGAGTGAGAACTTTGGTGCCAAGATTAGGCATAGGGAAAAGGGATTGACCTTAAGGGTAGGATTAACGGTCTCTGCCCTGGAACTGCCAGGGCTGTCAGGCAAAGCTGCTTTAGAACATGCAAGAAGCCCAATGCTGGCACTCGAGGTGTGGCACAGTTCTCTAGGCAGTTGCAAAAGGCAGGCATATAGGCTGACTTTTTACTTTATTGGTAAACGTTATCTCTTGAGCTCTCTGCATTTGTGCTTCCTTAACTTGAAACGTGACCTTACGCACGGTTACTTTGAATGATTTGTGTCCCTTTGAAGAGTCACTGGGTGAAACAGAGACTCACTGTGCTCTGTGGTTTGAGCTAAATGTGAAGTCAACACGTAGAAATCAAATGTGTTTTAGCAGGACATGCAGCATTTCGCTGTCAGAATAGTTTTACTCCCTTTTAGGAGGCATAATCTTGAGGCAAAGTGATGCCCCTTCTGGTTTTTAAGGTTTCCTTTGGTTTTTCTGAAAATATGCAGATTTTCATGGGTAAGATGGTGTATTTTGAAGTCTTTTTGGGTATGCCCATAACTTTCTACCAGCTATAACAGGATAACTTGGATGGAACTTGAAACAATGGGTTAGTTATTTTCTGGGTGATGCTCCTGGGTGTTGCAGGAAATTAACGCTGGGTTGCCAACAACCTTTATTAAGTTCTCCTCAAAACACAGACCATTGGTGTGGTACAGCTGCTTAGCACAAAGATGTTTGAAAACATAGCTAAAAAATCCTCCTGTCTTTTCAGGAAGCCACAGCTTCTGCAAGGAGTCTATGCCATGGGCTTCAACAGACCATCAAAGATACAAGAGAATGCCCTGCCCATGATGCTTGCTGAGCCGTGTGTACCCATACTTTCTACTCCCTTTGCATTTAGAAAGGATTAGAAAGATTTATTTAGCTATTACTAGGCTGCTGCTGTGCATGGGAGGGAGGATGGCGATGGGGGAAGCTGTCTGAGCTGGGGGTGAAAGGGGTCCCGTGATCTGGGGCTTCTGTGGCTACGTGACAGCAGCCCTAGATCTGCCCTTTTTCTAGGGCAGGCACTAAACACTGACTTAGTCAGATACTGCATCTACAGTAAGCCAAGGTAAATCTGATTTTTTTTTTTTTTTTTTTTTTTTTTCCCTAGTCAGCGTAGGGGAGAAATAATAAGGCTGTTACGGGACATTGGTCTGAAAATCCTGGATAGATGGGAGCAGTCAGGATGCTGTGGATTCTGTGTTGCAACTGGTTGATTTTCCTCTCTGCTCCTCTGCACTGAAATATGTGAAGTATTAAAACACTAGGGGGAGATGTGCAAAATGGAAAAGTACTGCCAGATTGTAGCAGTTTTCCTTAGAAATCTAGTGAGCAAGGTCACTTGTTCTGAAAGAGCGAGTTGGTAGAGGTTGGAAAATAACTTCTGCTCTGGGAATACTCGGGACTGATAAAACTCAGGTGTGTTAAAATGCTTATGTCTGCTCCTTGCTATGTTTTATTTCTTGCTCATCTCTGTCGTTTGTGTGAATCGTTTCGCTGAGCTCGTGCCAGCATTTGAAGCATCTGCTCTGTGTTGCAGCCCACAGAACCTGATCGCACAGTCGCAGTCTGGTACTGGTAAGACAGCTGCCTTTGTCTTAGCCATGCTCAGTCGCGTTGAACCTGGGAACAAGTATCCACAGGTAAACTTTTCTGGAACACAACTCTTCTGTGAGGGTTAGTGGTAGTGCAACGCCACCTAGTGCAGATGCTGTTAATATTCTATCTTTTGGGGTTTCTTGGTTTATTTTTAAGGGACCTTAGGTAGCTATTAGACCCCTTTTCACCACTGTCTTTATATGTCCTTTAGCAAAATATCTACATTCTTGAGTCTAAGTTTCAGAGTTGGACACAGCAAGCCTGTAGCTAGATGGTTGCACGCATCTGAACTAATTTCCAAAGTTTAAGAATCCAAAACTGGGTGGGCTTTTGGAAACTGCTTAGCTGCTCCTGTGTTCATCTTCAGTAAACCCTCAGTAACGGTTTTTAAAAGCAAATGTGATAATGTTGATCATCTCAAACTCATAAATCCCTCTATCTCTTTAGTGTTTGTGCCTTTCTCCAACGTATGAGCTGGCACTTCAAACGGGAAAAGTGATTGAACAGATGGGAAAATTTTATCCAGAGCTGAAACTTGCCTATGCTGTCCGAGGCAATAAATGTGAGTAAAGTGAAATGCCACTGAGAGACTGGGAATGAAAAAGATTATTCTGCTGTGTCGTGTCAGACTCCAGCACAACCAACTCTTGTCCTCACCAGCGTAGGATCTGTACAGAATATGAACTTGGTGCAATGGGAGTTAAATCAGAGTGGGGCAGGGATTCCACTGGGATGACAAATCTGTCAGTGCTTTGGATTTTACCAGGATTTCTTCCTTAATGCAAATGCAGCTAAATACTAGGAGCTGTTTTGTAACTGATCTCATTTCTGTCTCGGCAGTGGAGAGAGGTCAGAAGATTTCTGAGCAGATTGTAATTGGCACACCTGGCACCGTGCTGGACTGGTGTTCCAAACTGAAATTCATAGATCCCAAGAAAATCAAAGTCTTCGTCTTGGATGAGGCTGATGTGATGATAGCGACCCAGGGCCATCAAGATCAAAGCATCCGCATTCAGAGGTAAGGACTTCTTGCCTGACAATGAGAGATGATTATTCCTTTCAATTATAGCAAGATGTTTTGCATTGTGGAGGCAGCAGGACTAAGTTCTTGACTGGTGAAGCAACAATATTAGAATCATTTATTTAGCTCAAATTCAGATGATTAATGGAGACGGAATGTTAAGGGATGACAAGCAGTTAAACTTTTTTTAAGGAATAAAGAATGTGTCCCCAGATCACGGTTTATTCATTTGTAGATGCTATTGGCCCGCATGGGAGTGATCAGGTATTACTAAGATGAGTTTTAGTCTTCCCAGTCACTGAAATGAGTTAATTCCGAGGGTTTTGTTTCTCTTCGCCTCTAGCACTGATCCTTTTGAGATATTGTGAAGCAAGAGCGTTGCATGTGACTCCCATTTTGCTCTTTCTTGCAGAATGCTCCCCAGAGACTGCCAGATGCTTCTATTTTCAGCCACTTTTGAAGATTCCGTGTGGAAGTTTGCTCAGAAAGTTGTTCCTGATCCAAACATTATCAAACTGAAGCGAGAGGAGGAAACACTGGACACTATTAAGCAGTACTACGTTATGTGCAATAACAGAGATGAAAAGTTCCAGGCTCTCTGTAACATCTACGGCGCCATCACCATTGCCCAGGCCATGATCTTCTGTCACGTGAGTCCTTTTGCTACTCCCAACTCCTTTAGTGTCTGTCAGTGTTAAGAAACCTGGCCAGGCATCATCATGATGATTTTTCTTTTTTTGGCTACTGTAGCTCTTAGAAAGCAAAAGCAAAGCTGACAGTGCCAGAGCAACCATGTAAAGCTGATATAGATAGCATGAAGGGATCGAGCCTGTGTTTGGAGCCTGCCGCAGTCTATGTGGTCTCAAGAGTGTCTCTGTTCTTGCTTCCCCTTTTAAAACCTCTTTCTAAAGACAGGCCTAACTTTGTGTTCCAGACTCGCAAGACGGCCGGCTGGCTGGCGGCGGAGCTCTCCAAGGAAGGCCACCAGGTAGCATTGCTCAGTGGTGAGATGATGGTGGAGCAAAGAGCGGCTGTCATAGAGCGGTTCCGAGAGGGCAAAGAGAAAGTGCTGGTGACCACAAACGTCTGTGCCAGAGGTAGGGAGCAAGTACAAGGACAACTCAGTACTGAAAAAGCCAAAAGGTTTTTTTACAGCTTCTGAGAAGAGGAGGGAGTTTCATCTAGAAATGCATGAGGATTCATAAGCACTGGGTAAAGCCGAGCAGCTCAGGCTACTTTTTCATTATCCATTTTAATGGGATTCTCTGGTGTAATAGTTTGATGGTTCTTATTTTCAGGTACTTCATAAATATATTGTGGAAAAGATCCGTTTCCTGATGTACCTATAGGTTCTGCTGGATAGTCTTAGCCACTCTTGGTTTTGTTTCAGAGGTTGGCGCTGACCTCTAACTCGGGACAACTGTGTGGCAGCTCTCTGAAAGCTGTTGAAAAATGTGCACTTTGGAAACTGTAGGTGTTGGGACTAAAGTGCACACAGGTCGGGACAGAGGCTGTTTCCGTTTCAAAATGGATAAAACGGAATTGTAACGCGATGCTTTCTCTCATCAGGGATTGATGTAGAGCAGGTCTCGGTTGTTATCAATTTTGACCTTCCTGTGGATAAAGACGGCAACCCAGACAATGAGACCTACCTGCACCGAATTGGCCGTACAGGTCGTTTTGGCAAGCGAGGACTGGCTATTAACATGGTGGACAGCAAGCACAGCATGAATATTCTCAACAGAATCCAGGAACACTTCAGTACGTACCCTGCTACTTTTTTTCTCTAAACTTGAGACTATTCCAGGCGAATTTTGACTGTCTACAAAGCAGCTCTGACACTAATGGGTATTTGTCAAGGCTCAAGCTGAAGGGGACATCAGCTGCATTTTGGGTTGCAGTTGGCTCCGAGAGAATAATGTGAGAAATGAAGCTGTTCAACAAATAGTTCTTGTTCCCTTTCCTTTCAAGTGTGTAATGAGCCATTACTGGATGAAATTCTTTGCATGGGTGAAAAGCAATGTTTATCGTGCAGTACAAGAGATGTGTGACAAGTGCCTGTATGTAACTTAGAATCGCAAGCTGCCCAGGTAAGATACGGGCAGAGATAAGTTGAGTTGTCTCTGTTGTTACCTGGATAGTCCTTAAAATGGACAGCCCAGAGTTGGTAACGTTCAAGTATCCTAATGGGCCTTTTATGAAAGAAAAAGAGAAAAGTTTGATGTTTTAGTTTAAAAGCCGAATGGATATTTCATGGATAAACGTAATTTCCCTGAGATTGGCTGAAGAAGGCAACTTTCTCTTCTGTGCTTTGTTACACTGTATCTGACCATCTTTTTTTTTTTAAACAGACAAAAAGATAAACAAATTGGATACTGATGACTTGGATGAAATTGAGAAGATAACTAACTGAAGAACAGCTGCTGGAACTGGTGTGTAGCCTGCTGTGGAAGCTCTCCCACTACAATTGGATCAGTGTTCAGATTGGCACGCCTCTAAGCTAGTCCAGAAAAGGACTTTTAAGATACGAGTACACAAAAATTACCTCATTTTAAAAATTGCAGTTGGACTTAAAATTGTGCAACCATGGGGAGGACGAGGCAATGTTTACAGAAGCTTTTCACATTTCTTAGTTTAGCCTTAAAATGGGAAAATATTTTGAGTTCTTAGAAATATACTTGCCAAAAAAAGGCAAAATGTAACTATCTAAAACAAATAAATGCTTTATTGCCTTTAATTGGGATGAGGTTCAGCATAAATGTGATCACTTGAAATTCAACAGCCAATTATATAATGGACGTGGATTAAGAAAATAAAAAAAAAAAAAAACAAGGCAGCTGATTTTTGGCTAAAAACTCAACTTGTACTAAATAGGATGTCATTCTCTTGGCACTCCCTGAGCTCTTAAGACTCATTTCTGGCTTCCTGATGGATTTGTCCTGCTTTTCCTTAAGTAGATTGTCCAGAAGATGTTTGTAGTAGTTCATACTCTCAAACACAGGTGCCGTGTTGCTTTTGCTGGGCAGTATTTTAATTTCTCCTTAATTTGTTTGAATGGCCACTATCCATAAAGCAGTGCAGTGGTGAAGGCGCTTGATTAAGTACTCTAGAAGGTCATCTGAAGCATTTAACCTTGCCAAACTGTAGGTGGGTGGGGAGGGAGGCAGTGTAAAGGGAATTGTACTAATTAACTTTCTGAATAAATTCTCCTCTGTAAAATGCTAGTGTCTTTTGAAGTGGGGGGTTAGTCACCTGTAGGCAGATGGTGCCAGTTCTGAGATGCTGCTGTGAAGCTCCACGTGAAATAACACATGGAACCACTGGACTTCACTGATGAGTAGTAGAAACAAGAATATTTATCTGGCTTAAAAAAAGAGAAGAAAAAAAAAATCATGAGAGCTTGTATTGACCAAAAACTATTTTTAGAACACCAAATTTACTTGTTACGGTGTGTTTCAGTACCAGACTCTTGAGTGAAATTGCTCAGGCAAATCACAGATGGGAAGCGCTCCACTTTCGTTGTGCGAGTAGTGCAAAACAGGTCTTCAGTCCCTTGCCCCTGCGTGAGCCTCGCCAGGGGTGGTGTTATTTACAACGGCGGTGTTTGGGCTTCTTAGGTCAGTTGGGACCATTTTTGTGTGCACAACTGAAAGTTGGGGGGTTCTTTCCCCCAGCCCAGTTTCCAGGACACGTAGGCTCCTGAACTACAACATAGCGGTGCACAGTTCTTTTGGGGAAAGTGGGACATGTATGAGCAGCCATTGGCCTGCTACTCGGTGCAGGTATCACTTCAAAACCAATGTATAAATTGTAAATTTAACTAGGAATTTTCTTTGCAATTTTGGCCATCATATTCTGTTCAAAGACAGGAACATGGATCCTTTTACCAAGTAAAAAAAGGCTCAGTTAAAGTGTACCTAAAATTTTAGGAAATTGTGCACCCTTTTATCAATTTGTATAAAGGCTTTAGTGAAAAACTGTTAAAATTAAACTTTTTGTATTCTGGGGTGTATCTATTTTTATTCTGTTGGAAACCTATTTAAAGTGGCAGGTGAGTGAGTGCTTGCGTGTAGAGTGGAAGACTTGTTTCAATCACCTACTTTAATAGTGCAACTGAATGACCGCGTGACAGCAGTGCATTGGGTTGAACTGTCACAAAAGCTGCTGCTGGTCCTGTGTGCTGTTTCTAATGTACTTTAAGTTGGAATAAAGAACACATACTGAACGATGCCTCAGCTTATGGCTTGCTTGACTATGTTTTTTGTTCTGCAAAAGCCTTTGGTAAGGACCTGTCTCGTGAGCTTCTCAGAGCATCTGCTCAAGGATGACTTGCACCTGATTTAATGCTGAGTCTCCTGAATTCTTTATGTAAGAGCATGACAGCTTCCCCCCCATGAAGCAATAATGTGAAAAGATGCTGCATAATGAATGAATTAATGAGTTATTTCCTGTTCTTCCCTCATCGTGCTGCTTGTGCCAGGACTTAAGTCACTGCTGACATTCCCGAGCTGTTTGAAGGAAAGGGGTGCTGAGCACAGCAAGCTTTTGGTTGGGGAAAACCAGTGCCAGGGCCATTATGCTGTGAGCAGGGGAAAGCAAAGTTAAAATGGATGGCAACAAAATTAGGTACTTTTGGATCACTTGTTGAAGCAGCTGTGGGAGTGGGGAGGACTTTTCCACTGCTGTTAAAATGCATTTCTTGGAGATGCCTTTGCTTTGGAAGACCAGGTCCTCTCTCCTGAGGTCCCTGAGGAGCTTCTCCAGCTTTCCAGCAGGAGAACTGCTGTCTGTTGTGATCCAGGCCGTTCTTCTCTTGCCTTCTGTTGGAAGTACCGGCCTTCGTGCGCTTTTAGAGCTGTGCAGCAGTCGCTGTTTCTCTGGTCATCGGCAGCAGGCAGCGGTTGATCTGAAGCACTGCTGCTTCATCAGCTTGTATTTAATAGAGGATGGGGACAAACACCAGGAAACCCCCTGAAAGATGGTGGGAAGACAGGGTTGTGCATGTGCCAAAGCATGAGAATCCGCTCCGGGCAGCGCCCGGAGTATTTACAGCCAAATTAACTGCAGTTCTTGCTTAAGAGAAGATGCAATAGCTAAACCTCTATTTCTCATAAATCATTTTAAGTGCAACTTTCACCCTTTAAGATTTTATTGATTTGTTTTTCTTATCACACAGTATGAAAACAGTCTGAAAAATGTAACATTATATACAGAAAATCAGGTGACACTTTCTGCATGCTAACCCTGATTTGATGCTCTTCCTTGTGTCATGACTAGTTAGCTAGAGAAATCTTCATTTTTAGAGCTGCTTTGAAAAGATCAACATAGTGGCTACTCAGAGTACCAGTAACAGATGCTCTTTTCCCTACACTCCTGCTCCTTATTCCCAGCAAAGACGGGATATAGGATGCACTCAGAGACATGAAAGTAGGGAAAAAGTGAGATTTCCAGTAGCAGAAAGGAAGTAAAAGGGATGCTGTCTAATCACATAATGCAGTCCCATTTTAAAGAGCTAAACTGTTACTAAAGGACAGGGATCATTGGATAATAGCCATTAAAATGGGGTCTGACATTTTTAACACTAGCAGGTTCAAACTTCTGGTACAGCTTACTGCTGTTTTATCCAAGTGTCTCATTAATCATTAAACACCAAATTAAATACAGAAAGGGGGTCACACAGTTCATTCTTCCTCCTGTTGTTTCTGAATGTTTAAGTGGAATGCACTGCATCCCAAGAGGTGGTTTTATAAAATAGGTAGACCCCAAATATTTGCTTGAGAAAAAATTCCATGCTCTTGGCCAACACCATAATGAGTTTTCTCCTACTGCTATTTCCCCAAGTTGGCAGTTATACAGAGGTAAAAAATCTTGGTTTTACTGTAAAACAAAAAGACTTGTTTTTACCTCACAATATTAAAACTAGCTTGGTTGTTTGGCAAGCTGTGCACTTCCAGAGCCTAAGCCATTCTTGTCTCAGTTAATTGTCACCTTTGAACTGTAAGGAATTCCACCAGAAACTTATATATGTATTTTTTCGTTAGACCCAAGCCCATTGTATTATACTAAAACATGTCCAAGTTACTGTAGCAGATTTTTTAAGTGGACCAACTCAGAAAGAGCCATAATGGTTTAGTTAAATATGATCTACTGGGTGAGCCAATTCCCATCCAAATCCAATCAATATATAAAAAGCAAACAAGCAAATCCCCCTCAAAGCATCATTTACTTTCTTGAGTTCAGTTGTAAAAATGTTAAGCAGCAGTTTTACCTGTGAATCATAACAGTTGAATGAGAGAAGAAAACAAATTAAGAGAAAAAATACCCTGCTCCTCCCCAATACAGCCCCAAATTAATCCATTGTTCTAGCAAGTACAATATAGCCACACTCCTAAAAGAGGCACTGAGGTTTTCTAGGAATAGCTGAGCTCTCACACATCTTTTACCATTGACCTTGCATTTAATACTTCACAGTAATCTACCAACTCTCATGCATCATTGCTCTTATTTTCAGAGGGTTTTCAGATCTGATTGGAGTTCCGTCCCTTTTGAGGTTAAGAAGATGCTTTAGTGTGATGATCTACTGAAGATGGACGAACAAAACAGTTCTATTTCTATCTTCCCAAATATGGCATACTGAGTCAGAATCCCTCCTGGGAAGTGGTACATTCGTGAAATATATACATAAAATAAAAATTAAAAAGAAAGACAACAGAAGAGATCTCCTAGTCCAAGGAAAATATGTCAGAAATATCAGTCTTCAAAGAAGAAAATGGACCACTGCAAAAAGGCCAAAAGCTGGTAGTGCTCGAGAAGTGATTTATGATTGTTCATGAAAAAAAAAAAATCCGGTTAATGCAGTAGGTATAAGCAATATAAAGCAATATTTCAACACACTTGGTTTATATACACAACTCTACTTCAAAGGAAGCTTTTCGAAGACAGCAAGGTTAAGAAGGTGGCCCAGGAAACTTCCGACTGTTTGTTTTTGGGCCGCTTGACAAGAATTAACACATCCTGCCCAGCAGCACAACCTACAGAGGTGTGGAGAGATTTGTGCTGCAGTCCTCGTACCCCGAGCGATGTGCTTCTTGCGGCTCTTCCTGTAGGATGCACAATACTGATTTGTGGAAGATTCCACACTCTTGGAGAGACCTCGTAAGGTCGGAAAAACTCCTCCTTGGTACCTCCATGGTTTCAACGCTACAATGTTTGTATTTGGTGGTGGTTTTCTGCTCTGCCACAGCAAGGACCTGCTGAAGACTGTCTGTTGGCTTGAAATGATGCTCAAATCTTTGACCAGATGGAGATCTAATAGCAAGCAGCAAACTTGGCTCTTTCTTTGGTGGCTCTTGCAAACTTAAAGCAGACAATGAAGAGTTCCCTTGCCTCATTTTCCCTCCTGGTTTTTCAGAAGGACACTGAATGTGCAAACCTTCCTCAGCAGGTTCTTCAGCTTCTGACAATATGTTAGCTGATCCTTGTTCTCTAGAAAGGGGGTTGAGTTTTTCAGCTTCCTCCTTACTCATTTTCAGCCTGCTGGTCTGCTCAGTTACTATTTCCACAGCACTGTTCCCTAAATCTTTCCTGCCGATGGAAGGGAGCACCCTGTACTTGTTCAGGGAAGAGGAGGTCCTCAAAGGCACTAGCTGCAGGAGCTCCGGGATTTCTTCAGGAGACACCTGGCTGGATGGGAACACTGGCGATGGTTTTGGCGATGATGTTCTCCGGCTGTTGGCCGATTCCTGGGCAGCCAGAGGTAAAGATGGCACTCGGCAAGGATAAGCTTCCACTCGGGGAGAGTAATTGAAGCTCGACCGTGTACGTCCCTTGGCAGATTTTGGCCTGGTCATGTGCATGTTGACAACGTTTGTCCACAAGAAAGCAGCTGCTGTGCTTGAAGGGAAGTAGCGCTCAGACGGTGCTAATTTCAGAAGAGCTGCTGTGGCCATTGCTTCTCAAGACACCTGCAGAGGGGGCAGCAGAGGGAAAAGTTAACAGGAACTCACCAGAAGACTTCTCGAGAGTTTAATTTCCCTACAGCTTCCATCTTTACACTGCATATTGTCTAATAACTGCAACAGATCTGGCTAGTTTTGTTACAGATTAAATCATTTAAGGTTGAGATTGAGCACAAGAAAGCTGCAATCTTTTCAATCTAAAGACCAGTTTTGACAGATTTTTTGCACACTAGAAACTTAGTGGAAATGGCACATGAGTGAACTTCAAAGAAAGTACAGACCTGACGTTTATGCTGTTCCTGCACTGCAAGATTAAGTTCCCAACATAGACTTCAAGGTAAGACTGACTACATGTCTTTTTTCTTTTTTTTTTTTTAAAAATCTCTTTAAAGACCCTTGAGGTTGAATAATCAATATAGAAAAGCTTATTTTAACTTTGCCAAAAATCAAAAGCTGTTCTACCTGGTAGTGACTGATAGCAGCCGTCCATTAAAGAAGCCTACCATACTCTTCCTGGAAAATATATATCCTGGAATATCCTGGAAAATCAAGACAGGGGATACTTACCTCTTCTTCCTTCTTTTATTGCTTATGTAGCAGAATTGGTCAAGGGAGAAAAAAAAAAAAAAAAAGTAAAATTTGTGTGAGATCATTTCCTGTATTTTTAAAAGGTACTTCCAGACCTGCCTGCTAATCATCCCAAAGCAAACAATTAAAAAAAAAGGAACCATCCCTACCATTAGTGATTGGTTTATTTTGTCTTTTTAGCATTCTTCAGAAAAAAAATAACCTTGTCTGTGAATAGCCTTCATAAGGCTTTTTTGCAAATGCACAAGTTGTATATTCCTGCAGACAGGACACCTGCATCCAGGCTCCCCTGCCTGCATCAAATAAGAAAGGGTGGGAAAACAGATGCTTTCAGGCCTTCTGCCAGTGATGTGTTATTTAACACTCTTCCTCCTCTGCCTCTCGTTTCGTGAAAAGGAAGTATCTGTAAGTTAACGCTTGGCAAAGAGGACACAGTTGCAGTGTGCCCTGACAGTCCAGTGGGACGAAGCTGTTCCAGGAGCCCTGGATCCAGCTCTCGGACGCTTTGTTCGCCTGTTTATCTCGTGCCCGTCAGAGCTCTGACCAGCAGCAGCGTGGATGTGCAGCCAGTGACTCATTGGAGTCTCCTAGGAGCGGGCCAAAGGGACAGGGGAACAGGCAGGGTCATTTACCCCATCTAACAAATCAACTCCAAGGCAACAAAACAACTACAGAAAGCTCCAAGCTGCAAGTCCGCACCCTCTGGAGAGGTCTGAAACGCACCGAAGCGGATACTGAATGTCAGAGCTATAATGGGCAGGTTGAAAATAAAACCCAAACAACCTGCCAGGAGTCACAACCAGACTCTCCCAAGCAAGAGTCCATGTCCCTGTAGCAGCTTCTATATAGATTGGATGGTTAGTGTGAGAAGGTGACCCATGATGTTTAAATCTGCTGTGTTTTTAGCATGAACTGCCTGAATTGCTGGGGGGTGGAGGGGAAGCAGCCCCACAGTGTGGTGGGGCAGCCCCTGCTCAGCCCCACAGTCCCAGCAACCATGTTAGCTCCAGCCCTACAGTCCAAACTCGTCCTGAGCCCCCAGATAACCCCAGCCCCACAGCCAGGCCCTGAAAACACAACCCTGCCCCATAGGTAGAGCCCACGGGCTGCTCCTAACCCTACAGCCGAGCCTCAGCTCCACAATACAGCCCCACAGCCAGGCCATAACCTTGCAGCTCAGCCCCGAAGCGCAGCCCAGCCCCATAGCCGTTGCATGGCCTCACAGCTCAGCCCCACAGCCCAAACCCGGCCCCATGGAAAGGCCCTGGCCCCACAGCCCAAACCCGGCCCCATGGAAAGGCCCTGGCCCCACAGCCCAGCCCTGACCCTGTAATCCTGCCCTATAACCAAGCGCTTGCCTCACAGCTCAGCTCCACAGCCTAAAACACAGCCCTGTAAGCAGACATGGGCCCCCCAGCATAACCCCGACCCCACAGCCCAGCCCCATAGCCAGGCTCAGGCCCCAAACCTCAGCCCTAGAGCCTAAACCAGCCCCATAGCCAGGCCTGGGTCCCACAGCTCAGCTCCTCAGCAAAGCCCTGATCCCATAATCCAGCCCCAAAGCCAGACCCTGGCCTCACAGCTCAGCCCCACAGCCAGGCCTAAGCCCCACATCTCAGCCCCACAGCCAGGCCTAAGCCCCACATCTCAGCCCCACAGCCTAAACCCATTCCCATTACCAGCCCTGGCCCCACAGCCCGGTCCCACGGCTGAGTCCCGACCCCGTGGCCAGGCCCCAGCCCCACAGCCCAGCCCTACAGCCAGGCCACAACCTCACAGCTCAGCCCCACAGCCTAAACCAGCTCCCCAGCCAGGCCCGGCCCCCGGTGCGGCCCCAGCGCAGCCCCGGCCCCGCAGGAGGCTCCCGGCCCCCCTCTGCACCTGCCGCCTGCGCCCGCCGGGCGACACCGCCGCGTTGCCATGGCGACCGCCCCACTTCCGCCGCCACAGGGCCGCTCGGCGCTCCCCCTCCACGCTGCTTCCTCCCACGCTGCCCCTCTCCCTTTGCCTCTCCGCCTTTCCCACCCCCGTGTTTATTCCTCCTTTGCTGCCCCTCTCCCTTTGCCTCTCCGCCTTTCCCACCCCCGTGTTTATTCCTCCTTTGCTGCCCCTCTCCCTTTGCCTCTCCCCCTTTCCCACCCCCGTGCTTATTCCTCCTTTGCTGCCCCTCTCCCTTTGCCTCTCCGCTTTCCGCCCCTCCACGCTTCCTTCTCTCCTTCTCCACCCCTCTCTTTGCCTTGCAGCTTTCTCCTCTCTGTGCCTCTTCCTCCCCCCTGCCCTTCACCTTTGGCCTCTTCCCCTTTTCCTGCTCTGTGCTTCCTACTTACCCACTCCACCTCTCCCTTTGCCTTGCAACCTTGTCCCTCTCCCTGCTTCTTCCTATCCCACTCATCCACTCCCTTTCCCCCCCGTGCTTCTTCCTTTCCCCCCTCCATCTCTCCCTGTGCCTTGCCACCTTTCCCCGCTTTGTGCTTCCACTCCCCATCTCCCTTTCCCCCTCTGTGCTTCTTCCTCTCCCCCTTCCCCCTGCTGCTCTCTGGTGTGTAACGGTGTTCACCGGTGTGCGCTGGTTTGCACGGCAGTGTCCTGGTGTGTGCAGTGTGCACTGGCATGGCTGGGGCATTGTGGTTTGGAATGATGTGGACTCTGGGTGTGTGTGTGCGGTGGTGTGTATTCACATGTGCTAGCGTGTACTGGTGTGTAACTGTGTGTCTGGGTGTCTTCCGCTGTGCTCTTATGTGCACTGGTGTGTAATGGTCTGTGCCAGTTCCTGCTTGTGTGTGCTGGTCTCTGCTGGTGTGTGCTGGTCTGCACTGGTGTGTGTAATGGGCTGTACTAGTGTGTTGTGGTGTGCTCAGGCATGTGTTCATGTGTATTGATGTGTTCTGGCATGCAGTGGTGTGTACTTGTGCGTGCTGATGTGTGAGTGTGTGTTTGGTTTGTGCTGGTATGCCCTGGTGCATGATGGCATGTACTGGTGTGTTCTGGTGCATGTATGCTTCTGTGTACTGGTATGTTCCTGTGTGCACTGGCACATGCTCAGACTGGGGGCAGAGCCATGCAGGCTGTTACATCACCAGGGGAACTTGTTGCATATGCACTGTGTGGTGTATACTGGTGTGCACCAGTGCATACTAGTGTGTGCTGGTGAGCATTGGTGTGTCCTGGTCTGTACTGGTGGATGCTGACCTGTGCTGGCATGCACTGCTGTGCAATAGAGCAGGCAGGTGTGTACTGGCACATGGTGGGAGGTACCAGGATGTACTGGTGTGTGCTGGTCCATACCTGTTGTGGCACAATTGGTGTGACAACTGAGGAGCAAGGGCTTGTGAGCTTATTCTTCATCGGGTCCTGTTTCTTCTCATTCCATCCAGTCCATATTTGTGCGCTTCACTGGTCTACTTGTGCTTCTGGCAGGTTCCATGGCTCCTTCTAGGCCTGGCACTGAGCTGCTGGTCCACATGTCTGCTCCTTTTGGCTCAGCCTTCAGTCTGCTTCTCAGGGCTCCTTCCGCTCAGTTATATTCCCTTCAGGGTTGTACTAGCTGCAGCTGTGCCCTCACTTTCCACATGGCCTTCACCTGTTACAGCTACATGTACTGGTGTATCTGCCTGTACTATACTTGCCATGCAAGATGTTGAGCTGCCAGGGGGCCCTGCTGCGCACACACTACAGGGTCGGCACTGGTGTGCACTGGTGTGTGCTGTTGTGTACTAGTGTCCACTGGTGTGTCCTGGTGTGCAGTGCTGTGTACCAGTCTGTACGGGTGTGTGCTCATGTGTGCTGGTGTGTAAAGGTCTGTATGGATGTGTAGTGGTATATACTGGTGTGTATTGGTATATACTGTATATACCAGTATATACTGGTGTGTATTGCTGTGTATTGGTGTGCAGTAGCTGTGCTGGTGTGTACTGTACTAGTATGCACTAGTGTGTGCTGGTGTGTACTGCTGTACACTGGTGGGTAATGGTCTGTACTTCTCTTTACTGATGTGCACTTGTCTGTGCTGGTGCACACTGGTGTGCACTGGTGTGCACTGGTGTTTACTGGCATGTACCACTGTATTGGTGACTGCTGGTCTACACTGGTGTGTACTGATTTGTACTGGCGTGTGCTTGCGTGTAGTGATGTGCACTGCTGTGTGCTGGTGTGTGCTGTTTTTTATTGTAGGGCGAAGCTCTGCAGGGTGAGGAGCCGCTGGGGGAGCCTGCTGCACCCAAAATACATGGTGACCCTTGGTGTGTACTGGTTTGTATTGGTGTGTGCTGGTCTGTACTGGTGTGTAACAGTGTGAAATGGAGTGTACTTGACTGCAGTGGTGTATCCTGGTCTCTGCTGGTGTGCAGCTCTGTGTTCTGCTGTGTACTGGAATGTGCTGGTGTGCACTAGTGTATCCTGGCATGCACTGGGGTGTGCTGGTGTGTGCTGATATGTACTGGTGTGTGCTGCTGTACACAGGTGTGCACTGGTCTATACTGCTGTATACTGGTTTGTACTCCTTTGAACAGCACCAAGAGGCAGAGCAAACAGAAGAGAAAGATATATGGACACAAAACTAGAAATGGGATGGAGTGAGGGGACAAGGATTCACCTCATTGTTCATGAGAGCCCCTTAAATCTACTAGAACTGTTTCCTTACCTCAGCTCCCCTAATGTTGAGTAGCTACTGCCCAGGAAGCTGCAAGACATTCTTGACAAAACAGCTGAACTCACAAAAAACTGAACTCCTCTGCTCTCACCTCAGTCCAATTTCTTTCTCCGAGTAACTTGTGAGTGTGATTGCCCTTTAGCCTGGAGAGGTGCAAGCACAGGGCAGTGGTGCGAGCACAGGGCAGTGGGTAGCAACACTCATGGACAGGCCAAATGCCCTGACTCTGCATGCAATGACTGTGAGTCCCTTTTTCTTCTTGGGATTCACAAGTGCTCCAGGCAATTCAAATGGCAAGGATTTCAATCCCGTCAAAGAATGCTCCATAGTGTTGTCCCGTGTAACATGCTGTATATGATTCTGCTTGTGCAGGGGGTTGGACTAGATCTCCAAATGTCCCTTCCAAACTCAATAATTCAGTGATTCTGGGATTTTGTAAGCAGTGTTTGGATATGCCCTTTGGTTCAGAGTAGAGGGCTGCTAAAAATCTGACTTTTTTTCTATGTAATGCAAGTATTTTATAGTTCAGGTCAGCTGCAGAAGCCCTCTGTGTCTATAGTTCAGCACATCTAAGACAACACTCTGTCACTACTTCCTTCCTTGGTGTGGCTTAGGCACCACTTTTTGTCTGTAGAGAAGTCATTTAAAGTGTACTTATTAAAATACACATTAAACTCTATGTGAGAAAATATATCTGAAGCTGGTAAAAAGGTCATTTGTTGATGTGAGCTTGGTCTCTAGCAGCAGGTTCTAAATAGATGAAAACAGGAAGTTGCAATTATGAAGTATTTTGAGCTTTGGTATGATGCAACAAATCAAAAGGCTTAAAGCATTTTATTTTTTTTTTTCCTAAGATAGGTGCCTTTCCAAATTTCAAGGATGGTGGGTCTCAGCTATTTCCATAAATCTTTGCTGCATTTTGTTTTTTGAATATTTTCAATTCCATTTAAAATGAGGGATTACTTCTGTGCAAACGGGGGGAAGAGGAACATTCTTCTCAAAATGTAGTGTGAATAAAATTAAAACAAACAAAAACGAAGAAAAAAACAAAAAATTCTGAAGTCTGTGGGTCTTATACCTTAGGCTATCACTAAAATGCCCTTGCAGGCTGCTCCCATGAGCTGCATTAAACTTCTCATCAGCTTCTAGCATGTCACCTTCCGACTCACTCAGTGGAGCAAGAGTACTGCATTTTTTTGATACTTTGCAATATAGACAGTGGTGTTTTCAAATGTACACTCTTTTTGCCTGTTCAAGTGATTTAATCTTTGCAAACAGTTGATGCAATCAGAAATGTGATGTGAGTGCATTCTTTCCATGTCACATTCCTCACCAAAATGAGGCTTAACTACCTGTAGCTCCCTGAATTGTCCTGTTGGCCTTTTTAGAAGATGGATGTTACAGTTGTCTTTCTTCAGTCAGTGAGATCTTGGACAGCCCCCCCAACCTTTCAAAGATCTCATTCCCTTAACAACCCCTTTCAGTGTCAATCCTAGAGGAGCACTGTCTTATCTAACACCATGCCTACGTTGCCAGACAGTATTTCTAAATTCCTGCTGTGTCCTCTCCCGCCTTCCCCCCTCCTATACGCTGCATTATTGCACTGGAGCTCAGGTGTGAGTCCCTCTTCAGCCAAGCTGAAGAATGTGCATCAGGATGGACCATTCTTCCTGGTTCCTGCTAGCGACCTAGACACTCTAGGCATCTGATATAGCCCTGAGGACCTATTTTTATGTCACTGCATCAAGTGTCTTCACTGAATCACATAAGCTCTTTGCACTGTAGGGGTCTGCCTGTGTCTCAGCTTTGTAGTGAGTGGAGCTGCAGTGTTAGTATTAGTAGGCCTAATAGAATCATTTCAGATAGCCCAGGAAACTCCCAACACAGCCCTCACTTCTACAAAAGGATGTAGGTCTCACAGTTACTCCATCAGAACAAGCAGACACTGGCACACGTCTGGAGCACCTTGTCTCTTCAAAGCTCACCAAGTATTTGTGTGGAGGCAACTGACTACCACTCTCCATCTCCATCGATTCTAATGGGAACTTAAATAAGCAGCTCTCATGCAGACATCTCTGTTGTATTTGCAGCTTTGGCAAGTTTGAGTCTCCTGTTTGTGGAGTCCATAGGAGGGAACTGATTCCTACTCTGCCCTCAGGAGCTTCTAAACTGGCATGACATGCCCAGACTGACTCATCTGAAGCGATACCTGAATTGTGGGAAATTGAGCTCCCTTCATGTCCCTGTCTAGGTGTCCTGTGTAGCTAAAAGATGGGAACAGGGATTTCTGGAGTAGGATATTTCCACATCTTGAGGATAACCCTCCCCAGATGCAACTAATTGCAATGCTGAATACAATCCCTAACTGCTTTTTAGAGAGAGACCATGCATCTACCTCAGTGAACATTTCCCAGGAGGAGTGAGCACAAGGGAAAAAGTAATTTATGCTTTCAGTAGGACTTCTGCCAGGCTCCTGGGATTGAGGGAGCTCATGGCAACTTGTCCAGGAGCAGTCCCTCTGCAAAGAACAGCAGGGCTCCAAATATTGCCTACTCTTGCTGACATAAGATGATAGAAGACAGAAGTGAAAGGAAGTGTGGAACAGGAGGACAAGAGGAGAGCTCATTGCAGGAGAAATCTTCACGGGCTTTTGCACAGTAAGTCTGTACTCCTGACTGTAGAGCAATGCTGCTGAATTTCTTGGAGGAGTCTTCTAAACCCATCCCATTCCATGACTGTTTTTTTCAGGATCACCCTCCCAGCTTCTCGCGTGCGGAGAAGGAGGAATTTTCCAGAGCAGGGATTCCTCGTTGCATCGTAAAGGGGACGGGGGCATCCTGCTGCCTTCTCCCGCGGCTGCTGCAGGGGCTTCATCTAGGGGGTGCATCCACGTGTGCCCTGGGCTGTGATCCAGAGCAGGGTCCCTGTGCCCTGCGCTCCTGTGTGCCCACTCAATGACTCTGCCAGCTGCAAGGGTTGGCACCTGGCCTGCCCAAGGAGCCCTCCAGGGCACCCCATGGCTCCGGATGGGAAGAGCGACCTCCATCAGAGAACAGCAGTTCTTGTTGTGAGAGGGTGCTGTGTGCGTCAGGGCTGCTCATAGCTCTTTATGCTACACCCGCACTCCAGAATAAGATTTCTATAATAAAAGGGGATCCCCTCAGTAAGGCACCTGGAGCCTCACCTTTCCCCAGAAAAGGGAGTCAAAAATAAGCCCGAGGCTTGCACCGTGAAAGCACCTGCTGTTCTGCTTGTAAGCTACGTGGGCTTCAGGGGACAAACTCAAGAGTTCCAGGGTCATCTACTAGGGACTCCGCGCTTGATTCGGGCCTGGTTTCTCACTGGCCATTGTCAGTGGAGATGCTGTGTGGTCCCCACATTCCATTCTTCGAGCTGTCCCACAGACGACGACAACGTAGGACAGACTCGCGGCAGAAGAGCCTTTCCGAGCGGGGCTAAACCGCAGCCAAAGGCGGCGTAGTGAAGCACAGCCACGAAAGCAGCGAGAGCCGGGGCCCAACGGCCGCGGGCGGCCATGAGGAGCGGGGGCGGACCGGCAGGGAAGGCGGC
>VZSV01000276.1:503253-542862 GCA_013398735.1 Nothocercus julius
TATGAGCACAGGGAGAGCTGGATCTGCACCCCACGCTCACTGCCACTCAATGCCTGGAGACATGCCTGGGAAAGGATCCAGCCACAGCAGGGACAGATCTTCTCCCTCACTCCCTCTCCCAGCCCACGCACAGAAACATTTGACTTTGGACTCAATGTCCCCAGTGCTGGATGGGATTTCAGGCCTCCTCTGGGGACACAGAGGGGCATTTGCCAGCAGAGGTAGCCACGACCTGCAGGTGGCAGCTGCAAGAACAGGTTTCACATGAAGGAAAGGGCTTCAAGGTCTTCCCAACCTTGTGAGAACAACTGCTGCTCCTTGTTCATGGTGACAGGATGGCTGGCATATCACTTTGCTTGGCATGAATACATCATTTCCAAGCAAAGGAAGAGCTCCTCTGTGTTTAATCCTGTCTCACTACATGCTCCCTGGCTCCTGGGAAGAGTCCCATGGAGGGCCAAGCCTCATACACTCACCTCTCCTCCCTACAAGGCCTTACAAGAGCACAGACTTTTCTTCAGCCTCTCTGAAGGGCCTTAGGCTCCAGGCCCTACTGTCAACAGACAGAAGGCATTCTGTTTACTTCCACCTAAAGGGTATGAGAGGAAGGCCTTCTCCTGGAATAAGGATTTCCCTAGAGTTTCACAGAGCAAGAAACTTGAAAGCAGAGGCAGGAGAATCGGGAAGCGAATATGTGGTTCTAAAAGGATTTGTCCTGCACTGCCCTTCCAGCAAGGAGTCACTAGTCCTTGCGACATGTAGTCCTTGTGCCTACTCAGAATTATACGAACAGTCCTCCGTGTCCACTGCTTTAAGCCGCTTACTTGTCACAACGCTCCTCCTCCTCCTCTTTCTCCTCTTGTTCTGCCTTATGCCGAGGCACAAGATACGTGGGTGAGGGTCGCTCCCACAAGAGCTGGAACCTGGTAAGATGCTCTTCTGGGAGCAGGACACAAGAAAACACCACATAGCAGAATCACAATGACCATTAGAACAGGAGTGAAGTGCAGTTCTGCACCAGCTCGTGATAAAACTGGGAGGCCTGGCTCGGATTCCTTTAAAGCCGGATCTCCTAGGCTCCTAGCCGTCCTCGCACAGGCTGCTGCCAAATCCTCATTTTCTCTCTGCAACTTCATTTCTTGCCATGGTGATTTTCTCCTGATCTTTCAAGTGCACAATATGAAAAATGGAACTGGTGAGGATCTGCTGATGACCTAATAGAGTCTCTTTGGGCATTAAATTCTTCACATGAGAGGGGCAGGTCCTGGGATCCTTCTACAGGTCTCACAGGCCTGTGTTGCCTCTGGTGACACAGTGAAACCAAAAGCGGTGGCTTTGGTAATATGTAGGAGAAATTCATGGAGAAAGGACAGAGCCAATTAAGTCTTGGCACCCAGTACCACACTTCTGACCATCTTCTCTAGGCCACTTTGTTGTCATGAGAGAGGTCATGAGATAGGTCACACTTTCAATTACTATTCTGCTCCAGGCAGAATGGATGATTCTCAAGGATTGTGTTCATCTTTGATTGTCTCCCTCACAACCTCCTCAAACGGAAGAGCAGTTTGCAGGGTACACTAGGGCTCGTGGGAATCCAATGGGAAAGCTTAACTGCCATCTCTGCTGAGCGGCAGCACATCCAGTGCCTCATTCCATCTGACACACTGTGCAGGAATCTTGGCTCCGACACCAAGAAAGAGAGAAAGAGCAGGTACAAAATGCACAATCAACAGGTCCATTACTTTTCCCAATACCTAAGACACTTTCTTCACTCTCCTCTTCCCAAGGCAGTTTTACACCAGGAGCTGTTCTCACACCTCCGTGTCTCAGAGAGGAATCTCTCCCAGGTGGAGGTCTCACAGATGGAGGCCGTCCCACAAATGGTTTTCTGGGACAAGTCTCCAGCTCGCTCCTAGAAAGAGTGAGAGGACACTGCTCTGAAGGAAGGACACCACGTTTCCTTTGCCGCTTGTGTTAACTATGGGGACACAGACACATGGCAGAGCCACTATGAGACCGTCCTCTCCCAGAACAGAATATGCAGAATAGGCCCGATCCTACAGGACTGTCCTAGGAAGGGGAGTGACTCAGAGTAGATCCCCAGCACGTGGAGGGGCATAAGGTTTCTCCCTGGGCTACTCCAGGGCTTCTGTCACCTTCCTGGGAGAAAGCTTCTTCTAAGCTTTCCCAGGCTGCCAGCGGAGATGATCTCCAAGATACAATCCACACGCCTGTCAAGGGATCCTAAACTAGTCTCCTTTCCTCCAGCTTTGCACCACCATTGGAAATTCCAGTCTTGCCCTCCACATTCCCCGCAGTCCCTACCACAGTCGTGTCCGAGCACGTGGAAAAAAGAGGCGCCAGCCCCCAGGCCAGCAAGGGAACAAACCCCCGTGGCACCTGGGAGACAGCAGGGAGCTCTGCACAAACTCCCCACCGCAGAGAGCCCAAACAAAGCCAGAACAGGACGGCAGTTCTCTGGTTAGCAGCCAGTGGAAACAGTCGCTCCCAAATCACTTACACAGCGCCTTCACAAACCCTGGCAATGTAATGTCACCAAACACGTGGTGGGAAGACGCTCGCTTCATCAGCCAGCGGCCAAGGAGCGAGCAAACATACTCACGTTGGAAAGACAACGACAGAGCCAGAAAACGTCAGAGAGGCAGCTGTTTCTGTTCCTGACAGAACTGAATCCCTCATGTCGGACACCTGCAAAGGCGAGGGACACTTGTGAGATGCTGCCAAACAAGGGTCTTCTTACTCAAAAGAGCTGCCAGTGCTTCCACTGTTCAGAGAAGCTCCAGCCTTTCTGAAAGCCTAATGCAGTCTGGGTTGTTCCTCACAGCTGCCCCTCCATTCTACGGAATAGCAGCTGTAGGGGAACACAGGAGAATGGGGAATAACACTGCCAGGCCCAGGGCAAGGGCAAAGAGCAAGAGCCTCCATCCAGAAATCTGTTCTTCCCTAGAGGACAAGTCAATGGAGGAGAGCCCAGGCAGAGTCCTTTCACTAGGCTGCCTTTCAGGGTATTACATTATATCTGCTGCCTTCTTTTTCTTGCTCCTGAGCTGGGAACAAAGAATTCAGATGTGAGCTTAAGCCCAAAGTCTCTCCTGAGATCCAAAGGGCTGCTTCTGCAGAATGCAGCAACAGGGACTCACTGCCCTTCTTTTCCCCTGCACTCGTAGTAACAACTGTGACTGCCAAACTTCTGGTATGTTCAGATGTCAGTGGAGGGCCCAGGAGTGGGATCCACTGACAAACAAAATGCAGGAGGAAAATCCTTTGCCTAGAGAATGAACTGAAAGGGCACCATGGACTAGGACAGAAGGAAAAGGCAGAGCTGGAAACCCAGACTGGGCTACAGGCTTGAAAGCCCAGGCTGAAGGAAAGGGCTACGCTAAAGAGCTGGGCAAGGGTGGACAGTCTGGAATGACTGTCTCTGTGACACAGTGTGGCCACCGCTAGCAGTGTGCAGGTGCACACACAGGAGCGCAGGAGTCCCCCTTCATGCTGTGATAACGCCAGAGACACACAGAAGAGCTGGTCAGCACAACTTGACCAACACAGGGGCAACAGCTGAGGCCCTGTGGTCCCACCTGCCCCTTGCTCTCCCTGTCTTCCCTGTCTCTCTGCATTCCAGCTCAGAGTGGAGTAAGCAACAAGCCCAGGCACCTGCTGCTGCCCAAACACCACTGAAGATGTTCTGAGGAAACCATGGTGGTGCTGACAGCTCCATCCACAGGCTGTAATTTCCTTCTATCACAGCAGAAAGATGGAGAATTACAGCAAGCTACTCCTTTGAACAGCACCAAGAGGCAGAGCAAACAAAAGACAAATCTACATGGACATAGAACCGGAGTTGCTTCAGAACAAGAGGACAATGGCCATCAAAGATGCCTGACCAGATACAGGGGAGGTGAAATACAGTCCAGCCTTCCAGCATCAGATAGAGAGGGCCAAGATCACCAGAGATTTGACAGAGATTATCTGATGCCCCCGTCGGCCCAGGGAAGGGCAGGAGGGATCACTGTGCAGGGAGGTGGCATTACTCTAGCCCAGGAGTGTCCGCATGCCCAGACAGGCTGTGGAAGGCCAAGAGAAATCCGTGTGCTTTGATTTGGCTAGGTGTTCAACGGATCAAGAAGTAGCACTGCAGAAACAGCAAACTTACCCCAAGAAGAGCTTCTACCAGCAGGTCAGACTCATTTAGCTTCTGCAGAAGGCTTTTGTAAAATCTCATTCTCACAACACTGCCTTCAATGACCAGCATACCAATGCCCTTCAGAACAAGGGCAACATTCTTCCCACTCTTAAGGCAGCAAGAGAGAAGATACAGGGTCTCCTCTATGCAAGCCTCCACTATTTGCCAAGAAAAGGAGATGTCCATGGTTAGGCGAGCACACTTCAGCGGCTCAGCTTGCTTGTGACCTAGGTAGCAACAGAAGAGCAACGCAGTCACTAACAGAGCTTTTCAGCAGTCTCAAAGAGAGTGTCAGCAGCTGGAAGGTCTTCCATCAGGGCAGTGCTACAGGACTGTCTTCTTCAGCCCTATGAGAAAGCCCATAAGGGAGGCTGATGTCATCCCTCCCTCGGGAGAAGTTCAAAGCCCTCTTCAACCTCGTGGCCCAGCAGCACAACAATGCTTCCTCCCCTGCAAAAGCAGAAAGGGTCCTGGCTAGCTTGGATGACCATGAGGCGGGATGGCAGCACAAGGAGAGGAGAAAGAGGGACAGTTCCCAGGAGAGGGGACTGCTCATGGTAACTGTGCCCATGCTCAGGGCATGACAGGTTTGAAGAGACTTAGCTGTGCCACGTCACAGTGGTGGCAATGAAGAAGGACAACGCATGTACTGCACAACAGGCCTTCCTTCATCTTACAGGCTTAATCTTTATTCATCTTCCTTAGTAAGGAATGTTAATTAATTGTCATTTTTACCTTGCTCCTTCTGGCCACCCCCAAGCCTTCAGAACGGCACAGCCCTGCTTTTGGCGCCCAAGGCCTGTCCCTGAGAGATGCCAGATTGTTGTTCATAGCACCAAAGAGATGAAATCATTTGAAGGGAAAGGCCAACTGAACACAGCTTGGAGCTCCTGCTGCCCCAAGGCATCACCGACGTTACTCTACAGCTGCACTGGCCCCACAATTCCACAGCAGTCACAGATCACCTTGGGGGGTGGGAAGGGGGTCCTACACAGCAGCGTTCCCACCTCAGCTTCACTCTGACAGCAGGGACCGCTGCTGACTTCAACCTGCTCTGAAGCCGAAGCAGCTTGGAAGAGCCAGCAGTGAGGCTGCTCCTCACCCATCAAGGTCTGCTGCGGCCTCAACGGGGAACTACATCGTGTCAGAAGCAGCAACCTTGAAACACATGGTTGGAGGCAGCTCTAAAAGCAAGTCCAAGAGGGAGAGAGAGACCCATTCGATTCTTCATTATGAGGTCATGATGATAATAAAATATACACACACACACACAAAAAAAAAAACTAAAACTGTTCTCAAGATCCAACATTCAGCAAAAGAATTCTAGATTTCTAACCACCACAGCCGAAGAGCAGTTATCCACACCCCACAGATGCTTCAAGGCAAAGCAAAAGCTTCAGTCTGTCTTCTTACCAGGAGCATAGGCCTTATCATGGGTGAGACCGTGATGCTCTGCAAGATTCTTTGCAAGGCAAAACATAGGTCTGTGAACAGTCAGAAGACCATTCTTGCCATCAACTACCTGTTCCTTAACAAGGAAGGTCCCAAGTCGAACAATTCTCACATCCTGCAAACAGAAGAGAGGATTTCTAAGCCTGTGAGGTGGACAAACAGACCCAGGCAGAACATGCCCGTGATGTGATGGGCCCTGCTCACTCGTGGTGTACAAAAGGACAAGATGGAGCCCTCTGGAACGCTTGGGAGAAGCCTCAGAGTGGTTCTTTGGAAGAGCATTGCAGAGGGATTCCTCCTCCTCTTCCTCTCAAAATTACACGTAAACCATCTCTCACATCCAGAAGATCCAGAAAGGGTTTCCAAGAAGGAAGATTACCTCTCCACACACACACACAAAATACACACCAGGCTGTCGCTTTGGTCTTTCATTCTGGCAGCAGGGGCTGGAAAAGGCTCAGAAAGCTTTCGAGCACTCCTAGAATGAACCCGAACTGGACATTTGTCACTTCATTTGGGCAGACATCATTCATGGCACGCCTGTTGTTTGCAGCATCCTCCTCCAAGGGATTTGCTTTTGGTTTCAAAGAAGGGCCAGAACAATTGCATCCAATGGCACAGACAGGTTGGGGCCGCTGAGGGCTGGAGGGGAGGGACAGGAGGGCAGACGCACCTTGTTCAGCACCAGCTGGTCTACAACGTAGTCCGACACACCGTTCCAGACATGCACAGCCACTGGAAAGGCAAGGCAGAGGAACGTCATGCGCGCTGTTGGCCAGCTCGCAGCCGTGAAGCACCTGCCCGACCAGGGAAATGACAAGAGCGGGCGCCAAAAAACAACCACCCTTCCCCCTCAGAACAAACCCGCTCCTGACGGGCTGCAGAGCTGAGCTGGGCACTGCCCTTAGGCAGGAAACAGGCCTGAGGACACGGACATCCTGCCAAGGACATCCGTGCTAGGCCTGCCAGCTCAAGGCCCGACAGCCTGGAGGCACAAGGCAGTGCAGGGGGAAGGACCACAGGAAGCGTCTGGAGCGCTGGACAGAAATTCCTGCTGAGCTGAGGAAAAGTGCAAGATCCGTTTGTAACGCGTGAGCTTCCAGCAGCCTTTCTGGAGCCCAGCAGGAGCCTCCTCTCAGCCTTCTTCGGATAGGTCTCCTTTCCTTCTGGTTGCAGTTCTCACTTGACGCCCCCCAAGGGATATTGGCACCGGATTTTCACCCCACAGAGGATGGCGCTGTGAACAGACGAGTCTGGGAGAGCAGGATAATCCCTGGGGCCTCTCCTCCCTGGGGCCAGTTTCCCTGCATCGGATTCATGTACACACAGGCTCTGCAGAGCCAGGGGAGCAGCTCCAGCGCCTTCCCCCAGCCAGGAGCAGAGAGAGTCTCCGGGCCAGGACCCAACAGTCGCTGCAGCCGCATCAGCACTGCCCCGCAAGGGACCTTGACCCAGGGCTTTGGCTGCACCAGCCAGCCTGCCCAGCCCTCCACAGCCCAGGGTTTCCACAGCCAGACCCTCTTTGCCTGGCCCATTCTCCCAACTGCAGCCTTTCTGCGGAGTTCCTGAAGGCCTTACCCCAGGCGGGAATTACTGGCAACCCCTGATCACACGGTGTCCCATGGCCAGAATCCCAGAGCTTCATCTTGTCCTCCTTGCCCTGGGTCACCGCAAAGAGGGAGGTGACAAGGAAACAACTCTCCTCCTCCTCTTCCTCCACATGTCGCTACAGCCCTGTTCTGCAGTGGCCACCTTCCTCCAGCTCCTGCTCGGAGTTGGCAGCTCCTCGCTGCGGAGCGGAGCAAAGCGGAGCCCCAGTGCCTGGCCTTCCTCCCCGTGCCGCGCGGCGAGAAGACGCTGCATGGAGAGGGCACTTGTAGCTGTGACACAGAATGACCCCGTAACCAAAGCCCGTGTCACAGAGGGGCCCGGACCTCCTCAGCCACAGGCCCTTGTCACCGTAACTCGCTGAAGGAGACAGTACAATAATCCAGAGGGGCAACAACCACTGGGCTTTAGTTAGCTGATTTTATTCACCCGCACAAGATCTTTGAGATAACAACATCCACCACTAACTGGCACAATTGTTATAGAAATTGGGTGATGAATCAGTAAGCAGGAATTAACAATTAGCGCAACTAAGTGGAGTACAGTGCTGCTGCCGAGAGAAGACGAAAAATAAAACAGAATCGTAGAATCAGTGTAGAATCATTGAAGACTACAGGGTTATTTCACCCTGCATGTACAGGGGCCTCTCAGCCTTGCAAGGATTGGGAAACACTACTGTTTCCACACCCGCAATGTACAGGGGACTGTCAGCCTTATAAGGAGTTACCTGAGCCCAGCGTCCCAGGTTAAGGGCAGTGATACTCGTGCCACAGCCCAGCTGGGGGAACTGGCCAGGTGTTGTTCCCAATCCCTGCCAAACTCATCAGTGCTAGATTCTGTCTTTTATACCCTTAGCAAGGAGTACGTGACTGTGCTATGGTCACTCTTAAAAGGCGATTCTTACCGAATCTTCAGGCAAGTTCCAGAAGAGCGTGCGGGCCGGCTTCAAGGACGACAGTACCGGGTGCCTCGTTAGATAATTAACCTCAAGGACTGCGTACAGAACGACTTATCAACAGAGGAGGAACAAAGCAAGAAAAAGAAGACAACTGCAACCACACGGCTGGTGCCTGATCAAGATGCTGATTGGATAGTTGTAACATAATCCTTTAGATTATTGGTTTATTTAGTAACTACGTTTCACATACCTTTAGGCAAAGGAGGTATTGTATCGGGGACAGCACAGCGTGTAAGTTGTGTCTGATGCTCAGTAAAGGGTCTCCAGTTCGTTATACCAGAGTCCGTTTCTTCACAAGGTGTGACAAAAGAGTATCAGCTCCTTGCACCATCAGCACGATGTGTTTTCAGTCCCTTACCAGGTGTTCTGCAGGTGTATCCACTCTTCAGCAGCTGCTGCAAATTTTAGCAAAGCAAGACCACGCTGCCTCCGAAAGATTTCCCGCTTCCCCATCTTGTCTTTTACGCAAAGTTTCTCCCTCGCTTTTCTGCCATATTGGCAGAATTTGTGCAGTTTGACCCTTTTGGTTGTTAACTCTTTACCTGCCCATCAGCCCTGCAGAGCCCGCGCAGGGCGCGCGTATAGGGGAAACCGGGATGTTAAGGAGGGACCCTCTCAGGACAACAACCCCTTTGTGGTAAAAACGGCCGCTCAGCAGGCAGCCGGTGCCTGTGATCATGTGCCCTCGGGGGCTGAAGGAACTGAGAAACTATATGATCTTCTCTAGGTGACCCTGCGTGTGCAGGGGGATGGACTAGATGATCTCTAGAGGTCCCTTCCAACCTTGAGCATTCTGTGATTCTAGGGGTGCAAGGATCTCGCCCCTCATTCGAGGGAAAAGACTGGGCAAAGGACCATCGTTCCCGAGGCCCCGTGCGCACGGAGGCCCTGGGAGGCCCCACGAAACGGAGGCCCCGGCGGGCCGCACGATGACACGTAGGGCTCCCCCAGCGCTGCGTCACCGAAGCCCCGTATGAACACCCGAGGAATCGCAGGTTCCCCCTTCCCCGTGACATCTGCCTAGGCTCTCGGACTTTGTGTTTTGTCTTTTTTAAGTAACTGATGCAGAGAGATGGTCCTACCAAGAGTGACTCAGGGCAGGGCCTTGGTCTGAACGCTCCGAATCCGTCTTTTAAAGGGACATCATTCTCTGCTGGCAGCAGAAGGGCCCGTGCACAAGGCAGCCAGCTAGAAGCCATGCTTAAAACTAATTCCGTGGCAGCGACATCAAAACACCTGCGTGAGAGATCCAACTGTTTGCTAGCAGGGCTGTGGCTATTTTGTGCCAAGCACGGATAAGAGATGAGACAAAGCAGGTAAAATACAGAGCAGGAGAGGGGAAAGCACAAGCCCCTTACAGTGCAGCCTGCAAACCAAATGCCCGGATGCATTAGCCATGTACATTCACTACTATTTTTACAGGAATACAATGAATTTCACCTACGACTCTTTGGACCTCTCTAAGGATCCCATGATCTCAGGAAAACCCACTGCGGCTGCAAGGGGCACCGAACGCATCTTCCCCCCTCCACTTGCCAACTCTCACCCTCTCCTCGATATTGCTTCTATTTGTTCTTATGGTCTCATTTTCCAGAGGGATGGAGAGGCAGAAGCTTTTCAACGAATTTCAGTCTCATTAATAAGAACCCCTTACCTTGATATTCTGGTACAAACACACCACCCAGTGGCAATCAGAAACAGAAACACGGTGGAAGCAGAAAATTTTGGCAAATGCATTATTTTTAGCAATTTAGGCAGATCGCTGAAAGCAACAAAGGACCAGCATGACATAAGAACCCACTGAAATGAGATGACACAGATCTTTCATTTTCCATGTAAGCTCAATCTTTTAAATCATTCCTTTTCATATTTTAAATGATGAAAGCAAATATCAAGAGCTGAACCTAAATAACCCCCCCACATTTGAAATTAGCAGGAATACTTTGGCAACACTGGAAGTACTCTATGATGAGCAGACTCCTTGTAATTAAACATATCCAAAAAACTGAGAGTTAGAACGGTTGCCGAGAAACCCCAAGACTTTAAATAACCCAAGCCCTTTAAAAGGCAATGCTTTTTTGGCAGGGTTGTTCATTTACTCATAGAATCCCACAGAGAGATGACAGATCAGCAAGTCTTTGGGGGCTTTCAGACATACAGAAGTACTCACTACTTGTGAATCAGCAAAGACAGGGGATTTGCAATAAATCAACCGTTCCCATATTTCTAAGCGTGACTGTAGAAGTCCAAACTGAAACTCCTCTGAACGCTTGACATGCCGAAACCTTTCGAGCATCACGTATCATGAGCCAAGTTCACTAGGGGAGTTTTGGAAACCTTGGGGCAGGGGCAGCTAAAACTTGCCCCGTGCTCAGTGCGCGGGAACGGCCACCTTGCACACGAGGGTCACACAGCCTCCAACTGAAAGTTAAAACAGGAAACCACCAAGAAAAGCCACAAAAAACAAAGTCCCCCTTTTAAGCATGGACGTGCCTAGCCCTTGCTGCATCCTGGGTCTGCAAACACTCAGCCTGGGTTTGCAAACTGCTTCCTTTGGTCATCAATGGTTTCAAATATAAAACACCTTTTTCCTGTGCTTTTATATCACATCTGTCTCAGGTCCTGGGACAGAACTGAAGCCCATAGCTGCTACCCCACCCTATGTTAGGGTAAGAATTAGCAACAGGCTCTCCGTGTAGAGCTACTACTTTACTAAAAGACTTGGATTCACCTGCAGCCTGAACTATCCCTATTTCTGTCACTTGGGCCCACTTCCCCCGCTTGCTGGCCCGCCAGCAGGAACGGGAACGCCGAGGACAACGTGCCCAGGCAGCTCCGCTCCGGCACCGCGAGCAGCGTCGGACACCAGGACCTGGCCCTGTGTGCTCAGCCCCAGGACATCCAGGTCCCCAACGCCAAAAAGCAACACGTGAAGCCGAGCGCTGCTGAGCCCTGGGCACGCAGACGCCCAGGCAGCCCCTTTCCTCGGGCCTGTCCTACCTGCTCTGTGCTCTTATTTCCAGGAGAGCGGGGACAGGCGCGAGCAAAGGGAACGTTACAACCACCACTTGGTAGGGGTAGCTACACATCAGCACCCAACGCAGGGAGAGCAGAGACTTCCCGACACGCAGCCCTGAAGAAGGGCAGGAACGACCAGCAAACGGCTCTTCAGAGAAGTGACAATTCACCGTCCTTACCCGGAGCTGCCCAGACCTGTGCCAGGGCACCCCCGAGCAACCGCGGCCGGCGAGCAAAAGAAAAACGAGTTAAGAAGCAGGTGGAGCAGCAGAGCGAAATACAAAGTTATATCCGGGGAGCGCCCAGTTAACCTTCGGCAGCCACACGCTCTTAGCAATGTTTATTAAAACAAGTCACAAAATGTCACCCACAACCAAGTGCTGCTCTGCATGTCACGGTAAGTGGCCTCTTCGCATCTTCAGCAATGGGGAGAGACCCATACGGATTGCTTGCGACATTATTTACAAGAAATGCACTAGAAAAAGAACATATACAAACATACGTAACAAGGAACAATATAAAGTGTAAAGGCCCAAACGGCTTCTCTTTAGATACAAACTTTAAGACCCCTAGTATTTGCTCCAAAGATTACTTTTTTTCCTACAAAGCTGAAAAAATACCTTTCCCACAACACTCGAAAGACAAGCGGAGCTTACGGACACGTGATGAAATCGCTCTCCCGGCTGTGCAGGGCCTCACTTTTACAGGCATCATCCGAGCGCGAGGACCCCAACGCGCACCGTGAGCCGCCCTCGCGCAGCGCTGCAGCCCCTTCGGGGCGGCCGGGCCGAACGACGACCACGGGAAAGCAGAATGGAGAGCAGAGCGGGCGGGGAGCAGGAGACGCATCCACCTTTCACTCCGCACGCGCGCGAGAGGGCGGCTGCTCCGCGGCACGGCTGCTCCGTCCTGCTGTGAAACTGCCTCTAAAGCTCCTCTGCTGGGAATTAAGAACAAAAGGTGACTCACTAGTTCAGAAGGTGCTGGCTCCTCTCTTTCAAAAGCTGCTGTACTGAGCTAAGGAACAGGAGGAAGGACTTGGTGAACGTCGGGCTGTTTTCTTGGGTGACAAAAAATATCAGTAATTGCCAGATAGGGGTGGGTTAAACAGAGCTACTGCGTGAGACTTGAGCCAAATATGTACAGGTCTTCTGAAACTCACTGAACAGAGCAGAAATACCTAAACTTACCAAAATTAAATATCCCCAGTGGTTCTGAGAGATGTGCAGCAGCAGAAGGAAGGGGGCATGGAAAGACTAACCTGGATGCCCACAGGTTCCTTAGGTCGTGGTTTCTCTGCCTGGTGCTTCCTCTTCGCTCTCACAGGCTTTACAAGAGTGAAAAATGGAAAGTTCATTTGACTATACAAGTGCTCAAGTACAAATACGGCCTCCTCTCCCAAATATTCAGGTACCCAAGAAATAAAAACATACTAGGGTGAAATGTAAAATTTTTTTCTCGTTTTATTTTTTAAAGAAAAATATTCCTCTTTGAACACAAAGCATGAACTAAAAACCTCCGAGGAACAGTTTCTCCTTCCCTGGAGCACAACGTAACTAAACTGTACAGTGTTAGAGCTCGCCAAACAAGTATACATACATGACGTACAATATTTCTTTCACAGGAAATAAGGTTTAGGACTCTCAGAATTGCCCCTCTCTAGATACCTACTCCATCCAGGGCACAGTGACGATCACTTCTGGAGGCAACGTACACAAGAAAAAAACGCAAAATGTCACTGTATTGGCCAAATTGGCCCTTTCTAGCCTTCTTACAAGTGTCTGTGCGAGAGGTTAAGACCATCGTTAATTCCAGGAATGGTGCTTGGAAGAAGAAGTATAGCAGCAACTAGAGGCAACACCAGCCCTTCATTCCAGCCGTGCCGTTGTAAGGAACCCAGCCAGTTCCACAGTGTTTTACAGATGTTCCCATCACCCAGGAAGAGAGAGCGGGAATAAAAACATTCACAGGCTGAATTTGTTGTTTGAGCACACAGGCTAAATTCCAGGGAACCTGGCCTAGGCAATGAGCTTTTTTCCCACACTGCAACAGTGACCGATTTAATGTCTGATCTTTCACCAAAAGTTACTGTGACTTTCAGAATTCAGTAACTTGTCCTATCAATTCTCTCTATCCCATCAACTACATGTGTATGTAATAGTTATCATCTGCCAAGCTTCCCAGACTGCTGGAACTGGAACCAGACCCTGGAGTCCAAGTTCTTCCTAATTCAGAACAGAGAGGTCTCAGAACATACCGAACAAGCCCACATCCGAAGAAAAAGTACTTGGACATTTTCAAAGGAAGGTAAGGAATGGAAAAGGTCTGGGAATGGAGCTTGTGTATGTTCCACCCCATCCATAACTGTGGCTATTATTAAGTAACATTCAAATCTTCAGCAAGCAGATCACTTTGTAAAGACCTTTTCCATTTCGTACACTCCAGCAATTTTTTACAGTAGGAAAAAGATTAGAAAAATAAAATCTCACCCCTGAACAACACCGTATGAAGACCAACACCACCAGTCACAAGGATTTTTATTGGGGGACCAGATAATCTTTTGTTTCCTCCCAACCAGCTTCATTTAAAACAGCAGTGAGATAGACACAGTACCTAGGAGCTGGATTAAGGCCAACAATATGCAGACAAACAGGGGCTCACATCTTTCAAAATGAAGAAACTCTCCACATGTTTTTAAACATACGCACGCATGTGCACACACAAACATATACACGTGCACTCGTGGGTACTAATCCAAGCAAAGGTTTCACACCTGTGAAAGCACCACTGGAGAGTATTCTAGCACCACAGTGAAAAAGTTGGTTGTCTTCCCTCCTCAGCAATAAAATCCAAAGTCTTGGTATTGCTTTGGACAAGGTCACCACATGCCCATCCAAGAACAGTTTCAGTGAGCGGATTCAGAAGTGCAGTGACAGCTAAAGTGTTCCTGCAGTGGAATACGGATAAGAAGAGATGTGTGGAGAGGCTGCAGCTCCCTGGTTGCTGGAAAGGAGGAGGAAATTCTGTATTGCAATCTGGTAGAGGCAGAGACCAACCTGGGCCCCGGGTATGTGTGATGGTAAGTGAACTCAGTGCAGACTGGGAGGTGAAGTGGAAAGTTTGCATACATGAAGTCACAGTGCACATCTGTTGGCATAATATAGACAAGCAAACCCACCGTATTCTCTGGCAGGCTTGTCTCTGCATAGGAGGCCCCTGGGCATGCTGGAAGTCCGGACAAGGATCCATGGATGGGATGCCACACACTGTATGAGGACAACATCAAACTCAAACAGCACAGCTCTAGGGTGAGCTTGTAAGTCAGTCTGCTAGCATTTTGCCTATAAACATGCTCAAGTCAGCCTGAAGGAGTCTAAAAGGGGACAAAAAATCTCCTAACAGCAAGGTGGTGGAATAGGCTAAGCTATGAGAAACAATTCATGCAAGTTACAAAAGAAGTAACCATCAGTTAAGCAACTGCTCCTGCTGCGGGGCTCTGTCCTGAGCCTAGACCTTTGTGCAGGAGGCACTGACTGTGCAGCCCTTTTCCAACACTCCAGAGAAGCTGAGAGAAAGATGCAGAGGCCGAAGTCACATCTCCGCAGTGTCTCGTATCAGTGCGTGCGGCCGGACGTCTGTCCTCTGAATGCAAGGAGCAGAGCAGGCAATGAGAAGGCCCCACTGACCAGTGAGGATTGGGAGCAGTGGTTGGAAGTGGCTGCTAAAACAGTGCAGGAAGAAATGCAACAGAAAATGGGAGACCTTTTTTTTCCCAGCGTTTGAATCACCAGCAGTAAAGCCCCATTTATTCTGCTACACTAGAGCATGCTGATTAGAGTATTTGGGCTACCACTCACTTGATGTGAGCGTGTGGCAGGAACTCAATAAAAACATGCAAGAAAAACAATGAAGCAAAAGGAGGGGTGATCATCACTGTGACCTGTGAATTACAGGTTCTCAGCAGAGTTATCACCAGCAGAGACGCTGTGTCTACGTGCACAGGGGGAACAGCAGCAGAGTAGGAAAGGACACAGCAAGAATAATGCCACAATTTTTCAAAGACAGGACACCAGAATTAGGGGAGAGGAAAGAGAAAAAAAGTTTGAGGTAAAGAAGCCCAAAGGAAGAAACAACAGAAAAACTCTTGTTAAGAGTCAATTCTGCTTCAGAAAATACATAGCTACTATCAGCTGGCTCTCTTTTCACTAGGTGTCCTTGGCACATTGGTAAATCTCTCTGCACTTCGGATCTAGCAATCATGACATCAAGGTAAAACAATTATTGTCTAAAATGCACTAAATGATTTTGAGTGTTCAGTGTGATACTCTTTCTAAATGGCACCTGATTTCTAAGCAACATCAAAGATTCATTCAGAAGCAAAAGTGCCCAAATTATAGACTGCCTTTGAAAATCTAGGGCTACTTCCTTTAGGTGAGAAGATCTATCTACTCAGAAAATACAATCGTCCAGGAGCAGGTCTGGCATCTCTAACTAAGAGCACCTCCGCATTTAGCTACATAGGAAACATTTAAAACAGTTCCTTAGCAAATCCCAGTATTAGACTGAGGATCCAGGTTTCTGGAGAAGTGTGTACAATCAGACAGCCCCTCACATGCTTTCCAATATAACAGGTTTGTGTGATTTGCACCACAAACAAGATAGGCCACTCCCTGCTTCAGTGAAAGCCCCAGCAGTCAGAGTTGCTGAAGCCCTTGGAGTACGGTGCAAATCACCTGGGAATCCTTTCTTATTAAAACAGAATGAATGCTCCTGGGCAAAGCAAAGCCCAGGGGTCATCTTTCTAATACAGACCACACAGAGATGTCTGCTCTGGTTTGTGCATCTGTAGAGCAACAGTTCTGGTTGGATGTGTGCACAGAGAGCAGTTTCTGACAACCAGCAAGGCCAAAACAGCAGCTGGCAAGAGTAGCCTTAGGGCACAGCCCAGGTGGAAGCACAAGGACATGCAAGAGGCAAGAGTTATCACAGAGCAGCCAAGGTCATCCACATGCTCAGGCAGGCTTAAGGCAACCAAAGAAAAGTTCACCGATAATTAAGAGGAAAGTGTCAAGGGAAAGAGAGGAGCCTTTGGGCTATGAGGCTGGGAAAGCTGTTAACACCAGCCAAAGCCCAGCACCAACCACCAAGCCATCCCTCTTCTCCAGCTCACTTGTTACGGATCTCCTCATTTTATCAGCACTGTCAGCATGAGGTTAAAATGTCAGCGAGAAGAGCTGGGGGGCAGTTCCTAAAAACGCAGCTTACACCTTTTCAGGCTCAAGTGTCAGGTCAATTCCCTTGAAAGAAAGTGCATGGACCATTTGACTGGCCTCTTGCTTTGAACTGGAGCTCTCTGGGGGTTCTGCCTACCACTCCAGGGGTGATCCTGGGATATGTTCTACCTGGAAGTGATGGTAGCAGCTACCTGGGTTCTTTGTTGCAACAGTTGAGCATACAGTAGTTGAAAAACAAAACAAAACAAAACAAAACAGCATGCACCAGTGGCACAGCCATCAGACATGAAGCTGTAGTTGAATTCTTTTTTTCAGAGAGTCTTCTCAGAAGGTGGGACCAAGAAGAAAGGGAGTGTTGGCACAGATCAGCGTAGGTTCCGGTAGACATAGGCTGATGTGAAGATAGCATTGAGAGTCAGACTCACGGCTAGCAGACCTCGGAGAGCGGAGTTACCCAAATGACCTTAGTGGGAGAGGATAAGAAAAAGAAAGAAAGGATACTAGAAATATTAAAGAACAGATGAGATAACAGTGAACATGTTTTGCTGTCTCCCTTTGCCCAATATTTTCACCTTGAGCAGAAATTGCTGAAGTACTTCTCCTGTCAGGAAAGATTCCACTGCACCTCTTTGTTCTATTTTCATCTTATTCCTCTTCTCAACACTCACATCCCCACCCCTTCCTTCTGTCTCAGTTTAGCACTCTAGCTGTCATTATTTTTAAGATAGTCTAAAGAACAAGAATAGACTTATTAAGGTCTTATGCTAGCAGAAAGATGAACCATTTTTCTGTCACTTATTTTATTGATTTCAAAATAAAATCACTACCCTAGTGCAGGAAAGATCTCAGTTGCCCTCATAGAGATGCTCACACACATGAAACACATAACTTGCACTTACCTCTCCAGCCTGCCAAATCTTCTGCTTTGGTAGTTGTATCTACCACACAGGTAGATGAATGTGATGAATGATCCTCCTTTTTGATAGAATTATCACTGCAAATGCTCCCTCCTTCCACAGCAGATCTCATATCTGCAAGGAGAAAAGATAATGAAAATTCAGGAGGCACTAGCAGAAGCCAAATGCAGCAGAACTTTGCAGTCTGAAGCTAGACATGAATGCAAGGATTGAAAACGGAACCTAGAAACAGCAGGCAAAATTCACTGCTCTGCAGCAGGCGATGCCTTCATGTTTGTCTCTCACATATTGTCCATATCAGCATCGCCTTATCAGTGGTTAGAGGGGTTATTCAAACAAGGGTGGGGTCAGTGGTGACAATATCCCTGTGGTGCCAGAGAGAAAAGGACAGAGGCTCTCCAGGCCACGGGATTCATAAGAGAAATTTGGTGGACGAGCAGTCATCACAGCTCTCTTTTCCTGCAGGTTTCCTATCCGTTGCTTGGCCTAGACCATGCAAAGCCTTGCTTGCAAGTCAACCCCTTCCAGAAGAGCATTTCCAGGAGAGCAGCAGGCTAAGAGCATACCATGCATTGCTCGCTCGCTGAGGTTCTTTCTCGGAAAGGAGGACAGCTCAGTGCCACCGACGTTGCTGTCCGAGTGTGTGCGCTCCTCGGAGCTCGGGGCTGGGGTGAGCAGAGCCTCATTCTGAGATGGGAAAAGCAGCAGCTTCTGCCCTTTCAGGTTCAGGCGGGCAGGGCTGATGAGTGGTCGGCGGTACCGCAAGGAGCCTGAGCTGGAAGTGACAGAGCCAGCCACGGACGGTGCCGGAGAGGGGATGCGGGAGGGAGCACAGCTGCCTGACAGTAGGGAGAAGTGCTCTGAAATAGAATATCCCCAGAGAGAAAAAAGAAAAAAAGATTACAATTCAGTACCCGAAGCATGATTTTAATGATTCTACAAGAAGAGGGAACAGGCACTACAAATGCCCAACATATCTTGTACTTAAGTTCTTTATTCATTCTGGTTGCACACTGCAATATACAGAGAAATCCTGCACGCACATTGGGTCACTAACGGATGACTTAGACTGTATAGAGATAAGCTTTTCAAGAGATGAGTGAGCTTTCTCTCTGCTTAATGCATCCATTCAGGAGAGTCTGCATTACATGTACTGTTCACACTCAAAGGAACAGTTCTGGCATGTCCTTTAAAAGCTGCTTGTAGGGAAATTATAGCAAGAAAATAAGGAGAGCTGTATGATGGCATTAGCCCAGGCAGTGGCTACTTTTCTGACAGTCAATGCTTCAGCAGCACAATCAGCCAAATGATCCACTGGGGTCAGTGATTCAACAGACAGGTCCCCGGAGGACATGGGAGCAAAAGGGCAGAGCAGACAGAGCAGGTAAATGAGCAGTTCCCTGGGCTGGGGAAGGAGAACAGCACAAAACAGCTGCACTAGGAACAGTTCAAAGTCTCCTAACAAAGCAGTCTCACTCCTGCGGAGGGAAGGGAAGTGATTCTTGCTTTGCCTCACTGATTTCACTGTGAGCTCTAATGGGGAAAGGGATATCCACACACAGCACCTTATTTTAATGCAATCCCACTCTTAAGTTTGAGCTCTCACTTTAAACTTTGATCATGTGTTTAAATCCACACACTGCAAACCCTGCAGAAACGCTTGGTCTGGCCCTGGCGCATTACCTGATGTAGGGGATTCCTTGGACTGAGATGACTGCGAGGCCGGGCGGCTTCCACTGAACAAGTAGCCAGAATCTAAAAAGCCAACATGAAGCCAACATCAACCAATTTACCACACAGCTCTTAGCTAAGCTGCTGCAGAAGCATTAGGAATTAAAAAGAACTGAGATATATAATCAGCAGTAACACAGCACCAGGCTTAACATCTGCTTCAGGGACTAGGTTAACCCTGTTCTCGCTACGCAGCCTATATAAGGAAAACCCATGATAGAAATCAGGGGTGCCTTGTTAGCACTGCCTACTGCAGGGCTGTTCACAGGCTGCTAGTGCCCATTCCAGCCCCAAGCACACGTCAGCAACCCCCTTCCTATGCCTGTAACACACGGACACCTCTTAGCTGATTTCCTTCCACCACTGCATTGCCCTTTCCACTGGGTCTAGAAGTTTCCTGCACCCCTTACCTGCTCTGGCCAAGGAGGGGATGGTGCCCAGCGAGAGCGCCCTGTTCAGACGCCCAGGAAGGGAGGAGGAGGAAGTCCTGCGCGGGGATCTGAAGAGCTGCGGGTTCGTCAAGTGGAGGATGCTCGGTGGTGTTGGGATAAAGAGAGACGTCGCAGAAGAAGGGAAGCCACTCGCGGTGCCGTTGGGAAACAGAGTAACCGAATCCCCAGAGAGGTATCTGCAAATGAGAGGCATGACCGACATTTAGCAGTAAGTACACTGCAGTAACACCCTCTCAAATCGAACTACGGAGTTCAGGATGATACAGCCACAATAGAATAGAAAACACTTTTTTTTTGAACCAAAACTACAGGTTTTGAAGCTGAACTTTTTACATATGAAGGTTTGTTTCATTATCAGGTTTGTAGTAATTTTTCAGCACAGGAGTGCAAGGTGAAGGATGGTGTAGAGTTAATGGGGCTGTTCCTAAACATTTGAAACTGGGCGAGCGAAGAACTGTTCAGTGGTACTTAAATGATTCTGCAGTAACCTGTCCTGCAATGCAGGATATTAAAACTGGTGGGACAGTTTAATAGTTTGAGTGCAAAAAGGCCTAATTCCTTGGCTCTCTGTCTGCCTGAGAACATTCCCTACAGACCACCAGAATGTTTTACAAAGTCCAAATATACATAGGACCAAGCGTGGGCTACATTTTGTTATGTGCACATGTGAACATGCATGGAAATGTCATGACTTTGGGAAGCAAATGATTATCCACCAGTCTTTTTGTCTTCAGAAACCAGAATCGACATCTTAACTCTGATGCCAGTATAGAGAAAAGTAATTTTATGGGTGCTTGGATGAAAACTTTGGCAAGACATCTCTGATTTTAAAAAGACATTGAAGTTTCTTGCATTGCATTTGGCCTTAAAATTTGGCCTTTTGTAAGGAAAGGCAGTCTCACTATCCTCATTTTATAGATGAGAAATAGAAGCCAAAAGAAGCTAAGTGACTTGCTGATGGTCACATAAAAATTTGTCATAGAACTGCAACACAAATCTGGGTTTCCCAGTTCTAAACTGAAGCCTAAACCATTTTCCTTTCTCTTAATACTGTAATTAGCCACAAGCATGTGCTAGCACAATTGATTTCCAATAGTCCCATATTATCACCTACCTTTGCAGGGGTTCACCTCTTAAAATTAATCTAAACTGCACAATCTATCAAAAAAATATTCCCATTTCTGCTTTCATTCCATTCCTACTTGCACCTTGGATGCATTTACATGTGCAGTTTAATTGACTACACTGCAGAAATAGGGAATCTGCTGTGGACTCTCCCTTGGGTTCTCATAATACTATCGAAATGAGTGCTCTGAGAAGGTTACAATGCTGTGAACATGGAAATTTTGTATTTTTTTCAATATAACTGAATAAAATGCATGACAGAAAGCCTGAACCTTGAATGAGATGCAAGATATTTCAGCGATCTGCTCCAGGATATTTGTTTGCTTAGAAACATGTAGTCCTTTTATCAAATAAGTCATTGAGGCTTCCTTTAAGGAGGAACTGTACGAAGTATACATTTCTTTTAAATTACCACATCAGACTTTGTAGTGTATGATCAAATGAAAACATTTGGAGGTTAAATATTAATCTCACTTCTAATATAAAAGACAGACAGAGCAGCAACATGGCTTTTCTTTGTCTTTGAAAAAAAAAGCCAGCAGGAAATGGGGGAGTGGAGGAATACACGTATCTCAGTCTTGCTCTGTGGTGATTTACGCACGTGTCGCTCTCTCTTGGAGATTAAGGAGGTGATACAGCAATATTATGCAGCACTAGCATGTCCAGAAGCAGCAATCTAGATTCAAGATAATTTAAAATATCTTATAAAGCTACTTATCTGCTAGTACGAGGCAGACATCAACAATCCCGACCAGCTTAATCAGGCTGAGCAACATCTGAGCCAACCAGCTTCCTGGTGCTTGCAAGCAGGACATGCCTTTAACAGCAGCAAGGGACTCGTCAGTCTTGCAGCAGAAAGTGCCCAACCTCTTCAGGTTCCAGAGGACCTGGGAAGGGTGTCACGCTTCGCGAGCGGCGAGTCCGGCCGTGCACACACACACCCCTCTGCCCAGCCACACGCGCAGGCGGGAATAGCAGATGGACGTGTCCAGCTCAGCTCCATAAAAGAAAACGAATTAGAAATGAAAAGGGGGGCTCAGCACTATGATATTAATCATTTCAGAGCGGTACCTAGCACTCGCTCTGCTCTGTCTGTGAAGGGCGAACATCAAAACTGGGAGGCTGCTAAGAACATGTCTGTTTTTTCTCCCCCCCTAACTTTATATGCTTTTGGGCTGAAGTATCCAGTTTGACACAGCTCCTCGCTACACTGGAAATAGCATATCTAGCTTTCGGACTTTTGGCTTTTTGTTTCAAAAATTAGAAGCATTTATCACTCATAATCACATTACTTTCCTGGGATTTCCTCTTTCTTGGCCTTTTCTATGGGCTCTGCTGCTCAGTAATCCCTCTACCTCTCAATATCACCAAATTAGAGTCAGAGCCTCCAGGCAGACAATGAAACATTCACCATGACACCATCCAAAAGCAGATTTTTTCTACTTATCAAAGAAGAGCTGGAGAATTTTAAGCATAGCTTATTAATGCTTCAGGACTGAGGCCTGACCAAAGAATGATTTCAATATTGATCAACTCTGATTATAGTAAATTCCTGCAACACATGCAAAATCCTGCACCTCTCTTATGTGTTTATCTTTGATGTTTGCCACTGCCATGCCAAGAGACCCTGATGCAGCTAAAGCAGGGAGCCTGTTGGGGGTGATGTGGTTCATGCCCGAGACTGCCAGCTGAATCAAAACTTCTGTCAGAAGCAGATGCAAAAAGGTGAGATGATCAAGAGAGGCATAAGGCAGGAAGCAGCCACATCCCGGCCCAGGAACGGAGCAGGACAGCTCTGCCTTTGCTCTTAGGTTATCACGATGCTCCAAGCCATTTGTGCACGTGTGCAGATGGACACAGGCAGTAAAGCAGGTCTGGCAACAATGAAAAAAGCAACCAAAAAAGGAATAAAAAAAGAAAAAGGCTCTGGAGTCAGACAGCTTGTGGAAATAGTCAGGGCCCGGAAGCCGTTTATTTCACAACTTGGTATCGTGAACATCAAAAATTGGGCATCTTGATTAGTGTTTACAATTATCACAGCATTACTGGACAGTTGGGCACAACTCTGCTACACAGATAAAAATAAATAAATAGAACGTTTAAAGAAAAATATCACATGGCATGGGACAGTACACTGCCCTGAAGAAACACCTCCTGCCAATAAAGGCTCCTCTGTTCCAGGATCTCCCACAAAGCCAGGCTGGTGGGCGTGCGCCTTTTCAATCCACATTGCAGCCACAGAAACGATATCGCAGCCCCGGGACAGAGAGAGAGATGTGGGAGACCACGGGTCAGGTCAGAATAGCGGGCTGTAAAGGGAGCTGTAGGACGGTAACATGCGATCATAGTCAGGCACGTCGCTGTACTGGAAGCAACGAGGGAACTTCTCAGTCCCAGCGTAAAACCTTTCCTCTGAATTTAAGGCCCCATCACCGTTTAATCAATGAGCTGCCCAAGTGTACTGCATTTTCCCCAGAGAACACGGGCCCTGCTGCTCCGATTGCAAAAGCAGCTCACTGCAGCCAGGGAAAGGCATGGAATAAAGGGAACAAGTTTCTCTGAGGTGACAAGGAGGCACCTGGCCTGATACAAACGTCTCCAAACTCCGTTTACTTTGCTGCATCACGTGCAGGGCCTGGGGCCAGCCAACAGTCAGTGCCACAACTCGGGCTTCTGGTCAGGGCAAAGGAATCGGGAGTAGAGAACAGGACAAAAAACTGCCAGAAGGATTGAAGGAGGAGTGTTATCAAAGGGCATCGTTCTCAGACGTATTAAGATTTTGATACATGTCTTACAGAGCTAGAACATTTAGTTCCACAGATCTAGAATTCTTTTTTCCTACAAGTCACCCTTTTTAGGATGAAAAAAAGAAGGGCAAAATATAGCTGAGAAGGCCCCAGGTGCTGCCCTTCTGGAGCACAGGTCAGTGTCCGGCATCCCTCTGGGCTCCCCCCAGGGCCGCTGCCACCAAGACCTGTGGGTGCCCACGGCCCACGTCCACAACGCGCCACGCTGCATCCGTTCAGAGCACCTCTCTCCCGGCTCGATGCTTGATACCCTTGGAGCCAAATGGTGCTTTACAGGGAATAACTCCAGGTTCGCTTCAGGACCGAGTACTGCCCCTTTCATAAGGGAGATCTGCCAGTGCTCACAGAGGTCTCAGGTGCACCCGCAGTGATGATACACCTGGGATGAACGTGCAGGTTTATGTACAAGAGCACAGAAGTCCAGTGGCAGCTCTTTAAGAGACAGAGTCATGGACCTCACCCACCTGCTTTTGTGAACAGAGTCAAGCTAGAGCAATGAAACCAGCCATTAATTATATTAATTTATATAAGAGCATAAATAATTCCTCTACAATACATTGTATGTATCTGGTACATTATCTAAGCATAATTATTAGCTTCACACAAAAGTCAAGCTTACTTGAAAAATAATATTAATAATAATATAAAAGCTAAAATAATACACCACATCATTGTTATATTCCCCTCTTGTCCTCATCCTTTGACACAGCCAGGCTCAGTTCACGAGGGCATGCAAAGCACAGACACGGCAAAGGAGGGTCAAGAGGAAGGAAAGGATGGGATATAAATACAGAGTGTTTCAGACTGCAGAGGGTTGCGAGGGGTTGGTCGGCATGCAGAGATGTCAGGGAGGGCTTCAGGGAGAGCAGGGCAGCAGCAGCGATGCTCGCTCGGCTGCTAGCCCCGGGTTTGTTCTCAGCCCTAGGAGGGTCAGAGTCAGAGCTGTAAGAGTCCAAGGACCCTCTTGTCGCCACCTCGCTGGTGGCAAATAAAGGACAAAAGCGTGGGCCTGGCACACTGCAGGCACCGTGGCCTCCGTTTGCAGCTGCATCAGTCCCACTGAGGCAGAGCAACATAGTGTTGCCAGAAACCTCGCTTGTGCGGGGAAAGGCACTTAGTGGACCCTCGTAGGCTGCTTTAGACCACGTCTAACTCCTCTGGGCTGACCGGCAGCGTGGCCCTGCGTGGGCAGACCAGCCCCGTCACTGCGAGAGCCACGCTGAGCGGGAGCGGATTCGATTTCACAGGACACACAAACCCGCTAACAACCCCTCAGCACCTCAGCTTGCCCACAGAATCACACTCACGTAGTGGGATTCTTCCCTGCTCCATGCTGTAGTCCTGTTCCCTGGTCCAGACACCAGCAGGAGGCCAGTGCTAAAAAGGAGCACCTGAAATAGGAGGCTTCTAGGCTAAAATTCTCCAATACTGCAGAATTAAGGTGCTTGGTTGCTCTGGTTTCCAAGGTCGGGAGACTCCGTGGATGCCAAAGCTGGATTTGGCGACCACAGGTTACACATTCCTCTGTGGTCTGAAATAAAGAGCCCAGCAAAGTGAAAACGAGAAGCTGAAAGCACCAATCAAGTGAGTCCGGACAGGTTTGCAACAGCATTTTGAGTAAGTCACCAGCCCTTTGTCAGCTGTTACCCTCAGCAGAAAGAAATATACCCAGGTGTCACAAAACTTGGCATCTCAGCTTCATGAGGATAGCGGCACCGGGCTCGCACCAGAACAACTGAGCTGCAAGGGTAGATTTGCTTCTGCTGAACCTACTGCAGAAGCAGCAACAGGCGCAGAGAGAGGGCCTAGGTAACTGTTGGGTTATTTCCTAACTGAACTTCATGTCAAAGTTGTTAGGTTGGCAAAGCACCTTACTTAGAGAAGCGACACAGCACAGCCCGTTTAGAACAGCAGAATCGGCGCTGAAATTGCATATTGCAAGAAGAGCCTCAGTGAAGGGAGGAGTGGTTTATTTATCTAGAGAACTCTCTTTTCCAGAAGCTTTCAACAGTAAAGCCCTGATAATTGATAATCAACCTTCTACAGGCCAAATTACCCAAGGAGTGGTTCTGAAGACACAACTAGTTCAGATTTGGTGCTAGCAGCTTATAAATCTGGATGAATCACCCCTTTCTTCCTTACTTTCCTCCTTTCCAAAAGGCCTACCGTCCTGTACCATCAGCCCAACCACAGCACGAAAGGCAGACAGATACCATCAGCATCAGAGTCACCAAACCCCAGTGTTCAATTGCAAGTTTGTTTTCGAGGCTCTGATTTTTTTGTCTGCTGCCTGTTTTTGCAGTGGCAGCACCAACATGCTGAGGCACCATGGAGTAGAAGAACAAGTTGACACCCGAGCAAAGACAGCAGCTTCTTTGGCATTGGAAGTCAGCCACACACCAATATCTGTTTTGTTATCTTGCTTTCCCTTTGAAGCTTTTACTATTAAGCAGTTGAAGAGGTGTTCGGTTTTAAAAACCTCAACAAAGCACCACGACTTCAATAATACAGCTTAGACATAACAAGTAGCTTTCTAAAATTCTGGTACGTAACATTAGTGTGACTTGTAAATATAATTCACTTGTGTTAATTTGAATAACGAAAAAGACAAATTGATTTCTTGGTTGCATGTAGACTGCAACATATCTCCCAGATGAAGAGATTTTTTTAAGCTCTAAGTATAGATCTGCACTTGCTGTGCAAACAGAATTACAGTATTTCTGAGCATTACTACTCACTTTGGAGCACAAACCCTCCCCTGCGGGAAGGGCTACCAGCTGCCTGCTTCTGCTTTCTAGGAGACATCCTCCCCATCTACCACAGCAATGCAGGGGGGAAAACAGACCAGGAGAAGAAATCAGGCATGGCAGAAGGCTCTGACATTTCACAGCATGTAAGGTGCTCAACCCCAAGGCTCAAAGATAGGTCATGCCTAAAGTCAAAGAAACAGAAGATGGGAGGAAAACAGCTGCTCGGAACAGGCATGCGGGCACAGGAAACGGGACCAAGAGAAACCTGATACAGCCTTGCCTTCCAGTCCTGCAAGGCAAATGTCTGGAAAGCTTGGCAAGCACATTGGATGGACATGTCCCTGTGGGTTTCCTTGCTACTGGACAGAAAAACATGGACAGATTAAAAAAATTAGAAAAAGAAAGCTCATTGCCATGAGAAATCAGTCATGGTATTAATTTAAAAACACATATCATGGCAGAAGGTTACCATGACACTTTAACAGCCTGTCAGCAGCTCATAGCCCTCCCTCTTGCAGCAGCCTCCAAATACCCTTCTGAACATGAGATTCCTCTCACCATTCAGACGTACTCAGGAGCAGAGCAGCACTAGGGAAGAGCTCCTCTCCCCAAGGCCAGCTAGCTGCAAGTTCACATGCTAAAAGCACTTAACCCAGGTAATGGCAGAAGACAAAGATGCGAGTCTCTTACTAAAATTAACATTATGGGGAAAACCAGAAAGCATTCAAGCAGGAACAAAGGAGAAGAATTCCCCCAAATGGGCGTATTTCACTGACTGGACATAATGGCTCAGCATACGGTGTGTTTGCTGAATGACAGAGCTGGCAATGGATTTTGTCCCTGTGTTATTTCATTAGATGGTTTTGTCTAAGCCACTTGTAAAAGCAGATGAGCTGAGGCAAGATGGTGTTTGAAGGACAGCGGCAGTGAGGAGGTCTCTGAAGAATGAAAACAAGTGATCCACCCTGCAGGACAGCTGAGCAAGCAGCACTACCTACCTATTTACTCACAAACTGTCTTTTTTTTTTTAATGCCACTTTGCATCTTTTCACCAGTCTGCTCCTGTCCTGAGCATGGCACCCAGACTCTGCTCCAGCAGGCTGCAGGACACAGAGCTCTGCTTTCAGGCACAGGAAACAGGGGATTTAAAGGTGCATTTCCTATTGTATTTCCTAAGGAAGAAAGAGAGAGAGGAGCCAGACTGACTGTGCAAGTCTTCAGCCCAGGGCTGAGGATCGTGTCCCCTTCTGCCTTTTTTTTCTGTCTAGACAGACTCACATGACTCCCTGCAGCATTTGTTTTATTTTATAAAAAGTTTCTTAATTCAAAAAGCTTCCATTGTCTACTGTAAAATAGGACACAGTGGTTATTATTTAGCATTCTGAAAGTCCAAGAATGAAGCAAGAACAAGAACCCTTAGACTGTGAGCTGGAAGACAAAACGTTTGGGTCAAGGCTGGTTACTAAAAGGGAGTAATTAGACTCCCTAAACTCCTAAAAGGGAGTTACTAGAAGGGAGGAACCAGGCTGCAAATGTTGGCTCCCTTCTGTGGGAAGAAGGTAAACAGTTTCCAGAGCAGCAACCATTCATGAGCACCAGAATTGAGAAAGATGTTCCACTCGCTTGGAGGTGGATATAGTAGTTATCTCAAGGCACGAGTAAAAATATGCTCCAAGGAAGGGCATATAAGGGAAGCGGATTTTTGGGTCCACTTCCTACACCAGGTGCTAACAACTTACAGGCAGGCAGCTCTTCAGCCAGGAGCACCTTCCCTGTGATGCATTCAGCTTATTATTGTCCGTGGATGTCCTCAGAGCTTCCTAGTGCTACATTTCTGCTTTCACAGTGAATACTGGTTTGAAAAACAACAGCGAAAGGCTATGAAGTGTCTTTTGTTTCCTTAAGAAAAAAAGATCTTGTCATTTCATCAGCATCTGCAAGATCCAGTAGTGCTTCAATCTTTCAATGGGTGATGCAAATATTTTCTAGTTAAGAATTTAGTTCTGAATATTTTAATAAATATATATATATACAGGAAGATCAGGACACCAGATTACTATAAAGGCAGGTCCCCCAGAGCTGTTCTGAATAGAAGACATCGGCAGATCTTTTGCAACTCTGCTGTTTCCTCTTGAGAGCCATTTCTAGCTAAAAGCCCTGAATCCAGGTAGCAAACTCAGTGAAGTGACTTATAAAACCCCCTGCAGAAGAGCCAGACTGCTCTCCCAAGAGGGTCCTATAAATGAACCCTACACAAACCTAAAGCAGCAGACAGTTCTTTCCTTCCCACTCACTAATACCCCGTCGCCTGAGCTTTCAGGGGAGGACTAAGTCTCAATTTCCAGAGCACCTTCTTCAGCAGGGTTAGCACAAAGGCCAGAACTTCCAAAAGGAGCCCCCCAAGTAACAAACAGAGTTGACCCTACAGCGTGTGCACCCTCTGCAGAAGCTCCCACCCCTTCCTCCAGCACATCCTCCTGACTTGTTTTCAATGCTAAGGAAAGCACTGACTGAAAAAATTGTCGCGTCCAACAAAAGCTGATCATAGAGAATAGCATGTGGCCATCAGTCCCATATTTCTTCTCCAAGACTGCAGGAGTGGAGGAACGTACAGATTACGTTTTTTCCAGTTGTACTTTTACACAGATGCTCCTCTTGGAAAAAAAATCCCCCCCAAAATAGCACAGAAATAAAGAGCCACTGGCAGATTTGAAGATTTATACTAGAACATCTGAGTATCTACTCAAGACATACTGAACTATAAAAGCACCTTTGCATAAGTTATTGAAGTTCCAGTCAAAAGCACTTAAGGTGTGCACTTTAAAATAGAGGAGTCACCGCAGAATGACAGAGCGAGAGAACATGCAGTTAAGTGATGCTCCTCAGTGCAAGGCAAAAAGAACCAGGTTCTAAGCTACATGTTTCCCCTCCTCATATGCCCTTATACCATGTGTTGTCACTATGGTTAAGTTGCACATTAGGAGAACTAGGAATCCACAGGCAAGTTCCCATCAGTATAAAATTAAAATCATCAGCACCATTAGAAAACTGAACGTGGCCCAGGCCCCCTGGAGAATCGAGGCAGAGGATTCGTCTGGGACTGGCTAGGGATGGGCAGGCAGTAAGAAGAACTGGATGGAGAAGCCAGGACCTCTTTGGCTGGAGAAGCGGAACGGGGAGGAAGCTGCATTTGTGGAGCAGTCTGTGAAACAGTTGCTGGAAGAACTGGCTTTAGGGATTGTATATTTGCACTGCTGACAGAGGATTTAGGAAAAAAAGGGGAGAACAGAGGCAGCAGGAGATGCATCCTTGGCTAGTACCAGCTGTGGGAATGCTCCAAACAGCTCATACAGCAGGAAGCAAGAACGTAGGGAGGAAAGGGGAAGAAGAAAAAAAAAAGAGGGGGGGAAACAAAGCAGCTCTTCACTGCTCAGCTAATAAGAAAAAAAGAAGAAAGGAAAATAAAAAGAGGAGAGATAAGCACCAGTCGCATAGAGTTCACAAGGCTTTTTTCCTCCTTCCCCCAGCGTCACTGCTCTGGCTCTGACCTTCGGGGCCGGTATCTCCGATGGCCCGTTGATTTCCGCGTTGCCACTGCTGCGGTGAAGCCCACCAAGCAGCACAGGGATGTGGTGCCAAATTTGGCTGTATCCAGCCAGCTGGGTGTGTCTGTCTTCAGGTACTTCTCAGCTAAATGCAGACCCATCACTACGAACCACAAGACTGAAGCAAATGCATCAATTCTTCGGAGCCTGCAATGTCAAAAAGAAACTCAGTAAGGCACAAGACAAGAGTTTAATCGACCACAAAACTTCTCGTCCTGCAGGGGAGAGGGAGTAGCAGTTTGAAGATGGGTGGTTTTCTGTGGACACAGATCAAAGCAGGTTTTATACTATCGCTTGCTACGATTATACCACCTGCAGCTTTTCTCACTGCTGTGTTAAGTACCAAAGTGAGTTAGTTCCACTGTCTACCAGATTTATTAGATTACTGAGTTGTAGGGAGAGCTTTTCATTCCCAGTAATTGAAGCTGGGATTGAATGAAACATGGCAGAGTTGGAACAAGCTCTGCTGTCTCCATCTAGCTGGCCAGGAAGCCAAACAGTAACAAGGAAAACTGCTGCTCAGTACAACGGTCCCCACTCAGGGGCTGCCCCTTGGTTCACTGAGTCAAGACAGGGCCAAAGGCTCCCCATCAAAAACCAGCTAAGGGAAGAAGCAGTAAACAAGAGCACACTCACCTGATCCGCCCAGCCAAGATCATAGCCAATAGACAGGTGAAGAGCCCAAGGACAGCGACTGCCAACTGATGATTCTTGCCGTACGTCCACGCTACGCTCAGGTTCTGCACCATCTGTTCTGGGAGCAGGTGGAGCAGCTCTTGCCATCCTGCCACTGTCAGGGAAGTGTCATTTCCTGAGTCTGCTTGGAAGCTCGTGACAGTCCTGTTCCAAACAGATGCTGGACCAGAGGAAGTGGGAGAAGGGGTTGCAGCATTGAGCGAGAAGGGATTGCTTGACCCATACAAGGCCATCAGGACCAGGAACGCACAGCTGAGGAAGGCCAAGAACCGCAGAAATATCACCTGAGCTGGGATGGTTATGGAAGTGGAAGAGGATGAACACAAGTTCTGCAAAGAAGACAGAGAAATATCTTGTCAGAAGCCGAGTAAACTGGGATGCAGTCTTCGAACAGTGCTTTATGAAACATTTCAAGACTGCATCATTTACTGGACAGCCTTGTGCAAGTCCTTGATAGTGTCTATACTGGATCTTTAAAAGCTGCCTGGATGCGACCCTGTGCCACAGGCCCTAGGTGTCTGTGCTTGAGCAGGGGGTTGGGGCTAGATGATCTCTAGAGGTCCCTTCCCACCTTAACCATTCTGTGACCTGATACCACACGAGCTGTAGAAGAGCAACAGCAGAGCTGGGACCAGAAAGTCTGACCGGGCAGTGAATCAAGAAGGCGGCATAAGTGACCTCCTTAGTATACTTACTCCTTTTTTTTTGCACTCTGTAGCTTCCTGCACTCTCCCCAGACCAGCTTTCCTATCTCCCCCTTCTCTGCCTGTCCCACTGCTCTTCCACTGTAACTCTACTGTAAGGACAAGAGCATTTTCTGGAAATTGCACTGACACCAGCAAGAGGAAAACTTCAAGCTATCCCAAAGAGCAACCACAGCAACTGCTCTGTTTTCCTCAACATCATTCACCTAAACTCCTAGAGTTTGAGAACCCCAGTGCGACAGCCCTCCCCTTCCTGGCACCACATGCAGGTGCAGAGGCACCCAGCTCGCTGCGGCTCTCCCTACACCCCCTCACTTCTCCCCCTGCCTACAGGCTCACAGAATGGTTGTGGTTGGAAGGGACCTCTAGAGATCATCTAGTCCAAGCCGCCTGCTCAAGCAGGGACACCTGGAGCACGGGGCACAGGGCGGCATCCAGGCGAGTCTGGAAGATCTCCACAGAAGGAGACTCCACAACCTCTCTGGGCAGCCTCTTCCAGCGCTCTGTCACCCTCACAGGAAAGTAGTTCTTTCTCACATGGAGATGGAAATTCCTGTCTTTCAATGTGTATCCATTACCGTTTGTCCTGTCACTGGCCACCACCAAGAAGAGTTTGGCCCCATCCTCTCTACATTGCCCCCGCCAGGTACTTATACCTATTGATCAGGTGTAAGTACCTGACCCCATTGGCCTTGGCCATGAGGGCACATTGGTGCCTCATGGTTAACTTGTAGTCAACCAGGGCTCCCAAATCCCTCTGCGCAGACCTGCTTTCCAGCAGGCCAGCCCCTACCTGAGCGTACGTCTTGTCAGTCTCGCGGCGTTTGAAATGGTGGCTGAGCAGCAGCGCCCGGAGCTGCCGATTCTGATGCTTTATGTAATACTCCACAGCAGCCTGGCAGGGACGGCACAGCTTGTAGGTCTGCTCCAAATGGTGCTTATACACCTCAATCTCCTCATCGTATTTGCCCTGGTGAAAGAGGAGGAAAAACAGGTGAGAACTGCAGGTCCGTCGCCCCTGACACCTGGCCCAAAGAGAGAATAAGCTGGAGCCCAGCCAACCAACCACCCTCCCCACAGCTAAGCCAGCTGTAAAGATAACTAAGGCCCCTGGAAACCCCTGTAGGAGTCTGTTGTGGCTCTTTCAGGGATGTTGAATTGTTGATTCTTGTGACTGAATTTTGCTATGATTGTTCAGATCTTATGAACTCAGTGTGAAGAGAAAAACAATCAAACAAAAAAACCCACACCACTTAGATTTGCCTTTCCACTCCTCAACATGATAACAGTCCTCAAAAAATGTGCCCCTCCACATCACTATTAGAAAGCTCCTTACAAAACTCAACTCCATTCTCAAAGGCTGCTGCCAACCTGGATGCACAGCTGAGATGAGCTCAGATGAGGTGGGAGCTGGGGAAAGCATGGAGCACTCCCCTTCTCCCCCTTCTGTGGCTCGTAAAGGGTTTTCCAGGCACATGGATACAACATTAAGCCTCCTGTGTAGCCTCTGAACGAGCACAGCAGGGAGTGCAGAGGAAAAGCAAAAGGTCAGCATGCATTTATCTCTGTGCTAATCACATGCAGCTTCTTCTAGAAGCCAGAAAGCCAAAAGCAGAATTGCAGCCATCCGAGGGCTTGCAGCAGCTCAGACCTTCCGAGGTGGGAAGCCATGAACTGTGAAGCGAAGACACCAACAAGCACACATATTAAATCATGAGCAGGCCTAAATAATACTAACCTCCTCCCTTGGTGAGAATGACGCCAGCTGCTTGATCTTTGTGGTTTGATGGTTGTTGCATTTCTTGCAAAGCAAAATTTGACTGCTCACCCACTGCTGGGGCTTGGTGGGATCACAGAAAGTTGTAGCACCTGACACAACATGGTTAAGATGTTCCATGTACTGAGCAGGGATGGGCTTGTTGTAGTCTCCATTCTGACAAAAAGCAGAAGGAGAGGAAAGAGTAAGCAAGCATTCCTGAAATCAAAATCAGGTCTTCCCAGGCTCTGCAGAGATTCTGCGGGCTCTGCCACTGCTTCACCTCCACAGCAAAAGAAATATGTGAAAGGACAACAAAAGACTTCAAATCTTCTCCTCCATCCACCCTTTAGTAAAGCACCTACAAGTAGTTTTCTTGTTTTTTGGTTTAAGGCAGACTTCGTCTGTTCCATACCCTAAATACAGTAACTCAGTTGCTTTCAAATACAAAATCAGAGAAAAATAATGGTTCCACAAAATAAATTTTTTTTTTATGAGATACTCATGAAAACATCAAGGCCCTCTTTGACCTCTGAAGCAAGGAATTTGGCAGTATCATTCTGTGTCAGCACATTCCTCTGCACACACAATCTTGCTCAAATTTGAGCAAACAATTGGCTGCTGAGCTCACAAGTGCTCAGCACAGAGCTGTCAGTCATCAAATCGCTGAATACTCACCAGCAGCAGGCCCACAGCATCTTAAATTGGAAGCAGAATTTTGGCACAAGTGCTGCTCCACAGAGCATGCACCTTCCAAGCCATCCTGCAAGGAACACTTGTAAAATACCTCTTGGAAGCCGTTGTACTGCTCACAGTTGGGGCAATCCCAGCAGTTGCGGTTCCCATATGGCACCACGGTGTCCTGGTTACAGAACCAGCAGTTCACTGTCACATGCGTGGGCTTCTTCCTGTTGGGAACAGAAACACGTTAGACACCAACACTAAATCTTCCCCGATCTAAAGAAAAAGCAAGGGCTTTCAAACAGGGAAGAGCAAGGCAACGTGGAATAACAATTAGCCTTCCCATTCAGTATCTTTAACAGCATGACCCACAGCAAACATTTTAGGAGTAAGAAGAAAGATTATTAAAGCAGAAACATTTTTGCCTCATGCTAATATCTCTCTGTGCTAGTACCTGGACATGCCAGAACTTCAATAAGAGCCCCATGAACAACCCATTAAGCTCTTTTTTTCTGAGCAAATCATCTCCATAGTCATTAGCATTAGCCAGGAGTGGTGTATGACACAGGCTCCTGGCACCCACTCCCAATTGTCACCGTTTCCATGGGAAGTGGAAGTTATACTCTGTGAGAGCTGCATGTGACGATATTCAGAAACCTAGGAAATGAGCTCATGGTCACAACGCTGCCTGCCCAGCCTGTTACAGAGTTTGTCAAGGATGAGGGAGTATCAAATCGGGCCAGGGTTCAACATAGGAAGATGCTTCTTCAAACAACACTAGATAAATAAGAAGAAACTGAGGAATCAACATATCTTCCCTAATTTTTAGGCAAGAGAACCGAAGGGGCCATGTCTGCTACAAAAGGTTTCTGGTTGTCTTAAGCCTAGGAATAAGACCTAAAAGGAGGTTGCCAAACAGGTCAAGCAACACAACCAAGCTGGTCCAGTAGATAAAACAGGACCCCAGGAACCCATTTGTGTCTGGGGAAGCAGAGCTGCTTGACAAAGTGTCACACACATCTAAACGAATCAACTGAGCAGTGGGGCAAACAGCAGCAGCTTAAGCACACACACGTTGGGAGCAACTTCTCTGCTTCCAGCTCCAGAAAGCCTTGTCTGCTACTGCAACATTCTGTAAGGAAACATCTAAATATTGTTTCCTAAAACGTCTAACCCTCAAGGGGTGCTTGGGCCTCCTTTAAGTGTCAATAACAAGAATAAGCTCAAAAATGAAGCACAAAATAGGAATCTGAAAAGCCAGAATACACAAAGGGTTCTCTCCCAGATGCTAAAGGAGAAGAGACGGAGCTACTGGGGTGACAGATTCCCTCTCTAAATAGACATACACACCCACACTCCTTCCAAGACGAATATTCTCTGCCCAACTCTTTGGTTCTCTGGCAAGGAAGCTCAAAGCAGTAGCTGATCTGCTGGTTAAAAATACCACCATTAAAGCAGACCAGAAATAAAAAAATACCCAAAGAAGGCTCAGTGGCCAATCCAAGCTACCCACAAGTTACCACTGTCTGAGCGCCGAGAGGACCGTGTGTCAACAGCAGCGTGAAGGCAGAACTGCAATAGCTATTTGTGCTTGTTTCATCTCACCAGCATGGGTGCAAAAGCAGTGAAAACATAAGGCATAGGCTTTTGCATGTTATCCACCTGGAAACAAATCTTCCCTCATCTTGAGCACAGGAAAAAACACCTCAATTCCGTTCTCTGATGCATGTTATTGCACAATAAAATGCCCAGTTGTCCCTGAACTAATAGAGGTGCTGCAGCAAGTGTCACAGTTCCACCTTCAGGCTGCTGTGGAGATGTCCTCTAGTATCTATAGGACAGAAAACAGGACACGTTACACCTGAGTCTGCATCTACCTTCCCGTCCATGACGGCACTGCAGACAGAAGCACTAATTTCAAAGATGGCAGAGAACTGGAAAGCACAGGCCAGAAAAGCAGCAAAGCATCCACACTGTGAAACAAATATAAAAAAGAAACAATACCAAACCTACCTGAGAAATTGCTAATAGCAGGGGTTGAATTGCTAGTACACTCAACACCTCTCCATCCCTTCCAAACAGCGTTCCACTTCTCATTCTTGCAGTTAAGGAAGTGCTACTAAGGGTTAAATAGCAGCCCTTCATTCCGACAGTGGATGCAAAGGGAATCTTTAACCCCTGGATTATTTAGGATAAAAAGCCATAATCCTTCCTTTTGTAAGCCTATAATCTGTTGCCATAGAAATAGGTGTGAAAAAACAGAAGTTTCTAATCTGCTGAATGCAGAAAGGCAAGAAAAGGGCATTTGTGGCAAGAACATGTAGGTAAGGGGCTACCATTCTAGCAACCAGTAGGAGCTAAAATAAATAATAAATAAACCCTAATTTGGAGAAACTTTCAAATACTGGACTCCAAGGACTGAGACTTTGGAACTATACATACCTTGACTGAATTCAAGCAGTGATTAAATACCTTGTTTCCCGAGCCAGAAATACTGCTACGAGGAAACTGATAATGCCAAGTTTTAGACAATATTTTCGTAGTGACATCAAAAATGCTCCTTCTGTTGTTAATCTAGCAGTCCTTCAAGTCAGCTGATATAAGGAACACATAAAAAAACCTGCTGGACTGATTTTAATGTTGTCATGAATTCTATCTAAATAATATTAAAAATAATAATAATAATAATAGAGTTTCCTCCTTCACAACAAAACTTACATAAGCATCTACCACGTGTTTAATCCTTTACAGAATCACTAGGTCGACCATCTGTAAGCACTAACATCGCATTAACTTGAATCAGCTTCACTGGAGAAAGAGCCACCCTGCAAAATAAAGCCTGGGCAGCAAGCAGTGATTGAGTCACTGCGCCCAGGGACTGCGTTAGCAGCTGCCCGAACGCAGCCTGCGCGCCCAGCGGCAGGGAGAACTGTCTGCCCCGGATCAACGGCTCTGCAGGCACAAGGGCTTCACCTGAACACAGCACTGGGGTTCCTACCTGGAGTCAAGTTCGTTACGAGATCAACACCTAGGAGTCGGATCCTGCGCGGACAATATGATAATAGGGATATTTATGAGGGACAGACTCCTTTATTGGGGCTAACGGGTTTTCTGCTCTGTATACAGTATTTGCAGGCACAGGCTCGTTTTTCTTTCATGTAGGACAAGGCGGCAACTTCCAGGGAGAAGCTGCCTTCAGGACTCCCCCAGCCTCCCCACCATTCCCCATTGATGCGCGTATTTAAGGTCTGCTTACACTCATACCTCAAATGGGCTGCCAGAACAACAACAGAATTACATTAGAATACAATTTAATCATCAGTACACAACAAATGAGTTACTTTAAATAAAATGTTTTGGAAGTTTTTTTTTTTTTTTTATCCACATCTATGCCTTTTTATTTTTCCCCTGCCATTGCTATGCCAAGAAGATGTGGATGGGAGGTTTTCTGTATTCTTAAAGGAGCCCACAGGGGAATATGCAATTCTTAGCCGGGTTACCCCCATCTTCTGCCAAGGATTAAAATAAGTAAAAGACGTTTGATGGCGATTTGCTAAAGGAAAACACTTAATTCCGGCACAACTGTATTACTAAGCAATTACACAAACAGCTATGCCAGCAAATCTGAAGGAAAAGCAACCAGGAGGAGAGGCCCTTTGCACAGATCGGCTGGGATCAGAACATCCCATGGCACCTGCCGCCAGAGGGATCTGCCACTTCCCAGTGTGACGAGGAAGCGGCCCAGCTGTCCGGATTCCGGCAGGCAAACGCTATCCCAGACCCACTGGGCTGGCAGTTGTAGATGGGGCTGCAGCTTTCGCCACACGGCCGGGTTCCTAGTCAAGTAGTGTCACCCCTTGCAGCACAGCCTTCCCCGAGCGTCACATTTACTGTCCTCCTAACAAGCAAGAAGGTGCCCAGCGCACCCAGGCAGGGACATTGGGGTGCACAGCGTGAGCTGCGAGCCTCATGTCACCACCTGCACAACTGCAGGCTTGGGGACATGGGAAGCAGCAACTTTCCATGCTCTGCATGAGGACAGGACCCTCCAGAAGGGCCTAATGAAGGACCTCACAGCATGGCAATTTCCCAAACTGCTACAACCCACTTGTTGGGATGGGTGCTAGCTTACCCTGGCTCCGCTTGTAAGAGATGATGACGACAACTCGCTGTGACCACCACTGACCCAAAGGCCCCAAGCAGGAGATCCCCTGGGGGTTTTTGACATTAGTATTGGCAGCTAAAAATCAGAAGGGGGACAAAAGGGAAAGAGGCTCTAACTGCTGGTCTGAACTCAGCACTCAGACTTCTGACAGCACGCAACGAACACGACAGTTCAGGAATGAGACCACACATTTTAAGGTCTTCCCTTCTTGCCCAAACACCTAAGGTTTAAGGAGCTCTAGCCATCTATCAAATATTTTTTCTCCCTAGTACAAAAAACACAGTCTTGTATGGTGCCATACTTAAAGCAGTAACATTTCCTATGTCGACAGTTACTGTAGGACTACTTTGTACTGAGCTGTTATTCCGATATACTGCTTTCCCTTTCTACAGGGGCTGAAGCTGTCGTGATAGAGGCACCTGCTAGATAGACAAGCACATTCTGAGAACTGAGCAGAGTCACATCGCAACATTAATATCAAATAAAACGGCAGCATCGTGTCCATATTTGAATCAGTCTCTTATAAACCCAAGCCCCTTCATAATTTGGAAGAACTCATTTACTAAGGCAAAGTAAGAAGTTAGGCAATATCAGAATAGTATGGAAGAGCACGAATATGTTACCCCAAACAACTATCAAGGTCACCTCCTGCAAATATTTACAATTCACCAGCATTTTTCAAGAACCTGGGAAGAAATTCTTCCCATTCCACAGAGACCTTCTACTTGATGAAGTTAAGCAAAACAGGTCAAATCTCTCGCCTCAAAAGGCAATGGGGCCAAAGAAATGCTGCCCGTTTCACCGAGGATTGCTTCAGGCCACTAGTGTTTCTTAGCTGCCCAAAATATGTAATTGAAATGCCAAGCATTATATACAGGCTAATATACCACTGACCTCTTTATACGGTTCTATAAACTGCGAGCATTTTAAAGCAAACTTGCAGGATTTCATTGCTGATACTTTGCTTCTATTGCAAAGCATAAACTGCAAGTGAACCTCATCACAACCAGCCCTTGGGGCCTCCTTTCACTCCAGCAGAAGCACCTTACAGAAGGGCAGGCTGCTGAAGTCTGCTTTGCTACACAGTCTAAAAATACCTCTTTTTCCACGTAGCCCTTTCTATATCCATTTCAAGGTAAGCTAGACAGAAGAAACCCATCGCTCCCAGCACTTTCGAAACCTTGCTTTTTAAGCTAACCTGTGCACGCTTGTTCTGAGATCACGAACGCCCCAAGCAATTAAGAACAAAACGAGCAAAGATTTTTCTTTTTGTCACTAAACAGCAACTTCGACACCTGCAGCGTTAATTCCGCCCGATCTTCCCAAGCGCCAGCACGTTTTAAAGTTATTTCTGTGGTACTCTGGCACTGCCCCCCTGCAACCCTGGAAAAGAATAACAGGGAACGTTTCACCTCCAAATCACCCCACGCAAAACGAAGCGAAACGCTGCCGCTGCCTCACACACAGACAGAAAGACATTAAAGGCTAAAAACGGCCAAATCCCGAGAGCCGAGGAGCCCCCGGACACCGCTGGCCACGTCCGCGCTAGGAGGAGGCTCCGGATTTTTACGCGCGGCTCCCGCTGCAGGGTGTCCTGGTCGCTCGGCTCTGCAACACAAAGACACGAAGCGATTTAAGGGGGGCGGGGGAAAGGGAAGAGCGCGAGGGGAGTTGGTCCCTGGCGGCGGCGACGCCGCTGGTGGCGCGGGGGGGCCCCGCTCGCGGCACCTCGGCGCAGGGGGCGGC
>VZSV01000276.1:543317-563348 GCA_013398735.1 Nothocercus julius
AGTGGGCGGCAGCCGCGCAGCAGCGGAGGGCAGCAGGCCCAGGCCCACGCGCGGAGCTCCCCCGCGGCGCTGCAGGGCTGCAGGGCCTCCCCGGCTAACGGCGGCAGCGCAAGGCGCTTCCAAGGGCAGCGCAGGGGCCCCCGCACGGCTCAGGGCGGAGTTACCGCCCTGCTGGGGTCCCCGCTCGGCCTCCCGTGCCGCAGGTAACTCGGCACCTCGGGCAGGGCCGGGAGGCCAAGCGATGGGCAGCGGAGGTCAGGGGCTGCTGCTCTGCACTCTCCCTCATTGCAGGGAGGAACACGGCAATTTTGCACAACCACCGTGTTCCCATGGCCGCCTTTTTGGGAAGCGCCGCCCTTGCCCCACCGCTCGCAGCAGGCGCCGATGGATCCGCGCTCCTTGCGGCGCTGGGGCTTGCACGGCCGTGCCCTGCTTGTGCAGGAAGGTGGGAGGGAAGTCCTCTCCAAGATCAGGCACTGACCCTGCCTCAAACTGCACAGCGCTTTTTCCTGGTTGAAAAAACAAACAAGTCCTCAGTGCCATACGCAGAAATGGCTTAAAATCCCGGGGAACCAAGCTGTCTCAATGTAATGTTTTAAAAAGCTCGAACGGACCATGAAATCAGTCCTGTTTAGGATAAAGCAAAGAGCTCTTCACAGACAAGTATTTATACTTAAGCAAGCTCTATTTTTAAACTTGTCTGACATGTGGTTGGGGTCCTAACCCTCCTGTCTTCAACTCCATCCATTTAACTCCATTTAACTGTGGAAAAGAGTTTCACAAAATAACAGAGGTTATTTTCTTTCGATAAAAGGAATGGGCACAAATTCTTTCCATCTCTTTCCCCCAGTGTTTGGATCATTTATGAATGGGAGCAGACTTGGTCCCGATAAAGCTAATGGAAACTTTGTGATCGTTTCTGATAAGACCAAGGTTTCCTCACCCGAGAATTCACATCTGGGGTCTCTGAACGGTCCAGGAAACCCTAGCAAGTGCCCAGTTCATCTGCTTCCCATGAGGCTGATGTTCTGGAGGAGCTGTTTAAGTGGCATGGACAGTAAAATAGGCTTGTCATTTTTCTTTCAAAACCAAAGAGAGGTTGGTTATTTTTAAATTCAGATATCCCTTTGGAAGAACTATTCCTAAATGTTCCCTCTGATAACAGGCTTACTGTCTGCTCAGTGACATCAGTGGGACAGCTCACAGAACATCAGCTGAATATGTTAGCTCAGATTTTGCATAGCTGAATATGTTACAGGGTTAAGGAGTTCAGACTTGGTGGGTTTTTTTAGGATTCTGGTAAAGAGGAGAGCAATAAATTACTAATTCAAAAGTGCTGTTAGCTCCCACTACAGCTTATCAAATCCCCATCCAGTTAAGATTGTCAGAGCTGGTAGCAAAGCTCAAAGAATGTAAAAAAGTACATCTGAATTCCTCATTCTCCACCAGATTCAACTGGTGCACAAATCTGTCTGCTTTCACTCTTACCAAGTCCCAATCTCTTAAGAGAGTCATTCAGTTTCCTCCCCTCATTCTCAAAAGGTATCAGAAATCCACACATTTGACTACAGCCACAGTACTTTAAGTACAGAGGAAACACTAATTTAAGAAGGCTAATCTCAGAAAAAAAAAGTTAAAAAGCAGCAGTACAAGTGGCCTGGTTATCAAAAATAGTACCAGCACGTACGACAGTTTCTGACTGCTATGAGGAGGCTTTAAAGCTTTTGCTGCTCATCATCTCTATTTATAAAAAAATCATGCTCAGTTTTAGTTACTCAACTGTTTCTTATTTTAGCTTAAGGGTAAAGTGTTCTTTTTAGTGAGACATTGTAGAAATCAGTTATTTTCTGCACCTTTTTGCCTCATTGAGGTGTATACAGACACACTCCCTACTCCCTCTTTGCAATGTGCTTCACCATCACACTGATGTCATAGATGACACCAAGTCCCAGTGTAGGTACCTATACCAGCTAGGTTCTAGCGAGGGTTTGAATCCATTTATCAACTAATTCCATCTCTACAACAAAATAATAGCCTCAAAAATTTCTCTTTTACAAGAGAGAGCCCTACTCACTACTAGGCTGCTTCCTAATGCTTTGCACAATCCGACTCCAAACATCACCTCCGCTGTGTACGAGTCTTGAGGTCAGTGATGTCCATAAACACTTGCTTAGGCTGAAGAACTCAACACCTGCTCAAGTCATGAGAGGCTTTTTGTTCAGTTCAACAGCAGGGAAGGCTGAAGCTGGGCTCAAGTGTTGCGGCATTTGTCTCAGCTGTCAAAGCAAATGACACTAATAAATACGAGAGCATAACATGACCAATTCAAAGCACAAATCTAACCTTAATTTCTGAAGTATTTTACTGCAGCACTATCAGGAACTATAAATAAACAATACTTTCATCACAAAATTGCTGCAATAGGAGTTGTACTAAAGAGAGAAGCACATTTTAATGTTTGTGAAATTACTAATTATCTCAGGTATGCAGTGCATTTGTTTATAACTGCAAGGCAAGAACTTCATCATGACTACTTTGATTCTGTGCCTGGGGAGCAGAAGGCAGCTACTGTATCTGTGAGGAACAAATAGAGGAGCTGTTCTGTACTAGACCAGCAGATCCTTCTTTCCTTCAATAGTGAAGGCAGTAGTCCTATAAGGGAACTATTTACATAAAACGTGGATTTTGGGGTGTTTGTCTCAACTCCAGTAGCACATCCATAAGATAAGATCTCATTCCCACCAGAAGCACTGCTCCACAAAGGATATCAAATCAAAAGTGATTATTCTCAAGCGTCATATTGTAAAACAGAATCCAAAAAGGGATTCTTACTCCTTAAAGCTGGGGTCCTATCAGATCCTCTCATCTAATAACAGTCAGTCATAAAAGATTAATTTATACACAGTAACTCCAACATGTATCTAGGGCCACTGTTGTGCACAATACTCTAAGTAAAAGAGCCTCCCACAACTGTATTTCAGGGATGTTGCCAGTGCAGGTAGCTTTTTGAAGAGATGTTGGTGTGAACACTTTAACTAAAGAGCATTACAGAGTTCTCCCACTTGAACACCCCAGGAAGGTCCTATAGCAATGAATATGATGCACCTTGAACAACAGTGAAGAACTCTCAAAGTTATTTGGGCATTAGACTATTACAGTGCTAAAAAGCGACAGGATATCAGTGGTAGGAAGCCCAAGTTTCACATTTCCAAACCAGTTCCTCTTCTATTTTAATAGAGTTTTAATGAACATCAGTCCAAGAGATCACTTGATAGTACAAGGTACATTCCTTGACCACATACGGTTGTGCTTAAGGAAGAAGACAAACATATACTTAAATTAAATAGTGTAATTTAATTTAGTAGCTGTTTCATTTTTATCATTAAGTTAAAAAAAAAAGTTATAATTAACTATTAACGTTAATGAGTTGAGACCTTTCAGAAAGCATGAATCCAAAAGGAAAATATCCCGCAGGTAATCAGAGACTCATTGGTTTTCACCAGCGCTGCCACCTGCATCAGTCTCTCAAAGGACTATTTGTTCAATGAAAAAATTGGTCTACAGTCCGTAAGAGTAGTCTTGGTTCTGCTACTTTGCATGGTCTTCTAACAAATACACGATTAACTCGTAGGTGGACAACACAATGGCTGTGTTTGGTATCTGCCGGATGAGCTGGGCAAAGAGTCCTCTATAGAAAGCAAGATAGCCCTCCTCACGTGCCACCAGCCGGGCCGTCTGAATGAAAGCCTTGTATTTAGTGCCTTCTTCTCGCAGCCGGGTCCGTATGACCTCTGCAGAAAAGTGAGAGAGAGCCTAGAGTTAATATGACTTATATCTTCCCATTGAGAAGCGTGCCAAGACCAGGAAAAAGTTTGTACTGCAGTTGTCTGCCAGGCAGGACCTTCAGCCTGGAAATCCTGTACACGTCACCCTTTGGGCGAGACTGAAAGTTAAAGGTGAGTTCCCTTTCATGGGGAATGAATGGATTATTTGCTCGTTCAAGCATCTACGGAACTAAATTTGCTCATATAGCTCATGATTCTTTCTAAATAACCACGAAGGCATTCACACCTATCCAACACAATAATCTTACGCACAAGATGTAAGCTACAAGTGTTTTCCACCACCCTTTTCCTTCTATAAACTGAAATATACAGAGTCCCAAGTATAGTGGGGACACAGCTAGGGAGGTTACTAATGAGAACTGAAGTCAAAGGCATCCAATTTCTTTTTTTTGTTGGTTTTTTTTGAGCTGTTTTTAAATCAAGAAGTCCCAATCATTAACAATGTGGCTAATCAAGAATAATGGACAAGTTCTGAAAATACTAACGTGTACACATACACCACTGTAATATGCATTTGGGCACTGAAATGAAGAAAAATTTTACAGTCTTACAGATCATCATTCAGCTCAAGCTAGAGGGAACAGCTGAAGAGCTGTTCTGCTGCACTCATTAATGGAAAAGTTAACATACCATGTGGATAAGCGATGCAGGAAGCACAGCCCTTGGAAAGAGCAGCAGCAAACATCAGTCCGAAGAAGTTTGTGGAGCTCCTTTCGGTCCCATTAGTAGGAGAAGGGGGCAGCTGCACTTCCTTTAAGTGCTTTTTTAAGCTTTCATAAATAGCAAAGCAGATAATGGTCTCAGAAATCCCAGCATAGGAGGCAGTTAAGCCTCTATAGAAGCCACGGATACCTTCTGTCTGGTAAACGTATTTAGCACACTGTAAAGCATTCATTGGCTTTGAACCCCTGACTCTAGAAAACAAATACAAAAACAAAACAGAGCACATGATGAATACAATTTAGAATATACATATAAAAAAAAAAAATCATGGCTTTCAGGATAGCTTTTGTCGAAACAACTAGTCAAATGCAAAGATCTCCCAGGAATGCTGCACAGAGCAGGACCATCATGCTAAGAGCACACCCTTGGCTTTTCCAATCCACCAACACATACTTCGAGTAATGCTTAGGGCTCCAGTCTCATCTAGTTTGTCCCAGTTCACCAGTGCTTACAAGATACGGAGCACCAAAGAGACACTACTAGCTGGCAACTGCCTTTAAGGCCATCTTCAGCAGGCCAAGAGACAGGTCTCCTATATGAAAAATGATCCTTCAGCTTAAGAGGCAGCATTCAATTCAAATCCACTACCCTCAAGTGCTAGAATTAATGCTTATAAATTATTTATAGATGGTAGTGTCTTAAAGGATCCTTCTTATCTCACCTAACATGTCCTTGCAGAAAGGAATCTACACTAATAACAGAGTCCCTCATTGCTTCAATATCCACCAGTGACCACAGATCATGGGACCCAAAATCTATCACTGTCCGATTCCCTCTCTGCTTCCAGAAATACAATCCTGAAGGATGCACGAGAACATTAAGCTAATGCAATGGAATATTGTGAACTTGAGAATGTTTTAGGAAGCAAAACACATGCTGCTTCATTAGAATTTAAAAAAAAAAAAATCACCCTTTCTGTTCAGAGCTAGCTAGCTGTGTATTTACACCATCATTTGTTGCAGTAATACACATCTGTATGATCCAAGGCCAGTGCTATAGCCGTGCTGCTAAGTGAGACAGACTGCAACCTCCTGCTCAGGCTCCCACTTGAGCTCATCTGACACTTCCTTAGTCTCTATTATTGTGGTATCAAAGCACCTCACAGTTTTTGATGTATTTATCTGCACCATCAATACCTGAGGTACAGAAGACTTTATAAGCAGGGATCCGAGGAGAAATAAATTAATGCTATGACCCAAATGGCTTAAGATCTATGGTGAAAACAGAAACTAAGTCCAATTCAGCAACCTATACTTTCTTCTCAGTCCTAACTCTGCAAAGTACAACATCCAGAACTTTAACTTTTAGTCCAGACAGGCAAAAGGATGGAGGCTTGAAAGAATGATTGTCAGGGAAACAGCAAAATCTACCAAGGTCTGAAGAGCCATGAGTAAGAAGGTCAAAGTTTGACTTTTTAGAGCCTCCCTTAACCATCCAGTCTCTCTCAATCACTTACTTCCGTTCTAGCTGCATTCTGGTTTTCACCATCCATATGGGATTCATCAGGGAATTTGTGACAAAGGCTAAAAGAGACAAGAAAAAAGAAGAAAAAAACAGCTCAAGCTAGGCTGATGAACTGCAGTGGAAAATATGAAATCTTAGCAAATATTAAAAAATACATGAACCAATATGAACCTCCACTGCACAGTTCTATTTACCTGCTCTATCTTGAGGTTTCAAAAGACATGCAGGTTTATGACTTACAACCTCCTTCTTGCCAGAGAATGTTGTTACATTAACACTGACCGCTTCCTTTGTGATTTGTTATAGGATGCTTCACTTTTGCACCTGGTACCAATAGGTATTTCATGTACCTGAAGCCTGCTGTAGACCATGTATCTTGTTTACTGACTATGTTTTACAGAAAAGATGAAAAGAAATCCATGGAGAAAATTGACAGAGTTTTTCCCCCCACCCAACCCCAAGGCTCTAGGTGGTGCCATTGAGCCACCTCATGAACAAAACCTACCCACATACCCATATCTAAAGAGCATAGTTTGGAGAAATTGTTTTTAATGATCTCTCTGGTAACTGAAACTTTAACTAGTAGAGATCTCATACAGTAATCTTCCTACAACAAACGCTATTTTCCCCATAGTAGGAGAAAAAAAAATTATAAATTAAACCATAACAATTTGGCTAAAACAGTATCAAAGTTTTGCTGATACATTTTCTTATTGGTTAGTGAAATATTACTGCAACACTTCAGTGAGAAAAAAGCTTAAGTGTTGAACAATAATATATACACACACACGCATGTATCGTATCAGACTTTTGCCACATCTGTATGTGCCTTCCCTTTGTCCCTCAAATACTTCTGAATGGCTTTTTGAAGACACAGTCAAGGCTTCCTGCAACTAAATTATGTAACAAACATGCAAAATCTTTTATTATAACCTCCCACCCTCTGGATTTTACTGATGCTTGGTTGTTTTGATATTACAAAGAAGCAAATTTATTTTTTTAGTAATGATATGAAGCACCAACTTAGTTCTTCAGAAGAGTTTTCCTTAACAGTCCCTGGACAAGCTTGCCAAGTACTCCTGTTTTGTTTGTTTGAGGACTGTTTCCAGTCTAGCAGATTTTTAAATAGTCTCTGAACTTTTGGCTCATTAGGAGTCTTTTACATCTTGTTGTTTTGTGAACTTAGTCACCTCTCCTGACCTCACCCTTTTATAGGGATCATTGCTAGGCATGTTTCTTAAAAAGAAACCCTTTCTACACATTAGATTCTAGTAGCAATAGATTCTAGTAACTTCTGGCACGTACGAGACCAAGTGCACATTTCTAGAATGAGCCACACACTGGCCTCTGAACTCATTCACATACCAAAATTATCCAGAACTCGCACAGTAAAGACTGGCCTATTAGCCTAGGTCCTTCACAGGCTGACTAAAATTCCAGTGTCTGCCTTATTCTACTGATTCTCCAACTTCTGAGAGCAAGAGAACAGGTCTTGTGGCAATAACAGCTTTGAATACACACTTCACAGAATTAAGGGATATCTCAGAGCCACAGATACCAATACGTGCACAGGCTGCTGGTGGGTGGCTGAAGAATAGGAACCATTTGAAAGATGAATTAGTAATACATACCTGCAGAACCTGCAGAGCAAATGTGCACGATGTTGCTGTTGGGCACGAAGATGCCATTAAACCGCTCTTTGGCTTTGGAGTAGCATGCAAAATAGACAGCCCTGCACAAGAAAAGGAGGGAGGGGGGAAAGTGATCTAATACAGAGGACATCAAATTAGATACGTTGCCATCTTTCCCTCCGGCAGTCCCCCCTCCTCCCAATAAAAAGCATTCACCAAAGGGGCCTCCCCATGACTGCTTCTATCTATAAGGTCACAGGGTCTCTTTTGCTACACTATCGTGCCACTATCTGACTCAACAGCCACCACATAAAAAGGTTTTATTCTTGCACAGTCGGAAATGGGAGGCACACAGTCTTTGGACAAAGCCAGCTGAGCTGGATACTAACATCAACTCCATTTTTAAACATACTTTGCAACCTTAGGAAGATCACTTTCCTTCTCTGTGCCATGTTTTCTGTGCCTAAATTTCATCCTGAAATAGCACTCACGCTTAAATCTCTAATGCATGTGAACAGACAGAAGCTCAGAGCAGGATCTGCAACAGTCAACATGAGAAGCTGCCTGAACTATGTTCAGAGCACAACTCCTTGAAGGCAAACGCTACAGAAAGGGAAAAGTTAGTGGCTCTTCTTGAGTTTCCACCAAGTACCTTATTTCAAGCTTAAGGAGGAGGATGAAGGAACACAAAAAAAAGAAGCATGAGTCAGCTGTATGGAAAAGCAGTCTTGGATTCAGATATCTACTGCAAAGACCACCTGCATGGAAACAGGATTCCCCACTTCCAGGTGGGGAATCACCCTTTGAGGATTTTTTTTTACTGGTTCTGGCAAAGAACATCTGACTGTTTTCCAGATCTAACAAACTTTGGTTATTAGCTATGTACAGAGCTCTTCAGCCCTGCCAGGAATGTGACAATTACAGGTATGTGTGGAAAACAAACACTAGGTGCCTGGAAGACTTCCAAATATATATACAAAAAAAAAAAAAAAAAACTATATATTTTTTTAAAGCTATGCAAGTGTGTGTCCCCATATCCTCCCCATATCCCTTCAGTTTTTCATCTGAGAAGAGTTGAGGCAATCAAGTCCCAGAAAGGTATCCCCATCTCCCCTGGCATCTGGCCACTACTAAAGTGTTTGCCAAACACTATGTTTTCATAGGTAACTGGTAGATCCTATTAGGGAAATGCAAACATTAATCTACATTTTTTTTCTGCACCTACATTCTTCTGTTTTCCCAGGCTTATGACCAGTTCCTTAAATCACTGCAAAAGCCACTTAAATGCCTTTAAAAATACGTTAAAAATGTCTTTTAATACCAGGCTAAAACCTTTCCTCTTTTTTGGCGGGGGGGAAACAGCATTATATGGCATAAGCAAAGAGGGAGTTCTACTGACAACAGAAAGCAAAGATCAGAAGAAGCTGCTAATATAAATGCACAAAATTTAGACAATCCGATAGAATATGGTAGATATGGCAGATACAGGTTTAATTGGTAGGAAGACAGGCACTGACTTTCATGCTATTTGATCAGGTTTTCAGGGTAAAAGAAAGGAATATTGACAAAAAATAGGTGCTGAATATATTAGCAATTCATAAATGTTACGGAAAAACAGTGTTAAGGATGTATAAAGTGAATTTATAAACATTTGTTGATAAATATATATACACCCCCCCCCCCCATGCAGTCTGAAACTACTTCACAAGTCTCATTTAAAGACAGGATAACTTTGTCCTGTTCATACAGCGCATTTATTTATGTTGCATTTGTGATGTAACACTTGGGTTGGTGCCTTTAAATATGTCCTCTAGCAATAGTTCAGCTATTTACCTTGATGGTGCAACTCCAACCAAGTTTGGACCCAGCCCTCGGAAGAGTGACCTTGGTCCTTCTTTTTCCAGAATTGACCTTAAAACAATAACAAACAGGAGGGGGGGAAAAAAAAAAAAAAAAAAAAAAAAACTATTTGGGTTAGTAGTTCTATTTCTTGTTCCTGCACACAGTCAGGCAAAAGAACTATGCTAAATAAATATTAATTGTGAACCTATTAACTCTCAGACCACATAATTTAATTGCAAATTAGCAAAATAAGACACTACTGAGTAAAAGCCACTAAACAGTAAAATTCAGTGCACTACAGTGCAACTCTGTGCGTGCCAAATGACACAGGGCTGTAATTCCCATTCTTTGAAAACTGTCAGAAACTGAAGAGTTAAAGAGTTTTAATAGGAATGCAAGACTACTTGACTCTGTTTAAAAAAAAAAAAGTATAAAAGTATTTAAAAGTATTTTTGGCATTCTCTTTATCTAAGTGACTCAAGAAGTTTTCTGGGTTTTTGTTTGTTTGTTTTTCTCCTGTACAGTGTGGCAAAAAAGGAACCCACATCCCCTTCACCATCATTTTGTCATTTTTCTGCTCCCCAACGCCCGGAATAAAAGTTGCAGGTCACAGCTGCACTATAGTCTATGTTTCTCCAGGTAGTTTAAGGACAATTGTTTGGGTTTTGAGGATATTCAAGAATTCACAAACATCCTTTCCAAAGAAACCCAAAATGCACAGCTGTGAATGGCTGTCAGCAGACTTCATGATCTGGTTTAAAGAAGAAAAGACCAAACAGTGTTTTGCTACAGTTTTGCAATTGCTACAATCCAGGTTACCAAAGCAGTTTCCTTCGCTCAAGTGCCTCATCAAAAGAGACTTACCCTTGTGCACAAGTTCTTTGCACTACTAACAGGAGAAGTATTCATAAGGATTAGATGAACAGCTAAACACTAGCAAAGAGCCAAGTATTCATCTACAAGTGACTGACAGCTACAGCCCAGTAACCACCAGGATTTCTGTGCACACAAGAGGGCTGTAGCCCTCTTAACTGAAATAAGAGGCATCATGTGAAAACCATGCAAGAAAACCCAGATAACACTAGAATCCAGGAGAAGTTCACGTGCACCTGTTTGAATTACCTATTTTTCCGTGTTTGCTTTCTAGGTCATTAGCACTGTCAGGAATGTTCCCCAGAGATTCCACAAACAAGTTCAGTAGAAAGAAGAGGCTATAAGAGCTTCTGAAACACTTTTTCACAGCAGAGCTGAACTTTGTAAGCTCCAAGGCTGAGCGTCTCCAAGGAGACAGATCCACCAACTACTTATTCTTTGTCACTTAACAGTCACGACTGCAGTTTCCAGCTGGGGTGACTCATCAGAATCTTAAAGGGATTAGACAAAAACAGCCTGTCCTTCTGGGGTGCTTGCTTCTCACCAGCAGGCTTAACTTGCTCTCCTGAGTACCTACTTTCTTTCTATTTACAGTAGCAAAGGGGCTTTTACATGCAACACCCTTTAACGCTTATGGGACAGTTTTACAGGTAGGGTTCTGAGGGCTGTTCTTTAGTCTTGCTGTTTTCCTAAAACACAGCCTAAGTCACATCCGTTGCTTGATAATGCATTTGTGACCAGGGATGAGAAAGGAGTACAAGATGGCAAACTGCAAGACACTTACTTACTCACTCCTCTTTTTAAATGTATTTTATCAGAAAGACTATAATCAATAGAATTATCTGTACTTCAAGGACACTGCCTACAATGGAATGACAAATAGTATGATTATTCCGCTCTCACTTCTTAACACTCTGAAGATTGTAGGTAGAGAGCTCAGTGATACATGCAGCTGAGCAATTCCTGAGGTAAAATGAAATCAAGATCACAGTCACCAAAATTAATAACCATAATAAATGTATTAAAAGACTGACCCAACCTCAACCCATTTGCTGTCTCCCAGAAGGACAGCCTCAGAGACTGAGATGGAGAGAGAGCCTCATACCTTGAGGGTTATCATGTTCTTGTAGTTATTAAGAGCCTCATACCTTGAAGTTTATAATGTTCCTGTAGTTAAAACTGCTTCGAGTTCAATGCTGCACAGTGAAAAGGTGGAAATGAAAAGGAGAATAAGAAATCAAGGTAATTGGCACTACCTTCCACTTTGAATCACGGATTGCTCTAGACTCATGTCTGAAGAGACAAAGGAGTGTTTGGCAAGGGAAAGAAATGTTATTTGAGAGAGATTCAAGTCTCAGGGTGACTCTAGCCATCCAGTTCTTCAGAGAATTTGAGTTAGCACTGTGCCGTTATATAACTGTGCAGCTTCAGCCGGCAATCTGCCAAATGTGTTGGTCTTACATAAATCCCTCAACCTGTTTTGCTAGTCAGTATTATCTTTGGCATTTCTACTACCTGATCTAAGCAGGACCTCTCTGCATCACCCTAGGGTGCACAATGATCTAAATCAACTCCTCATTCTGTTTACTTGAGGTCTGAATCATAAGTTTATGCAGCTTTGGTAAAAAGAGATTTGGCCTTCAGAGTTGCTGGTGGCTCTACAGCAGTTCTAAGTTAGATGATTTAGCATTTCACTCTCCATCAATACACATCAGAAAAGGGAACAACAACTACTGCAGTCTGAACTACAGAAGAGACCTGAAATTCACGAGTAACACAGATGTACATAGGATTGATGCAGAATAATTGGCTAAAGCAACACACTAACAGCAAGCAGAAGACAGCTAATTAAATCAGATGTGTCTAAGGAACAGATAAGAGCTCACAAGATAATTAGACATTATATTTTAGACACTACTGTTGCAAAGTATCCTTCCTCCACTGCCAAAAGTTTCAGTTGTAGATCACCCACACAAGACTGCAGACAAGCAATGCTTAAAATATATGGGATCATTTAGGTTGAAAGGGAACTTTGAAGGTTACCTTGAAGGTAACCTTACCTTTGAAGGTTCCAACTCCTGTTCAAAGCAGGGACAGCTTCAAAGAGATCAGAGAAGGCTGACACATATCACCAAATGCAGAAGAGTAGAATCCCTGTTACAGTGCTTGTCTTTAAGGTGAAGGAAAGGCTATAGGGTTTTCACTTTCATATGAAACCCCAAAGAATGACAGTTTCAAGACAGGAAGGGCCATAATTCATAATTAAAGCTTCCCTCATCAACCAAGTAAATAGTATGAGCGGAAACAACCACCTCTAAATACTGAAAGCAATCTGCAAAAGGCCACAGGAAAGAAAGATAAGAGTATCGTTCGTTCAGTTCTTCAGTTATTGTGCAAGGAGTCAGCCCTGGCTACCAAGTCCTTGCCTGTTCCTCCACTCAGAGATGAGGCAGTAAAATAAACAGGTTTCCAGTAAAAGACAAAGATGATAATTCCTGTGTTAATATTCTGGAGGAAAGGCATTTTTTATCTATGGTAGTTCCAGCTATCTATGGTAGTTCCAGCAAGCTGAGATGTATATAAATATGCAGAATATACTACTCTTGATCCCTGGCATGTAATAACTACCAGAAAGATTAAATCCGAAGAGCTTATTTAAAAATAACACTTCCAGACACTCAGACAAAACAATTTTCCTTGGAAAGCCTTTCAGTGCCAGAGGCAAGTTTCTGTGGAAGTTCAAAGAAAGAGACAAGAACCCTAAAAATCTATTTTTAAAAGAATAATTTATCATTCCAGTGCTGAGTGGATAAGCCCAACTAACAGACCTCTTTCCAGCTCAGGTCTGGAGCAAAATTTGCATTCCATGTTTGCACAAAGGAAACCAAATCTAGCTCACTGGTGTCAAGTAACGCTCAATGACAGGAGGAGCAACACTCACTTGAGAACTCGGAAGAGCCCGGGCGATACAGACGTTGGCCTGACCATGCCTTCCCCACTGATGGTCCCCAGCTGGACTTGAGGGTAGTAGACAGCCCGGAAGGCTAGCTTTGAAGATTGAAGCCTTGTCTTTATTACTTCTAAAGGGCAAGTAAAGATGGCACCGACCGTTCCTCCGCATCTGTAAAAGACAACGTAAACAGAAGACAGTTTCAGTGAATGGTAGTTGCATGGACTTGTCAAATCACAGTATCATCAAGTATAAATAAAAACTTAACATTTGACTGTTCTGTATTATCGAAAAATAGTTAGGATGGAGGGAGATAGTTGCGGCATCAGCAAGGGAGATTCTTCCCAAGCTTTAATGGAAGGAAGGAGAGCTTGAGAAATTATGAGTACGTGTATGGACTGGAGGGGGACAACAAAGACGACAAAACAGCAGCCACAACAACAACAACATGACAGATCATCTGGTGGGCCCATGTTCTGTTAGGACTTGGAATTCTTCCTGTAAAAGCAGAGGAACCCACGTCCCAGAGGTTGTTGGCCTACTACAGGCATATCCTTGCATGAATTTTTCCTATGAGAAGCAGGAAGCTGGAGAAAGAAAACAAACCATTGGGGATTAGGACCCAGTAGGCTGAAAACATAGCAACAGAAATCTTCACCATTTCAGTACTTGAATTTAAAAGGACTGTTTATAGATATAGTAACAACCAAAGCTATTCTTCTAGATTATACAGGTTGTATTAAAATTAAACACCAACATATTTTTGGTTAGAGGGGCACTTTTCACTTTTTCTGTTCTTGTGCTTTTTCAGTTTCTTTAACCCATGCCTCCCCGATAACCACATGGCACGGAAAGAAAAAAAACACGACTTCCAGACACTAATTACTGTTATGAACAACCAGCTAGAGCTTCGCCTCAGAAAAGCCTGCTATGCCAGAGAAGATGCACAGGTTCCAGTTGCCATTGGACTTAACTAAAGACTTCGTTTTTTATAAGGGTGTTTACTACAACTGAACCTAATGGCAATAAACTGTTTTCTTTGTTTAGACAAGTGTTTAAGTATGCTATTCCTGAACAAGCTGTGTTTGTGATTTTCTTTAGAAAACACCACAAGTCAAGAACTCTTTGATGTTAACATGAAATTGTAATTTAAGTATTTTTCTGTGGGTGGAAGAAGGAGAAATCTCTCCTATCCTTTGACTTCTGTAGAAGAGGAGGGAGGAATAAATAAATAAATAAATAAAAGCACTGCTTGCTAGAGTCACAAGGTATTTGCAGCCTGTAGGATTCTGTTCAATGCATCATCCCAAACACACTGTTTCACTGTTTTTCAGATGCAAACATCTGAAGAAATCAGAAGAAACTCCATATTTCACCAAGCCTGGCAATAGGATTTAAAATCATGCTTCAAATGAGTTTCTTCTTTAAGCTCATGCTCCTTGCTCTTCAATGCTGCAAGAAGAAAAATGTTCATCTTCACTTAGGAGCAATCCCTACATTTAAAATGTCAGCTAGAGAAAGCTTTGTGTTCAGGCCTTTTAACCCATTTAAGCTTCGACTCCTGCATAAAGTCATTAAGTTGTTTATGGAACTAGCTACATAGCAGCTGAAGTTGTCACTTGTATCAAGAACGACACTGTTCCCAGAGACCTTATCAGTCTCTGATCATTTCGGCTCAGAACCAAATCTTCTTTTCTGTCAACACTACTCTGGAGAAGATTGCTCCAGTGCATCCTCCTCTGTTTTGTTAGGTGGATCTCATGTTGCTCACATGCCTCTGAAATTAGAGCATGGGAGAACATAAGGGTCAGCAACAACTTCTCCAGCAAAACTTCGGCTGTTCCCAGAGCTCAAAGTTAAAAAAAAATAAGTGTTTAAGGACATCTCTTGTAGATTCTCACCTGTCACCCTTCCCACTACTTATATACAATACTGACTTAAGCCTGTATAATTAACACCTCCATCATCAACATATTCACATAAAAATAGTAAATTTACAGGAGTTCTACTGAGAGCACTGGATTTCCTTAGCTCCCTATTCACTTACCTACTAGCCCTGGACCCCACTTTGTACTTTGTTTTCCATCCTCATCTACTTCGTATTTGTGAACATTAAACTAGTAGTTCACAGTAACATTTCACAAATTTGGAACACAAATTCCGTTACTGTTCATGAACTACAAGCTGCTTGGTCTACAGTGGCACCTCAACATACAATTTTCTAGCCGCTCTGGCAAGTTCCCTTCTGCATCATCTGTCCGCTTCCTTCCTAGCCCGCTTCTTTCCTTCCATCCTTCTATTCTGATAATCCCGTTAATTTATATCTTTACTATGTACATACTTCTGGAAAAGCACACGTAATCCTCTGATATTCAAAACAAAGAGCTAGTATCTGCATCAGTTTTAACAGCTCGGAGTTAATGCTGTCAGCGTGGCATTGGAGGTAAACAGCATAATCTAACAAAGCAATTCTCAGAATGTCAACAGGGTGTAAGTTATGTCCCCAGTATAAATCCTCAGGATATAGTTCAAGCAAGGACTTTGCTGTATTGAACGTCTTGTTCAGATGAGTTGATTTTCCTCCAGATGAGATTTCCATGCATTGTGTCCTGGTGTTGCTTTATTCCCTGAATGGCTTAAAATAGCACAGTGTGCATAAAAGAAACACTTTATATTCCTAGAATGTTCCAAAAGCCTGCATCTGGGAAGAAAGGAAAAACAACCAGCAACCTTCCTCAGCTACACAAACAGCCCTATGCCATGAAAGATTCAGCCCATGAGTGTGCAGCCAGATAAAACTGATTTGGGAAAATTTTATGCTGCAGTCAAGACTAAACCTCTAAGTCTTTGTACTGACTAGGGTTAATTTTTTTTTTTTTTTTTTTTTAAACACTAGTTGCAGAATTACAGTTCCAGAGATAAGTAGTGTTTATTACGCTAGCCTCTTGAAAAAAAAAAAAAAAATCCCCAAACAATGTTTAATTTGTACAGGGAGAAAAACCTTAGGAACAAAATGGGCATCTTCTACAGGTTACATAGCAAACACGAAAAAAATGCCAAGCAATGCTCTGTATGCCTCACAGACACGCAGATCTCTTCTGCAGAACATATCCAACAACTCATCAGCTTTGACCTGTCACACACAGACAGAAAAACAGATTTTGTCCTTCAGGCTACAAATACCTCCTCTGATTACAAGATGGCCCAGGCATATATTGCTGTTAGAGCAGTAAAATACGATTCTCTACTTTTTAATGTCCAAGCAAAGCAATCAAGGAAACTCTTGACTGGAGGATATGAAACATTCAAGAGCTTATAAAGTACATTACAAAAAACTACAGAAATAAATACTTGCACACACACACACACACACACATATATATATATATAAACATATTTTGTTTAAAAGTCACGTCAATTATTATTTGTTCTCTTTCTATCTTTACAAAGTCCACCTCTGATATGTCAATGACTTGCTTTCAACACCCACCTGCACAATTGGTACAGATGATGCCAAAAATCTTAACTAGGAGGAATCATTTCACCTGTGCTTGGTTTAATCACTGAACAATATACTTAATATGGATAACCACATATCATACTGAATAAAACAAATGTTGCGAAGATCATCCAAACCTTAGATGCTCCTTCATTAGAGTACTTTTGACTTTATTGAGATTACAAGTTAAAAATGATTAACTGCTCAGTTGGAGGAATAATCATAATTTATAATCTAACCTGAAACATTCTTCTGTGCGGGCATTTGAAAGTAACTTTTCCGTCCCAAAGGACAGGAGCTACTCTCAACATCTAACAGCTATTATTTGAATGGCAGGAGTCTAGTGAAACACTGCAGGGGATTCTTTCATATCTTTCGCCTAAGTGCTCATGCCTTTTCCACATCTACCCACCTGTAACAGCACATGTTCTAACACTGAATGCTTGACAGAAACAGTAAGGCAGGCTATGCCTTTGCTATTTTGGTATTGCATCATTAAGAGGTCAAGAAAAAACAAGCTGCTGCATTCTCAGAAAGCACAGTACATCTTGTATCAGAACAAGTCTAACTGGTCTTTATGCTTCAATTTTAAGATAGTAAGTATTCAATATAATTCCAGCTAATAACTTTATCATCAGGAGTATATATCCTTATATATGTGTTCTTCAGTGTAAATAATATACAGCTGATGCACTGTTAGGAAATACGTAATGTGCCCGAGAGCCTGAACAAAACAGAGGGCTAATGCATCAGCTGCTCCAGTGGAAATCACAAGCACCATTTTATTTACATGAAAAGCCTTCCACCCCCAGTTTGAACCAAAGTACTCAAGAGTAAACATCATGTTACCTACATGAAATAAAGGTAACAGTTTCTTCTCAGCTTTAGCTCTGCAGTTTTATGAAGGGCACTAGAGCCTCTGAATACCAGTTCTTAGGAAACTAGTGCCTTGCTACCTCTAGTAGACGGTGTAACTCCAGCTGGAAAGACAAGGAAGTCCCATCTCCTAAAGACAGGGTCAAAGTTTTTACCCAACCAAAAATTACCAAGAACTGCACTGACTTCACCAAAGACATAGGAAGGCAGAATTGTAAACATACTTAAATTTATGGTGAGACTTAAGCATTATGTTTGTTGCTTTCAAAATCCTCCCTGCCCTCAGAGTCATCTTCCCATCAACATCCCAGGACCTTTCACTTTGCTGTTATTATTGTGAGCCTTAAAAGGAAGGAATAGAAGCAAGAGGAAATCAGCGGGTCGGTCTTCCTATAAATAACTGAGTTAATAAGAAGCTGCCTCTTTCAGTAACTGAGCAATGCTTTCTAACTGGTGTAATTTATCACTCCCAGCCTCTGTGCGTCCTTTGGATGCAAAGATAATCTGAGGTAGACCTGTCTTTTTTGTGCATGCACATGGATTTTGTACTTCATCTTCCTAAGCTCCGACAAAATCTTTTTCCTACATGCCACCCCCACCTTCTAAGAAGCTATCACAACACCAATAATGTATCACTAACAAAAAAACAAACAGAAAACCCCCACAACCTTTACAATGGAGAGAATATCTAAACACCTAGGTCTAGCGCAGATGTACCACTAGCACCAATGCTAAAAAGCTCACATTAGACACCCAAGCTGCTCTACAGTAAAGAATCTTGGCCCATTTCTTAATGATGAGAGATGCCTAAGTCCAGTTGTTTGGCCTCAAAAGCACATGCTGAGCTCAAAGGACACTGGTTCCACGGCTTAAACAGATCTTTCTGTGGCAGTTGCAGAACGGTATCATCCACAGAACCACCACAACACCCTGATGGGCAAGTCTATCTACACTCCACGTTGAGAAGACAGGGTGTGTTCTTATTGACTAGTTTGATTAAATCTTTCAACAATTAAGTTTTCCAACAACAACGTCAAAGGCCAAACACAGACACCTAGCATATCAGCCATGCAATGGGGCATCAGTACACAAACTAAATTTGCTGTCTCATTTTCCTTTTCGTAACAGCACTATTATACAAATGGTGCTTTTCTATGTCTTTTTAGATAGTAAGATGTTCAGAATGAACATCAGCTCCACCAATGTACCCTGAAAGACCACATCTCTTCCCCACACTGTATTTTCATAGCTGCTTTAGAAATCTATCAGTCTTAATTCTAAGAGAAAGTGTTCAGGAGGATATCAGTCTTCCCTTTTTTCCCTTCCATGCGCATTGCCTGTCCTTGCGCACAACGCAAAGCAGCTCGAAACTGACCTTCCGGGCAGGTTGCAGAGGATATTCACTCATTAAGATCCTGAGAGAATGCAGAAGAGCTTAGATTAAAATGCTGATGGGTGAGACGAATTACATGAGGACACCTAGAGCTCTGGGTAAATACCATAATTATCCCAACAATTCTCATATGTCCATCCAAGTCCAATTTCCATAGCAGACTCAAGGCACTACTCTAACATAAATAACAAAAAAGATTACTTACAACAACACATGCTGTTCAGGCCAGCAGAATGGCAAAGTCGCTGGAAAATTTTGCTTTGCCAGTTTTAATATTTATATTAAATGGACTTACTGTTCCAAAGAGATGTCAGAAAAGACTCAATTCTTCTGTTTAGCAATAGAAAAAATAACAGCCCGCTACTTAGCGGGTTAAATGCCTACTTGGATTTTACAGAACCATCCAATACCATCCTTTCCTTGCAAAATTAGGGTATGGTTCAGCAAAAAAAAAAAAGCACAACAGCCACGGGCTGGACGGTGCTTTCTGCACGAGGGTCCTCAGCTCACGCGTAGTTCGGCGGGAGCCTCGTGCGAGGCAGGATTCAGGCTCCAGGACATCCCTCCCCGCTGCGGTTCGGCGGGATTTCACATTATAGACGGCGAATGTCCCGGCAGCCGCGCTCGGCGCCGTGACCTCCAGAGGCTCCATGCGACAGGGCGGGGGCGGCCGGGCCCACCGCCGGCCCCGGGGCTGCTCGGGCTGCGGGGGCTGCTGTTGTTGCCGCCGCCGCGCCACAGGAGCCGCCCCGGCCGGCGTAAACCGGATCAGTCCGGATGGGACCGACACGAAGCGGCCCGCCGGCATCAACCAACCGACCGACCGCCCGCCGCACGGCCACCGAGGACTCACCCTCCGGCGAAGAGGTGCAGCAGCGTGTTCTCCTGCGGGGCGCCCGCCATGCTGCCCGCTCCGGCCCGGCCCGGCCCGGCCC
>VZSV01000276.1:563443-573897 GCA_013398735.1 Nothocercus julius
CAGCCCCAGCGGGAGGCTGGGCCGCGGCGCGCACGTGACGCCAGCAGGACGTACGTCACAAGGACGCGCCGACGTCACGCGCCGCGCGGCGGCTCCGCAGCCTGGCGGCGGGAAGAGCCCCGCGCATGCGCGTGACGGGGTCCTGTCACAGCCGGGGCGGTTGGGGAATTGCGGCTTTTCTACCCAAAAGCTAAAATCCTGGGAACGCATTAAAGTCTGCACAAAAGGGGACAAACTCCGGGATGAGGCAGCAGCGTCAGTGCTGGCTCCTCAGTCTCCCCAGAGCCACCCTTGGGCTGTTGCTGCCGGAGGTGACAGAGCTGGTGTCGCGTTCACGGCGCTCCGGGCTGCGGCAGCTGTTTCTGGGGTGTAAATGCCCGTTTTATCACAGCGTTCGGTAAATGTAGCCCGGAGCGATGTGGCAGCCCTAGCTCCCTCGTGCCTGCACAACCTGAGATCCCAAGGATCCCAAAACGTCCCTCGAGGCCGTGGTTTGCAAATGTCTGGAGGAGAGGTCAGTGAGGAGGCTTTTCTAACGCACAATCCCAATAATGCAGATGAATCCCAGAATAGAAGGGCCTGAGGAAGAGATGACTCGGAAGGAGCTGCTAAACTCCGCGGGGGTTATGAGAACGACAACGACCCTGTTAACGCAGCTCTTGTGTTTGCTGGTGGTATCGATTCAGCCACCTCTGGTCTTTGGAGACCGACCTATCTTACAGTATCTCTCACCGGTCAATAAAACCATTGATCTTATCACAATGACCAAAAAAAAAAAAAAAACTAGCTAGGTATAAACTGAGGAAACACCTCTATGGCACCTGATAACATATTGATGCAATCAGAGGCTGCTGTTAACCCCTCTGTTAAGATTTCCTGCTAAATACTTTGCTATTTATGCTCTTTCGGGGTCTAATAGGCTGCAGTGGAGCCGGCTGCTGCAAAGGAGGTGGGGAGGCCTGTTCGGGAAGTCCTAAGGGGCCTGCAGGTTGTCAATCCGGAATGAGTTGCTGAGTGTCCATCAAAGACAAGAGAGAGAGGTACATGTCAACCGTCTATATGACAATTGCAGGTAGACGTTCTCTCAGAATACAGGTTTCTTTATGAAGAGCAAGGTTCTAAATGGGTACTGTTCTCCTGGTATTTAGTAGCAGTGTATCTCTGGCAAGTGTCCCTTGGAAGACAAACAAGTAAAGGAGCAAAAGGCGCCTCGCACATCTCAGTATGTAGGTATGTGCACAAACAGCACAGTTCATGGAGAGCTACGCAATGGCAAGAGGTTATTTATAACCCACCGGGAAACCTAGGAGAGCAACTCCTAGATCAGATGGGGTTCTTTAGTCTGGGGAGGTGCCAGGTCTTCTTGTACAGCATGGAAACAGGAGGCTGGACCTGTGTGAGAAACAAAAACCCACTCAAAGTGGGGAGCAGAGGGAAGAAGGAGAATTTAGGCTGCATGTAAAACAGTGATTGGGGTGACTGTGACATGGGAGGGAGGAAGGAGGTGAGTGTCTAAGTAGAAGAGGTCCAGGTCGGCTGCTGTAAGGGCACAGAGACATGGGGGAGCTAATCCTGGCACTTGTGCAAGGGTGGGAAGTTGCTAGGGCAAGAGAAGAAGCCCCAACTTTCTGGGCACAAAGAAAGAAAGAAAAATCAGTTTCTCTAAGACTCTTGATCATGCAGCTCTTGCAGAATGTGCCGGTGGGCCGGGTGTCCATTCCCTCGGTGCGTTTTACTCTGTTGCTGTCTCATTGCTCTTTCCCTGTGGCTGTGCTGAGCACATCGAGGAATCTCTTCCAGCTGTCCCTTGGTAACTGGGCAGCAGGCTTGTCCTCAAGGCAGGAGGCCAAGGCGGAGCAGGAGCAGCCGACAGACAGGAGGGAAGAGCCAGGGCCCTGTCTTGGGCTGCAGCCACGCAGAGGGGTGTGCGAGAGGCGTAGGCTCAAGGCAGCCACTCACCGAACGGCTTCCCAGAAAACCCTCCAGACAAGGTTTCCAGCAGGGCTAGATCTGTGATCTGAGAGCTGGGCAGCACGTGTCCAGAGCTGAGCTGCTTTTAAACACACCTATTTCAAGTCATGGTTCACTGAGGAGCGTGGCAGAGCTGTGTGTGCATTAGGGAGGTCAGATTACAATTCTCTGAATTAAAGCTCTAGGGCCTGATTTCCAGTCCCTCTATTTCTGTGCAGGGCTAAGCCAAGACAGGACAGATAAAGGTCAGCAGGCTTAACACTGTCTATAACCTTGGGTTTAATACGTCCCTTCTATCCTACAGCCCCTTACAAAAGCAAAGATGGGCAAAGAGGGATGTAGCCACAGCGGTAGCTCCCTCTCTGGCCCCGCCGAGATTTATCAGTCCTAGGAGGAGCTGGAAAGACTGAGCTCTTACAGAACCAGCAGCCTTTGAGGTTTGGTAATTTAGCTCTAGTAATTTATGTGGAAGTAGTGTAAGAGATGTCTGACTCCTGCTGCCCACCAAAGCAGCAGAACTACCCATATGTTGACTTTCAGCTACCACATCCATAGTCCAGCACAGTAACTCAGAGGTCCATGGCTATCAATTTAATACATTGCGGCAGCTAGAACAGAGTTTCTCAGGCAATTACCGAGACTCTGTGCCACTCGGACTCTTTAAATTAATACTTTTCAGCTTCTATTCACTGTGGGGTGTGAGATCACATATCACAAATTATGCCCATTAAGAATCTTTAGTTTAAAAACTACTGAGAAAAAGAGAGTTAATATAATGACAGCAAAGTAATGACAGGTTAGGCTATTTATGGACAGCACTGCCTACAAAGAACACTAGTTGGAGGGGAGGACAGTGCGCCAATATAATGTCATACTGGTTGGAACCAATATTTTCATTGAAACCTATATTTTCACGTGATGGCTTGTTTACACTAGAGAGTTTTCTGAGACTAAAGATAGGTCCCCAGAGCCCTCTCGTGGAAGTACTGTTTAATTCCTCAGAAAGATTTCTGGAAATGACATATATTAAGGTGGTGAAAGTTTCTTCCATCATCAATACAAGGTTACTGACCTAATACAAATCGAATACCGACCAAATACTGACCTAATTCTCTCTCCAAGCTCAAGAAATTTGTTACATGAAGTTCCAACTAGTTGTCTTGACTGGGCAATTTGAATATGCTCAAAGCTGCAAGAGAAGCTTGTTCGACTGAGGACCACTGTGTTCCCACATAACAGCTCTAAGCTACTGGCAGCTGTACTCAGCGTGACTCCAGGCTCCAGACATTCATGGCATCTACTTCTGTATTGGCTAGAAACTTAGTCGCAGGGGTCCGTTTGTCCTGGTGGGCAAAAGCGGATTCCAGACATCTCCTGGAGCAATGTGTAAGCGGATGTACTTGCACATTATTCCTTAGGCTGTGGCGGTTGTGCGGATTCTGGACTAAGGAATGCTTGCAGCCGTGCTTTCCTCTAGCCCCCATTCCCCAGCAGAGAGCACTCTAAGACCAACGTTAGAAGCACCGGTGCTCAGAGCAGCGAGCAGTTAAGCTCGCATTTTCTCTGGCTGTACCTCTAGTTTTGCTTATATATGTCTATAATCCTCCCTTAACTCTTTGAAGACTTGTGGTTCCTCTTCTTCTCCATGAAACATCCCAAAGGGGAAACCAGTTATAAAAAGCTCAGGTGTGATAACTCTGAAACCCTGGAGAAAAAGCTACCAGCACTCTTGGAGCACCTCACTCAAGACAGAGAAAGTACTAAATACTACTTGCTTATTTATTTATTTATTTATTTTGTTTTTTTCTGGGCTTCCATCACTTTTTCCCTTATTGTCTTTGGCCAGGTGGAGTTAGGATGTGTACTTCCTTGTATTTGCTCACCTCAGCAGCTGCATGGATGGTCTGTGCAGTGGCCCTGCTCGCCTTCCCTGCCATCATTTTCCAGTATTGCTCTGAAATTTAGAAAAATATTGACTCATTATGTGACTGTAGTATAATCTCCTGCAGTGTTTCACATGCCCATGGGGATATTCCTACCAAGTCAGTCTTGTTCTCCAGGAGGGGTCACCAGTCCATACCTTTCCAGGTACTCCACACTCAGAAGCATCTGCTTTTCCACACATCCAGCACCTCAGCTACAAGCACTGACAGAAAGAACCCTGCAGAGTGCAGGTCTTTACCCCAGAAGCTGCAGCTAGAGGCAGGGAAACTGGAGAGGGAGGCAGGTTTTGTGGTTATGCTGTGACTGTGTCAAAGCAGCAGAGCCTGACCTGGGAAAGCACTGTGGTCCAGACACTGTTTTTATATCAGGCTCAGTAGTTCTAGGGAATTTTGTGAGGATAAAAGTGCACAGAGGCATCGTGGCCTCCACGGATCAGGCACCGCATGAAGCACGTCGGGGAGGTTCCTGAGGCTCCCTTGCCAGTACAGCACGAACCCGACTGGGCAAGAGTTGAGCTGGCTGCTCATGGGACTTGTTTTGTCTGGTGGCTTCCTACAAACTGGAGCTAGGACTCACCAACTTGTTCCACATCATTAGCAGTTGGCAGCTTCCCAAGCATTACCAGCCTAGTCTGGATTTCACCCAGCAATTTTGAGATGAAAGACACCGCAGCACCACTGAACTCACTGTTTTAGGTCCTAATCCAGCTCCCACTGAAGTCAGTTACTCTTTTTTCCACTGACTGCAGCTGGAGCTGGGTCAGACATTTCTGTAAGAGTTCTGTCTCAAGCCCTCAGCTAACAGAAACATTGCTAAAATAGTCCAGCACAACAGATAGATGCCTGCAACTCAGCTGTTTTCTGGCATCCAAATTTAAACCAGCAACATAGCCAAGCAAGAGCATGAGGAATTATGTTTCTTCCCTGAAGACCTTGAATGTCTGAACTTAGAGCAGCCAAAGCACCTGGTGAAAGGAATCTGGAAGTCTGCATGAAGTGGCTGTCTGTGAGGAGGCTGATACAAATCTGAAGCTCAGTTCTCTTTCCCAAATTACCTCCCTGCCAGAAGCACCATCAAAGAGATCTGTGGTGGTGATGAAGACACTGATAGCGCCCAGCTGCCCTGAGAAGGGCTGAGGCCATCGCTCATGTTTTGGGGGATGCCTGGGGAGAAGCGAGTGTCCAAGCAAGGATCCAAAGTCCAGGGGGGTATAGGCAGGCAGGACACGTGTGTATTTGTTCAGACGTAGCAAGGAGATATCTCACCTGGCTATTCAGTCAGCAAAATTTTGTTGAGAGTACTTTGAATGATTTAATAAATATCTTAAAGGCTGTAAGTGTCTACACATGATTTGAATTCCTTCTATCTGTCTCATTCTGAGCAATTTTGACTGTTTCTGTTTTGCATGGGCAAAGCTGAAGCACAAGGAGAGCAAGCACAAAAGGAGCAAGCAGAGATGAGGCCAGGGCAGACACTGACTTGCCAAAAGATGAACATGAAGTTGTCTGCGCTGACATGCACTGCCTGCCAGCCAGCTGTGCTCGGGCCCCGCAGATGGAGGCCCTGGTCTGTGCAGACTCATCTGCTGTTACCGTTTTGTCATTGCAGAAATGGGCTCCGTTCCACTTACAGGACCTCGAGGACAGACAAGACTCCTAGCAGCTACTACAGGGCTGAGCCAACATCAGGAGCATCAGTCTGTCAGCACAAGAACAAGAAGGGAATTAAAAGGAAGGAGAAACTGGGAAAATCAAAACTGACAAAAGAAAACAATTTTCCTTCTGCACTAACAGGGAGCTGGATTCCGAATTTAGTCTTTTGTTTTGCCTCTCTGGAAGCATAGGGGGTACGATTGGCCTGAATGAGTGAATGAGGGACCCCATGTCCTGTGTTAGTCAGAGTGTAACCTGACTGTGTACAGGCAGCCCCGCTCCGTGGCCGCTTGGGACGTGCCAGCCATGGGCTATGGGAAGAACATGACTCGATGTCATGTCTATGCTGTAGGCAAGGATGACCTGTAAGCTCCATGCGGGGACACCTCAGTAGTCTTCCACATACAGGGCCTCTAGCCTGAGCGTCTTGGTGCACATATAGACCCACCCTGGGCGGAACAGGTTCTAAATTACTGGGGAATGAAGAAGTGAAAGAGAGGAGCAGAATCCCGCTCCTAGAACCCCCTTCCTTCCATCTCCATAGCCAGCCTCTCCGCAAGCAGGGCTAGGATTAATAGGAAGCATATGGGAGGCGAGTCTGTGCTCCAGGGCTGCAGGACGAGCGGCTGAGGAGCTACCTGGAAGGCTTTCAGGAGTGAGCTCAGCGATCAAACATCTCGTGAATGGGGAGTGGGCTGGGTGGGGGCCTTACAAGGTGCACGGCTCGAGTCCGGTGCCTCCCACCCTCGCAGGGCAACGTGCCAGTCCCAGCCCAGCAGAGCGGGACAGGCGCTTGCCATGCCCTGCATCTTCCATGCAATGGCTTTATCTTTCCCACCCTTCCCCAATTAAACTGTTGAGCCTGGACTCCTGCGAAGCTGTCAGGGTTGCAGTGTGCCAGCCCTTTCCCCACTCAAGCTCCGAAGCTTTAAGGGGCTTCAGTGAAGCTACCTCTGCAAGCAATGGACCAGTACCAAAATCAAATGCCCTTGAACTTTGGTGGAGCTGAAGACTAAATTCACAGGCTGTAATTCAAGTGCTCTGCAGAATTTGCTGGAGGCAGATTCCCCTGCCTCCCTGCAGACACAGCCAGGGCTCCCCACCATTTTACAGTGCATGTGCACAAATAAAACCTTCACCTCCTTTTTGCTTCATTTTTTTCCCCCACTTTCTTTCCTCTTTGAGTTTTCTCCTCTTTATCAATCCCAGCTACAAAACAACCATTATCCCAGCCCAGCACTCTGTAATTAAATAAAATCCAGCCAAGAATCTGACTTAGCAGGCAAGGGCTGCTGGAGAAGAGCAACTAAGCAGAGTTCAGGGTCAGAAATATCAGGGGCAGACCCTTAGGTGGTGCATACCAACGTGCAGTTACACTTACATACCAACTCAGGACCAGTCACGGTCAGAGTCACGGCGCAATAATATCCCCAAAGCTGGACAGAATCCCCACATCCAACCTTCTGCAACACCTCACACGCAAACTAAGGCACCTTCGAGCTGGAACTGCTAAGGCTTGCGTGGTGGAGAAGGGGCAGCTCGTCCCAGCACTGGTTTTGTCTGAGCTGCACTGCCATCCTTCTGTTATCAGCCAAGCTCCCCTTGCCTGGGGTCGCTCAGAGGCCCCGGCAGTCACACCGTGCCCTCTCTGTGTCCTCATCTCAGTCCTTGAAGGCCAGGGTAGAGTGCGGGACCGCAGTGCACATTCAGGGAATGCACTGAGTATCACCGGCAGTGCTAATTTCACATGAGCAGCCTTCACGTGGAGAGTCCTGCTCACAGTAGTTTGGGTTAGAAGAGCACTGGCAGTAAACAGGGGGCTGCGTGTCTGTGTTTTGGGGGCTCGGAAATCCTGTGTGCTACTCCTGCTCTCCCACTGACTTCCTGGATATCTAGGACAATTCCCCACCATTTGAGTGTGTAAGAGTGTCACCTCTTTGGGGCAGAGGCTGAGTCTATCCAGAGTTTAGCAAGAGGGCACATTGATCTGAGGTGAGGTCTTGAGTTAATGCTGTACAGTAAGTGAACAACAACATATGCAGAACCACTGGGATTGCTAAGCCCTAATGCCATGGTGATGGGCAGCCTGCGGGCTCTCACCATCCGCCAGCTGGAATCACAGCACAAACAAGCTGGCGATAATTTTCCAACGTCGACAGTGATCCGAATACCTTTTTCTGCCCTGTGTTTGTGCTTCTCTGCAGTTTAACTAATGAAATACCTACGAGAATGAAATGAAATATGCTTCATCTCAACAATACCTCTCACCTCCTTGGATTTGCACATCATCACTTCACTGAATCTTCCCCTTAAAAACAGAGGTTTTTTTTAAGGAGGAGAAAAATTAATTTCAGTAAGGGTGGAATGCACAGAGGAGATGACCTCAGTTGCCAAACACTCTGCTGTTTTTCTTAGCTAACATCAGCAGAAAGTGCTTAGGAAAATGGCTGCCCATCCCACCAGATTTATTACCTTCCACATGTGCTTTTTTATTATCATTAGCTTAGCTTTAAATGATCCCTTTTAACCTTTCCTGTCTCTTTATTTTTGCTGTCCTCACTCCAGAATTAAGCAACATGGTGGTAACCAGGCATTTTCCATGCTTTACCATAAATGGTTCCTTGAGTTATTCCAGGACCTTGATCTCCTCCTTGACATCCTCATTCTGCCACCACCAAGCGTGCGCACAGACCCTCTGGAATTAATGAGGCTCTAGCTACAATATCAAAGATCTGGCTGACCTCCAGATTTATCTCACAAAACCTTTTTGCCCAGCGTGGCTTTAAAAAGACTTGGCCTTGTAGCCCGAGATCAGGATTAACTTTTACAGAAGCAAATTCCATCAGCCTGGAATTTGCTTCCTCCTGAACGTGGCTCATTGGCTCTCTACTTTTCTGCAGTGTGTGCATGCATGTGTTTTATTTGCAACCGTGGCTATTTTACTGCTCCTTTAGCATGCATTTATCTTCTTGTCCTTTTGTAATTTTGCTGTGTGGCTGGCTTGGTTTTAGATCATGAAAAAATGGTTTCATGACTGCTCTGCAGCTTCTTACTCTGCTCCCAAGCCGGGTGCTTTTGCAGAAGGATGCTGATTTATGAAGAAAACGGTGTGCACTGTTACTGTACCTCCGCATTTCGGCACAGTGCCTGGACGAGCTGGAGAGCTCCGGTGAGCCGGCGGGGTGGGATAACCGCTGGCCGGAGAGGGGCCTGCCTGGTGGCTGCAGAGGGCCTGGAAGGAGCCTGCCCTGCCTCTCTCCTGCATGTGGCAACGAAAAGACAGAGGAAAAGAGAGAGGAAATGAACACAATAGAGAACTTGAAATAAAAGCGCTTTATATCATCTCCTATAAAACAACCCATAAATCCCTGTCCTCCTGCTCCGCCCCTCACATGGTTTTGATTTTATGGCTGGCTGGAACAGCGAGGGGTAGGGTACAACGCGCGCGCGTGGTGCGAGAGCAGCCCCGGCGCCGCGCGCCTGCCGCAGGGCAGCGAAACCCGAGGGGACGGCATCCGCCTCCCTGCCGTCGGCACCTCCCCGAGTCCTGCAGAAACTGCGGGATCCCCACTTCCCATAGGTTTGGAGGCAAAGTGACCTGTGAAGCTCTCGGAGCAGAAGAGGCCGACGTGGGGCCGGCCGGGCCAACCAGAGACATCACGGGCACCAACCACCTTCCAGGTTAAGCTCAGCTTCAGCCGCCTCCTCTCCCAAGCACTTCTCACCCGAAGCCACGACCGGGTGTAATTCCAGGCGCCGCACAACCAGAGGAGGGAGAACACCCGCCTGCCTTATAAAAAAAAAACAGTCATTGGTTTTTTAATGAGACCTGGTAGGGCAAGCTCCAGTCAGATGCCAAGAACATCTTGTCCAGAGGCAGCGCTTTGGAGCCGGTTCATTCCCAGCGTCGGCCGCCGGACTCTCCTCCTGCAGACCTGCTGCGGTTACGGCGGCCGCGACCGCGCAAGAGCCGCGCGCAGACACGGTGCAAACCCGGCTTTGGCGTTTCCCACTCTCCCCGTGGGCCTCGCTCAGGCCTTGGCACTGGTTCTTTAACCGAACCACCCGTTACGCTCTGCGAGTTGCCATCCTAGCGTCGGCTGGGCTGGCGAGCGGCAGCCTGCTGGTGCTTTCCCTCCAAAGCGCTTGGCTTGCTGACTTCAGCTCTCGCCCTAAACGGCTTCTGCACGTGGAGCTGCCGCCAAGCCGGGGACGTCTCCGCGCTGCCCTTGCAGCTCGCGCGCACGCGCGGCCTCCGCGCGTGGTCCCGTCAGCCCACGCCGCGGCCGGGCCGCTCCGCGAGGGACAGGCTGCACGGGCCACAGGTGCCCCCACTGCTGCGATCCCTCTTTATCCTCAGCTGGTTTTCCTCCTCCTGAGCCGAGCATCCTCCGCGCTCCCAGCCCACGAGCTGCAGTCTCAGGACAAGGCAGAGGAAGGAAGGAGAATTATTCCCGTTTTGCAGATGTCAAGAGATGCGTGGGGCGCTTGGGGGGCTGCCCGCACAGGTGGCTGATGGCAGGGAGCCAGGTTGTGGCCTTATGGCATTTGGCTACAACTGGGACCTCATGGTAAACATCTCTTGGTGTAGTTCAGTGCCACGGCCGGCACAGGGCGGTGGCGGGGAGCCGCGGGAGGCCGGCGCGCCGGTGCAGGAGGCCCCGGCTGCAGCTGCGGCCCGCGAAGCCGCTTTCCTCGCAGGACCTGACGGGGCTCCCGGGGCCAAGGGGCAGTGGCGGCCGCCTCTGCCCCTCCCCAGCGCCCCGACGCCGAGTTCTCCTACAATTCCTATTCGAAGCCAATGTTTGGCCGTTGCCCAGGCGACGGCTCAAACACGCTCAGCCCGCGGCCTCCCTGCGGCTCCGCGGGGCGCGGGAGGGCCGGGAA
>VZSV01000276.1:574997-592503 GCA_013398735.1 Nothocercus julius
GGTCCCTTCCAACCTTGAGCATTCCGTGATTCTGTGGTTCTCGGTGCTGCTGGTCACTGCCGGGCCCCACGACGTCCCTCTTCGCACGCTGAGCTCGCTGTTTGCTTAGCGCCGACCCACGCTGAGACCTCTTTACGTGTGAGGGCTCTCCTGCACAGACCCCGCCTGGCGCAGGCCAGAGCCGACACCTTCGGGCCATCCAAAGCTCCCGCTAGCTGTGTTGGAGTCGGAGCGCACCGGAAGCCCAGGCGAGGCCTTCTGCCCTGCCTGCAGGTAAAGCTGACGCGGTCACTGCTTGGATGCTCACGGCCGGCCGGGCACTGGCCACGCAATCCTTGGGAACAACTCCACGGTTTCAAATACTGTGAGATGACGGTGGCGTTCCAAAATACATCCTTTGGGAACTGTTATCCGGTTCCTTTTCCCGTCCGGCTGCTGGAAGCCTCGCGGGAATGCTTAGCACCAAGAATGGGAGCGGTTTTCAGAGGTACCAAAGAGCCGAGCAATTTTTCCCGGTACAGCTGCACCCCAGGTTGGCTCCGGCCTCCCTTTGCTCTTCCAGGCTGCCTAGAGGGCGATGCCGCCCCCGCTACCCAACCACGGCCAAGGTGAGCGGCCTCGTGCCCCTGCCCTGGGCAGGATGGGGACCTGCTCCAAGAGGTGGGTGCTGGCCCCGCTTCTCCCAAGCTTGTCCTGTTAGCGTGCCTGGCTCGCTGCACCTTTTGCAGATGGGTGTTTGCATTTTGGCAAAGTCTTTTTTTTTTTCTCCTGTGTTTGGCCCGTTTCCCGTTCAGCTTGGCTTTCTTGCTTAGTCCGAGCGGCCTGACCACTTGGGGATGGTTTCAGATCCACGTGAGAGCCCAGCTGGACGCGAATGGCAGGAAAGGAAAGGAGAGCCAGCTCCCCACGAGCCCTCCCAGTGCCTGCGAAAGGCCACCTGCATCCACGCAGGGATTTCTCAGGACCTCACCCGCAGCTCCGCTCTGCTCTGCCCGCAGGAGCTCCGTCTACCCGCGTGGCACGTGGACACGTGGACACGGGGCACGTGCAAGATGTTTGCCCGTGTGCTCAGCTGCAGCCCCAGAGCCTGCGGTGCCGCGCGGCTGGGCAAGCGCGAAGCAGCCAGGACGGATGCGGTGCAGTCGTCACACAGAATAAACTGGGTGACCTCTCGGGGGCTCATTCTGGGACGAAATGATTCAGCACCTCAGGCTGGCACTTCCCCCTCACAGCTGAATCTGTGACTGTCAGATGGGACGCAGGAGAAACTTCTTAGGCTGACACTCCTCCACAGTGCATACTGGAAGATGCTCCCTTGCTTTGGACCCTTGCAAAGCCTCCAAGAAAAGCTCTGGCTCTCAGTGGAAGGTGTTTGCTCCCCACTGTTTCTAGGTGCTGCACAGTAGACAATCAAGAGGCCTGTGCTCATAGCTAGAGAGAGACTGAGTAAGGCTAATCTCATGGAACAGGAAAACAGGAGAGAGGGGACGTTTCCTCAAGGATTCAGTTCTCAGACCTTATCTCTGACTTCCCGGATGAGCTGGACAGTATCCTTTGTGCTTGGATAATCCACCTCTATCTAGAGCTGTCCATGAAATCTCTGTGCACAGGGGAGTGTAGGACTCAAGAAATGTTTGCCCAAAGCATGGGATTCTCAGGAGAAAGTGCTCTGTTTTTGCAAGCTATTATTAAAGCCAATTATGCCTGTAAAAGTTTCTTTCCGGGATGAAAAGTTTAGGTGTTTCATGACATGCAAGACACATAAAAGACACAGATATTTATTGCATATGACTCAAACCTTACTCTTCTCATTCTGTTCCCCCAACATCACCTGCAGAACCGGTTCCCCCCACCTAAAGGCAGTAACTTAAAACCCTTTGCAGCAAGATGAAGAAAGGACAGGAAGGAGCAGTCATGTCCAGTTCTTGGTGTGACACTCCTTCCCCCGAAGGGCTGAACCTGAGGAGGACTTGACATGGGCACTTCCTTCACCCTGTTCGCACTGACTGATCCTGCCGCTCTGCCTGGCTCTCTCAGCCACCCTCTCTCCTGAGGTCTCCATGTTCTGAGAGGCTTGGGACATCGTGGAGCCAGTCCACGTAACATATCAGAGAGCAGCTGTCCAGTGAGATGAACAAGGGGTTAAAACCTAGCAGCTTCCTGCATCAAGGCCAAGCTAGAATCAAAATCTCCTTGTGAGACAGCTCTAAGGGTGCAGTTTCCATAAGGAAGCCAGAGAACTTGACAGCTCAAACTCCAGACTGTGCTTTCTCCCATTTCAGAAATATGTTAGCACTGGTTCGTCAGCACTGTGACTGTCCCCTCTGCCTTTTTTAATGAAGAAGTACGAGCTAATGGTTGAGGACTGAGACCTGGAGATCTAAGTTCTGTGAGTTTCCGGACTGTATCATCATTCCCTCTGTAAAGTTTGGGTCCAGATCTCTTTCTTCCAGCCAAAGGACTGGTCTGAGAACAGACTGAGGTGTGCAAAGTAAATAGAGATCTTCAGAGCAAACAAAAAGACTCTTTGGTTCAGAGAAATTGGTAACAAACAGTTGTGGAGCAAGAGTGGAGAAAGAGGCCAGATTCTAGAGGAAATCTTTTGTCATTCGTCTCCTTAGCTAGACCTTTAGCTGGCATTGCCAGCACAGGACAAAGGCACTCAGACCTCGCCTGACAGTGTATTGTGTATGTTTATGTGGCATAAAATTGGAGTAATTGCAAGGAGCTGCTGAGATTGTATCTTCACCCATGCCTTACTCCCTTGCAGCCTGAGCAGCCTGCAGGCTCACTGCACTCCTCGGTGCAAGACGCAGGGTAGACGCTGCCTTTTGTGACTCGTATGGATTTGTCAGTGCTTGCGAGACAGATGCTGCCGCTCCACCCACTGGAGAGTGTCAAGCTGACAGCGGAGTGTCTGGGTGCATTTTCTCTGCCGAGCGGGGACATTTTTGTTGTTGTGACTGAATGGGGGTTTGCCTGCATCTCAGGCAACAGCAGAGCCACTTAGATGCTTCCCACTCTTTTCATCTCTTATAGCAACAGGTCAAATCAAATTTATCCTTGAAGTAAAACCTACCGCAGTTCGGAATTACCGAGATGTAGTCAGCTTGTGCGATACAGACGGTTTGTTGTTTTGCTAGAGCTCAGGCATGGGATTAGCTCGATATCTGAACTCCTGTTGTGTCCTGTTCTCGCAGCTCTCACTCCCACTGATGCGGTGAATCCTTCTTATCTCCCCTAAGTTGTGGTCTCTGCCCTTGGGCCTGCAGCCCCTACATTGAGCACCCTGATATATAAATAACTTTGCGTCTCACTGGGTTTGAATGCTGTTTATACCCCACTGCCTGCCACGTCATGTGCCAGGGTTATAAATACACTGCTGCGTCTAGACTGTATCTAAACTTGGCATTGGGTACCCAAGTTCCTGAGAGAAGCAGTTTCATCTATTAGCACAACAAAGGGAGGTGCCCCAATGTGTTTGATCAGGGGTCTAGAGACAGCTTGGCAGGAGATTCCTCCCCTCCTGCCATGCCAGAGCAGTACTGGCCCTGCTTTCTGAAGGGGCCTTGGAAACTCTTTTCTTCCCCCACTCCAAAGCTCCTGGGCACTCAGCCCAAAGGAAATACCTGACCTTATCCTTTCCTGATGTGCTTCAATGCACCATTGAGTGCACGAAGCCCAAAACATCACAGACTCACCTTCACAAGCCTGGGCAGGTCCAAGCTGAGGCTGGGCTTGGGCTGGAAAGGCAGACTCTGGGGTCCGGGGAGGAATGCTGCCAGGCTGAGCTGGAAAGGAAGAACAAACAGGCATTAGCTGCTTCTCAAAGCCATGCTGGTGCAGCTGCAGCGGGAGCCTGCCTAGTAATGACAGGGTCACAAACAAAGCCCATGTATTTCCCCGGGCAACATGTTAGAGGCAATGCGTTTTGGCGAAGGACAGCGAACCACTTGAGGCCGGGTTGCCTGCACCTCCGTGAGGGAAGCTGCATGAACTCCTTCCCGTTTCTGCTTTGCTCGGAGGCTAAGAGCCCTCTTGGCATGTCACGGGCTGATGAATTAGAGAACAGAGGATCAGCTCTCGCAGCGGGGCCCCGGCTGTAAATATATGTTGTGCCAGCATCGGCCAGAGCCATGTGGAAACTCCCTGGGCCGTAACGTGGGCAGGAGCACGCGGCAGCGCGGCCGGCCCTGCAGCCACAGAGCTCCTCGCTACGGCGCGGAGGCCACAGCTCTGCCCGAGGCAACAGCAGAGCTGGGTCAGGGCACACTTGCTGGATTGCAGACCTGCGACCTCTCCGTGTGGTTAAATCTTTTGGGATAGGACACACACGTCTGCACCAGGCAGGGAAGTTTCTCCTAGCATATACCCAAATGCTGGAGAAAAGAAGGGAAGGGAAGAGAAAGAAACAGAAGGGAAGAGAAGGGAAGAAAGAAAGAAAAGGAGGCAAGGAGGGAGGGCATTTTTTTCACTTTCTTATTATAAAGCAGATGTTTAAAATGAATATATCCATAAATATACAGCAAACCTGTGGTTTCAACAATTTTTGATTTACAGATGCCCTATTTTTTTCCCAGTGGACGTTCTGTTCCCTGTGAATGAAATCCTCCTGTTAACATTTTTGTTTCTTAGATAACTTTGGCAGATGCCTCAGTAGTAGTCAATGGGTTTGTGGATTTCAGGCAAAAAAAATAAGATCGGTATAGGCCTACAGATTCATGAGCTTTGATGGCATCTGCCATACTGTCTATTAAGTAAACTAAAACCCCAACAATGGCTCCAGATCTTACCTCACTGGTATCTATGAAGCCAGTGAACCAATCTGTGAGGTATATTTGAGAACATTAATCGCCTAAATATCTAACGAGCTGTGATTTTATACAATACTGAAGTCACTGGGTAGGAGGGAGAAGGAACCTGTTGTGTTCAGCGTGTCCGGTTTCCAGCAAGGCAAACTGCAGGGCACTTCTGCGGCAGCCCCAGCCCGGCGGTGCCTGCGCAGACTCGCAGAGGCCAAGGGCAGCCCCTGCCTGCTCTGCCTGTCTGCGCAGCTCAGCCCGCTGCTGGTCTCACTCCCAGCGCAACGACAGCCCAGGTGCCAAGATTCTGTGAAACAGAAAAGAGAGAAACATGAGAGAAGGAGGCGGGAGCGAATGCTGAAGGAGACCAACCTTTCCCATGCTCCCCCTTCCTGCCCTTCCCTTTTGGGGTCCTTCTCAAGCAGCTGCAGGGCATTCCTTGGTTTGTGCCGGGCTGAGAGGATGCTGCCAGGTCAGCAGGATATACTGTCCATTTAGACACAGGGAGTATTATTTAGTCTAGAGACTCTCAAAGGAAATATCCATTCGCACGTGAAAAATCTCTGGAATTCCACTCGCTCTCTCCAGTGTCCCTGTATCTCTGCAACCTCGAAAATGCTGCTGCTTTCTGCATCCTCTGCCGATCCTGGATGTCACCAGCAGCCCCGTGCCCAGCTCACGTGGGGTTTTTGCCGGCACCGGGCACGGTCGCGGCAGCCAAAAGCCTCTCCCGCGTCCAGGCGCAGCGTGTCCAGCCGTGTCCCCGCGTCACACGGGGAGCAACGTTCACGGAAGAGCAAGGGACTGAATCCGGCTTTCCCAGGTAGCAAAAAGAAGGGAAGAGGGGGCAGATAGGGAAATATTCCAGCAAGAAAGCCACACTTGCTCGTTGAAATGTCTCTAAATGTCACTTGCTAATATAGCTAGCACATGTTTTCCTTCTTTTTTCTCTCTTCTTTTTTTTCTTAAGAGAACCAAAAATAAAAAGGTCAGGTGTTTTGTTCAGAGCACCTGATTTCCAAACTGTCGCCCTCAAAAATTCCATGTTTTCATCTCACTCCTTCGCGCTGCCCCTTGCTCAAGTTTTCATTGACAAGGTGGAGTTCATTGGCACCCAGAAGCAGAGGGCCTTAGGATTCGAGCCAATGAAAAATCACGGCCGAGTCTTTTCTGTTTCCCGTTTTCCCTTCCTCACAGCAGGGCAAGGGCTGATAAGTTCCGTGCGTGTGGCACTTGACTGGCAGAGGCTGCGGGTCCCGGGGGAACCGGTGACTTCCCTCCCTGCAGCCTGGACTCCCCTCCCAGCGCGGGGCTACCCCCAGGATCAGTGAGCAGAGGGTTAAAGATCGGCGGCATGACGGATGTCATGGTAAAGCCGCACAGCTCCCTCCAGGTGTCCGTTACACAAACTTTCCAGCCGAACAGTTGGCTCCGGTCTTTCCCTTTCCCCATGACTTGGGCATCCGTCGTCCCCTGCTTTCCCTGGAAACCCCGAGTAACGGCCACCTGCTCCCGCATTGCTTCCACTTCGCCATCGGCGGATGAACGGATCGGCGTGGGCAGCCTGGGAAGTTTGACCATGCCAAATGGTCTCCGACCAGCGGCTGGATATTCCCATGGACAGATGGAGCTGGGAACACCTGAGCTCTTTATGGATGCAAACCAGTGCTCTGAACACTTTTCAGTCATTCCGAACACCTTCAGGCTTGGGCAAGGCGGGAGGCATAATAAACACCAGGGGAGGAGGCTCCAGGGCGCTCCTGGGCACTAAATCAGACGTCAGAGGCTTCTTCTCCTCCCAAGCAGGAACCTTAAAAGACACCTTAGGACAATTCGAAAAGCAGGCTATGTGGCACAAGCTGATTCTGGGGTGATGCAGAATTCAGGAGCAATTAACGGAGGGAGCCAGTTTCACTCCCAGGTGGAATGGGCGATTGCAGGGAGGCTCCTCCTGGAAGCAGAGGCCGTTTCTCCCCGGCAGTAGCAGCGGGGACGGAGAAGGGCAGCCAGCGCACGCAGAGGCCCTGGCTGCTGCTCCCAGCTCTCCTTCCTGGGGACAATCCTGGGGACAATCTCCTTCCTGGGGACAACCGTGCCCAGGCACAATCAAAACCTGCACCTGTGAGGACTGAGATTTCTCCCCGCTGCTCCTTCCCGCTCCCCTAAGAGCAGGACAGCCACTGGCTTCATAGCTTTAAAGATGACAGGAGGGACAAAAGCAGCAGCCTTTTGCTGCGGGGATGGCTGGGGACACTCCTAGCAGCTGCGGCAAGACCGCGAGGCCAAGGTCAGCTCCGTGGCGCAGAGCTCTGCCGTGACCTATGCAGGCTCCGCTCGGCTTTCCCTGCAGCCGGGCTTAGGTTTCCCGCATCGCTGTCCAGGAAAATCAGTGACAGAAGCAGCTCCCTCTGTGCTTGCGCTCGCACTGTGGTGCCCGTCCCTACGTGGGGCAGCCAGGAGCAGCCGTCGCTGCACGGCGCAGGTGCCGCGGGCCCTCTCTGCCTCCGGAAAGGCCGGAGCGCCGGCCCAGAGAGCGGCGCAGCCGGAACCGCCCGCGGCCGCTTTCCCTCCGGACGCGCTGCCGCTTCTCCAGCCTTGCTGCGAGATCCCTATCGCTGCACTCACTGCCTTGTTATTAAGATTAATCTTTTAACGAGCCTACTGAGATCACCGTAGTGACGCGCGTGGCCAGTGATGTCATCGCCCTCGCCACCGCTTCCAAGGCATTTTTGAGTCATTCTCTTGCCACACAAGCAGAGCTATTTGGCTTAATACTAAAAACACCTTCCCTTCCCAGCACAGCAGAGACGCACGGCTGGGAGGAGCCGCCTCCCGCGTTTCCCTGCCCCTGGCACGAGAGCCGGGGGGATCTGCAGCCACCTCGACCCCGGCTCCCTTAGCAAAGCCAGGCCGGCTCCTCTCCTTGCTGCAGCTTTAACCTGTGGAAGTCTGTGCTGTGTTTTGCAGAGAGCAGACACCTCCCCAGCGCCTTCCCGGTTTCCTCCGTGCCCGAGCCTCACCTTCCCTTCGGCCTCCGCACCGCTTACGGTCCAGCCCTCAGCGGGGCATCCCAGCCCTGCTCCTGCTCCCGCTGCCTTCCCCTCTCCTCCCAGTCAGCGCCAGCTCTGGCCGAGCGGGAAAGGAGCCCAAATTAACAAACACAGCGGCGCCGACGAGCGCGAATCCTGCCCGGTGCCCAGGTGCCTCCCGCGCTCTGCCGGAGCCCACGGACTCACATCACCCATGAAGCAAAGAGCGCGGGGCCAAACCCAGCCCCGACTTCTGCCTTGCGGGCTGGAAAGAGGCGACGCTGCGAAGCTGCCGGCTGGACGGTGGCTGACTCAGAGCCCTGCGTCTCCCCAGGCCCAGCACACGCTTGGCTTTTTCCACTCCATCTAACCAGGCACTTCATTTACGGAGACTCCTTTCTTAAGATGCCCATTTAATTAACAGTGGAGTGCAGAAATAAAAGGGACAAAAGCCATAAAACTCACAGTTCAAGCTTCGAATCTTTCCTCCAGATGTAACCTCCACTGGATCTCAAAACCTCTGTAACCACCACCTCTTCCTATGCCCTTTCATACCACCTAATGCAAGTAACTCTTGATCTGCATACATTTAAGGAGCTAACAGCAGAATAGCCCCTATGCAGACACACAGATGCCTGCAGGTTGTGCAAAGCCATTCAAGGGGCTTCCAGGCACTGTGTTATCTGCACAGACCTCAAGGCACCTCCGATAAGTAGCTCAGGTGTAAGGTGCAGCTCAGGAACAAGGAAGAAACACGATGTTTGCAGCAGGCAAGACTGTCGCGTCATGCACTGCAGCCTTAGCAGCACGAGAGGTTCCCAGGTAATGCGCAGGACTGCAGAGGAAGGAACTCATCCAAACGAAGCAGGTACAACAGACTCTCTATTGTTACTGATTCCTGAGAAATTCACATATTCATGCAAGAAAGACGGGAAGAATCCTATGTTAGACAACTGCATTTTGCCTCCTGGAATTTTTCTAGGAATTTCACATCAACGCTGGATTTCACAATTGCAGTGCTAAAGGTTATCTGATGCCATAGATAAGCAAAGGGTAAAGCAGCGCGTACAGCCTGGATCCCTCTCTACATTATGTGCAACCTACTTAGGCAGCTTTGGGGAACTGCACCCCACACACAGTTACGACACACGGCAGAGCAGGAAAATCCCAGCGAGCCAGTTGCTGGCCACCTTTCCCCTCATGCTCTGTTCCCAGCCTAATTAGGGAGCACGGAACTCCCCAAAGTCATGGACATCTGTCCTTTGCTTAAGGGCCACGGCAGCCTGTATTTAATTCCTTTGATCTGCACAGTATGTGGGAAGCACGAAGGTGTCTTCTCTGATTCTGGATCTGTGTTTTCTGCTGGACCGTGGCCTTACACAGAGGGCAGAGGAAAGCTGAGACCTTGGCCATTCACTTATTCCTGTTGCAAAACCTCCACCGCCGACTTGGCTTCTCCCTCTGCTCGGTGTGCAGACACTGACTGCAGCCTTGTGATAAGGGAATCATTGTTGGGAGTTATAAATAGTTATCAGACTGGGGCCACTCACTCTGTGTTACTCACTGCTAATGTGTCAGCCAAAGTTCTTCCACCAGGAAACTGCATTTCCTACCCATGGTCTGTCCGAGTCTCTCCTCCCTTCCTAGAGGTGTCTGCAGCACAGGGTGTTAACACCTCTCTCTCCAGGTTCTCTTCCTTTGCATTTCCCATTCCCTTTCTTTGCTCCATCCTGGCGGGGAGAAGGACGCCCAGACACTCACTGCGGTGACACCTCTCATCAGGACACTCTCCTGTCCGCCCACAGCGGCTGCAGAAGTGAATTCCAGCTTAAAAGAGGGAGCTTGCTGCCCCTGGAACCACCAGTAGGTTAATCAGAGCACCGCGATGAGGAGAGGGGCTACAATGAGGTTGTTCTGGCGAGTTACAGCAGAGGGAAATGGAGATAAGGCCGTTTTTAGGTAAGAGAGAGAAAGCTGGAGGGGCAGCAGAGCTGCTCCCGAGGCCACAGCTGAGGTTACAGAGCGCTGAGCGTCGCACAACCGTACGTTACGGAGACGCCGGGCCGGTGAAACGCAGCACAGGGCTCCATTTCCCCTCAAGCATCTGCGCTAGCCATTCCCAGAAGTTACTGGGAAGATTAGGAGAGTTCCTAAGACAGCAAATTAAAAATCATGAGGCTTTTTTTTTTTAATTTTGACTCACTCATTTGTACACTTCTAATGGTAAAGGTCTTTTCTCTGTGGCAACTCTTCCTAGCAGAACTCAAGGTGACTCAAGGGAAGATTTATTTTGGGAGACTGCTTTTTAAAGAGAAAACAGAAAAAAAAATCGAAGCTCTTAGCGCTTTTCACGTTTATTCATGTCTTGAGTAAACTGCTTCCTGTGCAGACAGGGTAACACAAAAAGCAGGCAACACCCAAACCCAGAAGCTCTGTGTCCCTGTGCAGGGAGCTCTGGGCTGGAATTCAAGAGACTGCGGCTCTGTTCCCAACTCGACACTGGCCTTTTGAGCGCCTCTCAATGAGCCCATTCACTGACCCGTGCCTCAGTTTCCCTGCTATTCAATCAACCTGACCCACCCTGGGGTGCTCCCAAGCACTGCTAAGTGTTAAATATTGCTGCTGGTTGGCCAGCCTAACTCGGTTTCAACATCATCTGTTCCTTGGGTGTTTACTAGACTTTGTTCTTTCTAGAGGATCCTGTACTTCAAACGCTTCTCCTTAGAATAAAAGGCAATATATATATATACAAATAAGCAAACAAACCACAACTCCACCAGCCAGGAAGCACAAAGAAAAACCCGACAAAGACACTTATCTGGCTAGGTGACATCCTGCCCGGGCAAATTCCTAATTGCCCGAGAAGGACGGTGTGAGCGGAGCCCTCGCCGTGTCAGTGAGGGTGCGTTTGGGTCCGGGAGCACAGGGCAAGGGAAACTGCACACCAACTAACCCCGAACAGCCGGCGGGGAGGCCCCGAGCGGTGTAAAGATGGTGCCAACCAGGGCATGCCATGGGGGAGCCACCTCTCCTCTGCCCGCGCGGGGTTCCCGAGGGCGGCGCCGCGGCCGGGCTGCCCGTGTCCTCGCTTGCTCCAAGGTGTGTGGTTTCCAGCCCCGTCGCCTCCCTGCGAAAGCCAAGAGACGGAGGGAAAAAGACAACAAACTCAACCCAAATCCCTTTAAAGGAAGTCAGAGGCCAGATGTTCTCCGTGTGTTGGCCGCTGATGCCACCGCCGCCAGAGCCTGTGGTTGTGGTTAGTCTGTCTAGAGCTCGGGTGTGAGAGACGGAAACTGTTCACTGGAAACTCCCCCGCGCCGCGGCCCGGCACGGGCAGCTCCACCTGAGCCGCCGGCGCTGTTGCCAGCGGGGACTTTTGCTTCTGCCGAGCTCAGCTTTGGGAGGCCGCTAACTTTGGGAAACCCGTTGCCTGACACTCTTGGCCCCGCACAGACAGGGAAACGCTTCCCTCAGCTACTTCCTTCCTCTGTGTCCTTAAGGGCTGTCCCTCGTCTCCCCTTCTGCGAGCCCGGAGCTCCCGGGATCCTCCGTGGCTAGGAAAGCCCCATGCTGGCACCGCCTGGACAGGCGAGCCCCTCCTGCAGATCAGCCTCAGAGGAGATGCTGGGACCCTGCGACACAACCCCAGTGTGCAAATTAGCCGGATAAGGCTATAAAACCTACTGTCGGCTGTAGGAGCAAGCGCTGCATTAATAAAGCCCTCCACAGCCAGTTTTGATTGCTCTAAAATTTTCATGAAACCGCAGCCTTGCCCCTCAAAATCTAAGTTACCCAAGCACTACAAAAAGTAAACTGTTGTTTTATTGGAAATACAGAGGAAAACAATTTCCTGTAGTCTTTCTCCACGTAGAGCAGTTGCTGTCTCCAGCCTGAGGCTGTGACGCTGTCAGCTCGGGAGCTTTCTGTAAGAGCGCGCGCAGGTCTCACTGAAAACAAGTACGATCGGATATGAACGCTCTTGCGGGTATGAAAACAGGGTAGCTTTGTAATGGACCATAACGGCGTCCTTCTAAACTTTATGCAAGAATAAAGTTTGACTCTGTAATCAAAATTATCCGTTTCCTGTAGGAAAATGCTGCGAGAAATGTCTGCTATAGTTGCAGTTAATTCAACCAGCCATTCTCTGCTTGTGAAATTACAGCTCCTAAGTTAGCAGCTGCTCTCATAGAGGAATATCAAGTATTTTTGCTGTCATTCCTTTCCACTTTCTCAATACCCATTTGGGCTTGATATTGCTTGACTAAGGTAAAACTCTTCCTTGCCATCAATGGGAGTTTGGACTGGAAACGCGCTGTTGGATGGAGACATTTAAAAGCTGCTATTTAAGGGCAGCAGGGAGAGGAATCAAATCCAGCCTGTTTCCAGCAAGGAAAGGTGATGGAGCAGGGGGAGCAGGAGAAAAATTCCACTTGTTAAGCACCATTTACCGCTCTTGCTAATCCTGCTGAGGAAGCACAGGCTAAGCAAGGCCAATAAAGAGGCTTTAAGGAGAAAGACCTGCACAACCCTTTCACTCTTGCCGTGCAGTTTAGAAAATTAAGTCCTCTTTGGCCAGTAGCAAACAACGAGCCTGTGCCAGAAACATTTCTCACCAGCAAACAGAGAGAGACTGATCACAGGGCTTTGGAAATGGCTTCGCCAAGACTCGCCGGGCGTCAGGAAACTGTTGGACCCTGTGCCAGGGGGTAAAATGAAAACGCAGCAGCGCAGGGAGGCGCCTTCTGCCCCGCGCTCCCTGCCTGGCTCGTACAGCGCACGGGGCGGGTTCGCGTGCCCGGCTCGGGAAAAGCACATTCCTGCCTGACAGCGAGGTACGGAAAACGCCCCCGCACGCTGCAGGAAGCGCCGGGAACGGACGGCAGCCCCACTGTTGGATGCGCCGCGGATGCCAGCGCAGCGCGGGATCTTGTGCGCCGGGCAGCCCGAGCACCTGGCCGGCCCCACGCTGGAGCGCAGCGGAGGGTAACAGGCCGCACGTTGCTCCCGCTGGCTCTTTCCTCCGAGGAACTGGGTGGACCTGAACATGTTGCGTAGCAGAAAGAAAGATGCCGCAGCCCCTGTGGGTGGCCAGTGGATTTCACCCAGCAGGAATGCTCTGGCTCCCTCCGGAATGAAATAACCCTGGCAGCAGAGAGAGCGAAATCTCCCCCTGCTCCCTCTGTGCTGTCTCGCCCCGGTGCAGACAGACGTCCCCACTGCCGCGGGTGCTTAAGGTGCAAGAAGGAGCTATATTTCAGCAAAAGAAATAGGAGTGCCCGTGCAACATGCCCGTGCGTGTTCAGCAGACACCATTATATGGGTTCAATTTTCTTCGTACTGTTTTTCTGTAACTGGCCGCGTATGAACACAAAAAAATAAACGCAATCGCCTCTGTTACGGAAAAGAAACGGTAAGCAGGCAGAGCACAGAACGCAAAACAGAGTGTCTGCATGGGATGTTTTGGCCACTGCTTTTGCTCTGCTTGGAGAGGCCAAACAAGCCTGCAGTGATGGGGAATTAGAGAAGGACCCTAGCAATACCCCGGAAATACTTACAGACCATATCAGTTCTGGTCCACTATGTAGAAAATTGCATTTTTTTTTTCCTGTTTGCTCAATGCAGAGGGCAGCAAGCACGGTCTGAGGGGAAAATGTGCACGGTGCCTGCGGGTGAGAGGCCACGCGGAGCAGGAAGGCACCACTCCTGTGTGCAGAGCGACGCCTCGGGGACCACAGGGCCCTTCTCACCTTCCTCACGCAGGTCACCGTGCCTCTGTCCTTTATTTAACCGCAGGGCACCGGTGGTCAGTCACAGCTCATTTCTCGCCGCGTGGGCAGCCCCGTTCGCACGGCGCTCCGAGCGGGACCAGGACGGGAGGAGCGAAGCCTCCCGGCCCTGCTGGCCGCGCAGACGGAGCCTCGCGGACGGTGCCACCGCTCCGCACGTGGCTGGAAAAACAGAGGAGGAAGAAGCCGGGGGACCTGCGCAGGGAGAAGGGGCGTAAAGGAGGAAGGAGAGGCAAGGAGGGACAACACCAAGAGGACGGGGCAGGAAAAAAAGTAAATTTTCTTCAGCGTTAGTATAAAGTCCATTCCCTTCTGAGAAATGCCTCCTTCTGCAACAGCACAGGCTTCTTGCAGGCCACTGACTCGGGCCAGGGGGCTTGGACACTTGGGTGTCACTGCCCAGTGCTGCTTATGTTCAGTGTGTCCTCCAGTCCCCACCAGCCAAATACGTCCCCTGAGGTCCCCACGCATTCAGCTTGCTTCCAGCAACCCTCACACGTACCTCTTGCTGTGGCCATATGTGGTATCTGACACCCGTCTGTCTCAGGACTCTAAGGAAACGATTGGCTAATTAAGCATGACATTTTCAACCTATGAAGTCTGCTTACCCAGCATGAACTATTCTATTTTCAAATGATCTTGGCTGCAATTTGCCATAATTAGGGGGATTTTCCATGCCTGCTCCTCTCTTTTTAAGCAAAGCGGATTCTCCTGCCTCTGATGTTTTATTTGGGTGGCATTTGGCCACCAGCTATGCACAGGTATCACATGCATATCCAGCGACCTTCCCCGGCAGGGTGCAGATGCTGAGGTTTGAACTCTGCTGATTCTCCCCATCACGCAGCTCATTTCCAGAGTGATGAATTCATAGCGAAAAGAGCCAGTTGTACTTAGGCAATCACCAGGAAGGAGCCAGCAGCTCCACGCGAGTGTGAATGAGCACAGAACCACATGCAGAATCATGTCCCGGGGCGGCGCCGTGGGGCAGAGTCCTCATCTTGACTCGTGTATCCACCAGCATGAACGTGGGACGACTGACAGCCCGTAAAAGCAGAGCTAGGCCAACGTGGAAAGTGTCTCTCAAAAAAAGAAGTTCTGAACTCTGTGACATGGAGAAATTTGGGGGCAATAGCCACGGGTGTATCTTCTCCACATCAACGGGATGGACTAGAGCCCTGGGCCCGAAGGCCGTGTCGTGAGCACGGAGGGCACAGCCCGCATTACAGTCACTCAGCACTGCAATCACTCCAATAAATCCTGCGCAGCCCTGCCTGGATGTGGATATTGCAAACAGCAACCCCACCAGGAATAAAAGCTGGTGCTGGCGTTGGCAGCAGAAACAAGAACTCAGAGGATCCTGATAAGAACTTGTGCAAGTCGCGGTCTGGGCTGCATTAGACTGGGCTGAGCCAGATGGTTTCATCTCAGAACAGACTTTCTTTCCATGAGCAGCCTGTTCCCACTTAAAGCCAGGCAGGGACAATGCAGAGTTTCCCCTTCTGAAGGGCAGGAAGGAGAGAAGCTGATTTGCCTTTTCTTCCTGCTCCAGGATTCATAACGACATAAAGGATGTCACACTGAGTCAGACCTGTATTTTTCTGGCAATTATCTTTCTTTGACAGTGGTCAGTAACAGACGTTTAAGGGAATAATAGAAAGAAGCCAACGAGCCCACCGTGGTCCTACTCCCAGTTTACTCTCTCGCTTCCCATGAACAGGCGGGCTAGAGACTGACCGATTTCAGGCTTGGGATAGAGCACCTACCACCGACCGCCTTCGCACTGGCCTGATTCTCCGCTCGCGTGAGGCCCAGAGTGCCCCAGGGAAGAAATGGAGTCAGGTTTCCATGGGATCGCTTTCCAGTTCAGCACTGGCTCGCCCATGGATCTTTCGTGCCTCTGTTTCCCCAGCTGTAAAATGGGACTAGTAATATTTTTTTCTATCCCTTATTATGCGGAAGAGTTTTTAGGATGGGACATAGGGCACGTGTAAAAGATGAGGAACAGGCATGGCTAGTTTGGGCTTGAGCGATGCCAACCAGCCGCGAGCTCCTGCGCCGCGATGGGAGGCGGCGCATCCATCACCTTGAACACCACGTGCTCCTGGTTGTGCGTTTGCCAGCAGGTAGCCACCCAAGGCACCTAAGAGCCAACTGCTCCACGCGAATTACCCTAAAAGCCAATAACATCTCCTACCCAAAATAAGCAGCAGAAATTTCCCTGTGTTTACAGAGCAGGAGTGAGAGATGCAGCTTTACAGACAGGCCTATCTGCACCAGCAGCAGAGCTAAGCGGAGCCTTGCAGACCCTCCTTGTGGTTGGGTTCTCTCATACCCAATAAGGTGCCGCTTCTCTCATGTTGGAGGTAAAACCTGAATTCCTCAGTCTCTGATGAGACCTGAACTCCCAAGACAGCCTTTTCCAATAGACTATCCCAAAGAAAGGCTCGCAAATCTTTCGTCAGCCCTAGGATTGAACTTCAGGGGGGCTGAAATAAATCGGACAACACTGAGCAGGGAATATTTCTACAGAGAGGGGGAAGAACTCAGAACTGCCCTTGCACTGAACAGCTCTACCGCTCCTCACGCTCCACGCACGATCCGCTGTCAATATTTAGCCGTGCCATGGGAAGAACGGCAGTCGGAGAGCAAAACAGAGGGCAGGAGCAGATCGAACGGAGCGTGTGAAAGCACCAGGAGTTAAACCCGTTGTGGGGGCAACTGAGACCCTGTGCGTGCCCTTGCAAACCTTTCAGCTTCTCCCTGCCTCGGTTTCCCCAGCTGTGACGTGGAGACGACGGCGTCTGCCTCCCGCCGCTGCACTGGGAGCCCGAGCTCACCAACGCTCGCCAGGCTCTGTAGAAAACCCCTTACGGAAGTTCTGCACAGCAGGAGCACAACGCTCGTTTCTGTTATTTTTTTCGAAACGCTGAAGAGATGAGCAAATGAGTAACCAACATAACTCACTGCCTCTTTTGAAATGCCTGGTGAAACCCGCGCCGGGAAGGGAGAAGGGTCTGCGAGGGAGGCGAGAAGCAGGAAGATGCCAAGACCGGTGCGTGAGTCCTGGCAGAAGCGGCACCAAAGTGCCCGTCCTCCCACACGCTTGCCTGGTGGCAGAGGGAAGGACATAAAAAAGAAACAGAAAAAAAGAAAAAAAGGATGGGGGGAAAGACAGAGAGAGAAAAAGAGATGGGAAAAGAAGAGGGAGGGAGAAGCGATGCAGCGGGGCTGGGACTGCTGCTCGCTGCAGCCCGTCCAGCAGCAGCCCTGGCGGATCATAAAACAACCTCTCACATCCATGTGGTTTCTGCTGCTAGGAGACGAGGTACAAAACACACAACCTCGCGCCGGGCTCTGTAAAACCTTATATCCCCCTCAGACCCCGGGTTCATCTGAAGAATTTGCATCACCTAATTAGAACCAAACTGGGTTTTGCCAAAAAAAAAAAAGTAAAATAAAATATATGAATAAGCTCCGGCCCTCTGCTCTTCCTACCTGCCGCCACGAGCCGCATCCCGCGTCGCGCATCCTGCGCGCTGCCACCCCCAGGGACTGGCCTCCAGGGTGCCTCCCGGCCTCCAGGCTGTGACCCGGCCTCCAGGGTGCCTCCCGGCCTCCAGGGTGCCTCCCGGCCTCCAGGCCCCGCCGGGCCGGGCGGCTGTTGCTCTGCAGTGGGGCCAGCACTGTGGGGCCAGCTGTTGTGGTACAGCTTGCTGTGGGGCAGGCTGTTACGGGACAGGCTGTTGCGGGGCAGGCTGTTGCGAGGCAGGCTGTTGCGAGGCAGGCTGTTACGGGGCAGGCTGTTGCGGGGCAGGCTGTTGCGGGGCAGGCTGTTGTGGGGCAGCTCGCTGTGGGACAGGCTGTTGCGGGGCAGGCTGTTGCGGGGCAG